>CM052333.1:5880231-5924187 GCA_028455615.1 Lasioglossum zephyrum
GAGATATTCCCAAAAAACTATCGCTAATACTTTTTTGATATTTTTTTTGCGAATATCTAGAAAACTAAAATATTTTCCATTAAAAGACACACAATTAAAAGAAAAATCGAATTTTTTTGACCACTGGTTTCCGAGATATCTCAAAAAATATGGTTTTGACTCCCAGCTTTGAGGGTTGTTTTCACCCCTTCAGAGTGGATGGTTGCCAATAAAAAAACACGTCTCAAATATTAATATAAATTTTGGATATAATAGAAATATTTGGATCAAGTGCGTACGCTGCGAAATAAACTGGCATCCTGCAAGAACGAATAGATCGTTAGTAAAATGGCGATTTGGCACAGAGGAGAAACAATAAAATGCGTAAAGAGTTTGGCGACTTAACCAGCCATTCTACCGAACGAACTCCCTGCCCGTTCTCGATCGTCGACCTTAAATATTTACGTTCCATGAAGCGGCGAACAATATCGAAGACTCCGAGACTTCGTCCCTCGATGAAGCGCTGTTACACTTTGTTACATTCAATATCCGCGCCGAGCCGGAATTCGCATTCTCTCGACGTCGCAAGAAGAGAAATTGAGAAAGCTGCCGACGCGGGATATTTATTTCGTCGCCGGTCCGAGGCGATTGCGATTCCAACTTCTGGAAATATACGCAGCCGCGTGCTCGGAATTGTCCCTTGATGCCGAGATCAAAGCCAGCGGGAGACGGGCTCCTGCGAGCGAATATTTGCGAGATCTGTCTGGGGATTCAGGGGACGATCGTCCTAAGTCGGGATGGTATCGTTAATTGAAAACTGCGAGCTTACAAAGTTGCGATCCACGATTTGTGGAGGAGAATTCCATTCTCAGACGGCGGGTCTTGCAGCCTTCATACTAGAAAGCCACTTATAACGTGCATAGTGTATAAGCAGCACGATAAACTGTGGATTTTTATGGAAATCGACAAAATTATGGGTAGTTTCAAACACTTAAAGCGAAATCTACTTATGGATTAATTCAATGAATTGCGTTATTGCAACAATCATGCACTATTTATAACAGTATTGATTTTTTCAAAATTTTAAAATGCAACTACACAAGATTATTTTGTTTCTTTTTTTTCTTTGTCTTTGTGTATCTTTGTGTGTCTTTGTGTAAGTAGTCTTTTATCTTTCTCTTTTCTTTGTAAATACTTATATAAAAAGGACTTCTGCCGGTCTATAATAAATAATAATAATAAAAATGCAGCTGCCGAGTTTAAAATAGTGCAACATCATATCTCTTCAACTTAATTAAATTCCACTGCTTCGTATCTCTTTTTTAAACGATTATAATCTCCGTCGAGTAAACAAGATCGAACGATCGCAAATTCCTAGACAGTCTCGATCCATTCAACGTCCAAGAACAGTATGCGGTTATCATGGACCAATAAGAGTGGTCCGTGGGCAAAATTCGCGGGCCTCGAGCCGCGGCTCGCGAATCTTCGAACCGAGTCCGGGGCGATTAACGTCGGATTAACGAGGAGGAGAGGCTCGTCTGCGGCGTTCCTTTCCACCGCATCGGGGGGATGGTCCTGCGGAGCTTGTACGGTTACAGCCCCCGTGGGCATAAATTGTGCAACATTACGGCGAGTAATGCATTTAAACGCGCAAAGTAAAGTTTCTAATTAAGGGTGCTCGAGGCGGGGACAGGGGATCGTGGGGGCCAGGGAATCGCAAAATATTACGAGGCACCGAACGGATAACGAGCGTACCGGTTCTGCGAATAAACGCTCGCCTCTCCCCTCTCTCTCCCCGTCTGCAGCTCTCTTTCTCTCATTGGGCCTTCCTCTTTGCCTCTCTCTTCGGCCCGGCCGTAGACTAATGAACCGTACGCAACTACGTAGGCGCTTCGAGAATCTTTGCTCTCTCTCTCTTCGAGCTTTTATCTTGTTCTCTCGAAAGTTCTGATCTCGAAGAGGTCGCCATCTTGTCCACGGGTTCTCTCGATAGTCTCCCGGGCCGACAGGGCTCGTAAATTCAACGACATCGCGACTAACGCCGGTCGTTATCGATATCGCCTTATCTCTTCGTGTACTCGGGACGCGTCGCCCGCAAACCGAACAGTCCGCCGACCGGTCCGTGGATTACGCTAAAAATCGAACGGAAGCGTAAAAAGAACGTTTTACGACGCCGCGGCTGAACCGCGGCTGCCGCGCTACTCGTACCAATCTTATTTAACTATGTCTTGGGCCTCGGGATGCTCGATCGAACCGCTTTCTCTCTCCCCCTTTCTCTCTCTCTCGGAGGAGGAGGAGGACCGAACGCTCTGCGTTCCCGATTTGCATACGGCCGCGCGCTTGTTTTACTTGAGCAGGATACCTCCTCGTGATCCTCCTTTTGCGATTGCGCGCGTCCCGGCCGATTATGTGGGTGTCTTGTTTTTTTCGGGGTCCACGCCTCGACTCTTTCTTTCTGATCTTCTTGCTGACTGGCACTCTCGATTTCGAAATGGCGACGATCCTCCGTGTTCCATAGTCTGCCACGGGAATGTCTGATGAGAACTCTTGCGAGGTTTATGGAGTAGACACTGTGCTCGATTTATCGATATGTTGATTAAACGATAGTGTTGCTCGTTGTAATTCTGTAGAAGTTTGTGAAAGATGAGGAAAATACCACCCTCGTCCCGTTGGCGAAGTTTATTAAATGCTGTAAAAAAACAGCATTTTTAGTAGAACCTCCAGTCCTTTTTGGAGAAGTTCAAAAAGATTGAACTCGTCGGAGAAATCATAAATTTCTTTGTCTATCATATGGGATGTAGTCTTGCCTAATCTAACCATACTGACGAGAACTCTTGCGAGGTTGACAGAGTAGGTACGATAGTGTTGTTCGATGTAATCCTGTAGAAATTTGTGAATGATGAGGAAAATGCCACCCTCGTCCCGTTGGCGAAGTTAATCAAATGCTGTACAAAAAATCAACATTTTTAGCAGAACCTCCAGTCCTTTTTGGATAAGTTCAAAAAAGATTAAACTCGTCGGATAAATCATAAATTTCTTCGTTTATCATATAGAATGTAGTCTTGCCTCGTCTAACCATACTCCGTTTTCAAAAAATCCCTTCATCTTCGCCATCGAATCACTTCCAATCCGTTATCAATTCAGCAAATGACTGTCAGTGGTCGAAACACGAAGAGAGCCGAAGAATGCTGAATTTCTAAAGCCGGATCGCGAGGCAAGTGGAAAATTGGACGTCAAAATTTGATGCGACGTTCATGACACTCCGACGAGGGGTTCTCGCGTGGATCACCGCCACCATGATCGCTACCCACGTCGAGTCGCATGATCGGGGTCATCGCGTTAGGCACGAGGCTCGTCGACGTTCCTGTCTGCCACTCGTCTCGCGCCCGAACCCCGGAAAGATACCCTTTCGCGATTGCTCGTAAAGCTGGCAGCTTGCGTAATCGCTCGTTTCCTCGGTCGCTCGACTGGCTGCCGTTTCTGCGATGCCTGACGTATACTTCATTCATGTCTCGCGTGCCATCTCGCAGGCAATTCCGAACGTTTCTCGTTCACCCTAACGCTTTTCTCTGGTCGCTCGCCTTTCCTTTCATGCGCTTTTTCCTGCTCACGTCCACCTTCCTTTCTCAAAGATGCTCGATCCTCCACTGTTTCAACCCTTCGCTGCATAGTGTATCGTATCTGATATAGTTAACAAATCTTTTCGATGTTGTTTGTACCCCTTAACAAACCCTTCCTCTCTATTTATCATGAGTAATACAATATCTAATATCATATAGTATTACTGTGCGGGGTTAAAAAAATGTGGTATACAGTAAACTAAAAATGTGTTTTCTTATTATGTTTATTTATGTTTATTTTTCTGAACACTGTTGTTTTAAGTATTTTCAATATTTTCCCTTAAATGAAACACAAAAACTGACCTTCTTTCAATTTTGTTACCCCAATTAAGAAGGTCATGCAGTGAAGGGTTAATTATGAGACAACCTTTTTTTGTACCTGGTACCTATTAGGTATACAATTGTTTTTCCTTTCTTGCTAAGTGAAAAATTAATTAAGAGTTGTTATTCTAACCACGTACTGACTACATGCCGGCATAACTATATTAATTTGCAAAACTTAGTAACATAGGATCGAATCTATGCACCATAAATATCAATTTATTTATTAAAAATAGTACTTTCGAAGAATCTCATCATTGCATTATCGAGTAAATGAGAAGGCGCGTCGCTCACCCCTGTAATTCTGGAAACGCTAGAATTTTTCCGTTCCGATCCAGCTCGCGGTCGCCCCAAGTCCATCTTTCCGAGCTCGGATCAAAACAAACGGTTACGCGGTCGGGTTTTTACGAGCAATAACATTTAGACATAGACGCTGGCCAGACACTGGCCCAGTTAACGGCAGCAGGAAAGAGTAGGAGAGGTGAAATGAAATGTGATTCATCGATGAGATCACCGACAGATCGGCGCTACTTCGTGTTGGTATATCGTGGATCCCGGCACGGATTCTGAATGGAAATTGCGAACGAGCAGAGAGGGACTACGCCGATCAGGATCGGTGATTACTGTCTCTTCCTGACGGCTTTAGAACGCATCGGGACGATTTACTGGCCGATCTTCTGTTTTACGATCCTCGTAGATCATCCGCAGAGGCCTGCAATAATTCACGCCGATTACACGGTCGCTCGGCCCTGTGGGCAACCATGTAGGCCTTAGATCGACACGAGCCTTGAATCGCGGATTCGCTTGCAGACTGCAGCTCGCTGAAATCCACGATATTGTCAATTATTCATTGATTAATTTAGAAACTTGGACGTCATAGACTTCGATCGGTAGTTAAGTCTCAGATCAATTTGATCTTACGGCTCGGCCGCGGATCATTGACCGTGGGAAAAATTATACGCCACCGCACTACGGTCTGGAAACCTGCTTTTCGTGGCCACTAGTCAATTTTTCAAGATTAAGATTTAGAAAATTTTTTTTTTTTGGAGCAGAGTAAAAACCCTTCAAAGCTTCCAAATCCAAATTATTTATTTTACAAACTTCGGAAAATTCAGATTAAATAAAACGTTTAAAATAGTCATCATATATTGTCAAAATACAAGTTTAAATAATAATTTCGTTTGTGTCAGCAGGTATATTTTAGACGTGTATTACTGTTGTTAGCATCTTTTTATCCATAAACGAATAGTGACAAGTTTAAGCAATGTAAACTTTTAGAAAGTTTTTACAAAAACGACACGTTATTTGTACTTATGTTATTCCTACTGTTAACACGATTTTTAAAACATTTAAAATATTTACATATCTGTAAGTTCCATTTAATTCATTTAATGTCTACCCTGATTTATGCGTGAAACCTGTACTGTACTCGCTGCTTACTATGGAAATATTTGGCCGCCCGAGGCCACGATGATATTGCACATGGGATTAAATATTGAAAGTTCTTTAATGCGGTAAGACGCGATATTACATTCGGCTTGATTGAAATAAATGCTGGTTTCAAGCATTCAACTGTGTCAAGGCACATTTCTGTCCAATATTAATGTAGAAAATCGAGGAATTTAATTTGGATTATGTCATCTTCCGATTTAACATTGGCGAACTGCAGAGAATGTATGCATTTTATTAGAGTCGTAGGTGTTAGTCTCTACGACGACAGACAGTGATAAGAACGAGAGTTCACGTTCAATGAGAGGATTAGTCGAGGATTCGCATTGCGAAATACCGAGAGATACGAAGACAAACGGTGCGATTAGAATATCGCGACAGCCAAAAGGAAAATACAAATCTTCCCCTGGACAGATACAGCTATTTTACTATACATACATCCAGATTGTTCAAGCATGTAATTTGAATCGTAATTTATGATCCAATACCTAGTGCGCGGACAGTTACGTCAGCTAAGAATTGATTTATCAAATACTTGTTCGAGGATTTAACAAAATATCTGACTGCTGAATCGACTGCTAATAGAGTTAATGCGTGAGCAACATCGTGACAAATTTTCTGTGATATGTGGTACATTTGTTAAATAAAATAAGCACAACTTTCGTGAATATCAAGCGTCTCCGAAGAGAGTGCTGAGAGCATCGGTTAACGGAGGTAGGGTACTCCCTGAATATTACTAGAATATTACTAGAAAAACAAGTGAAAACAGTGTTTGCGGGAAATAGTTGTTTGTCCTTAACGAGCATGTTACGCGATGTGTGAGGGCTCATTCTAAAGAGGAAAGTTGATGGCGCTTCGCTCTCCTCATAATTTAACGAGATTATGTTTATATTTAATAACATGAGCGTCCAAAGTAGGGGCAAAAATCGAGAAGAAAAACCGAGAAACCACCTTCAGATTCTAACTCAGGGGTTGGTTACACTGATACAATATAATAGGAGCAGATGTGACCCTACCCCTTAACTTCGAAAGTGAGCATGTACAAGATGATGCTCCTTTTAAAGAAGAAGGTTGAGATTATGTTTATATTTAAAAATATGAGCGTCCAAAGTAGGGGCAAAAATCGAGAAGAAAAACCGAGAAACCACCCTCAGATTCTAGCTCAGGGGTTGGTTACACTGAAACAATATAATAGGATCAGAGGTGACCCTACCCCTTAACTTCGAAAGTGAGCGATCCACAATGGGATCTACGGACCGGTAAGATCACCGGTGGCCCTTGGACCATCGCCGGCAGGTTCCCTGCAAGTTTATTCCATCATCCGGGGCAAGAGAGAACTATCAAAGTAGCGAATGGTGTCGTATCGTAGCTGTCCCAGTGGCGAATTCCGCCGATCCTCCGATCTCCGTGAATGGACGGGCCGAGTATCCGGTGGCACAGTAAAAACGTGTTACCGCCGTTGGCCCCTTACAACGAATCGTCTGCTTCCCCTCCTCTTCAAGGCTACCAAATAAAGCTAAACGGTTTCGTTTACGGCCGCCTATAAACTTTTAAGCGTTCGTAAAACGAGCGACCGCGGGTTCCGCGACGCGAAACACCTGACGCGGCGAGTCGCGTGAATCACGCCGAGACTCACCTATGGTTCTGGATCGATGTCAAGGTCGCCTCGTAGACGGGCCTCGCCGGAAACGTTGCGCAACGAATCGTAAAAGTCGCTCCCCCTCGCTACAGGCTTCGGCTCGAATGTCTTCTTGACTTCGTTTGGGCAGCTGAGAGTTTATGCTCGGATAATGACCTTGGAATATGATCCACGGTTAGACTTTAATTATAGTCCTATTCGAACGTGCACTTTATCGTCAGTCGTAGGGCACCTTGATCGGTGCTGATTAAAATTGTCGATCATGGATAAATTCCTGGGATACTGATTGGGGAATAATTTGTAAGGCTCTTCATACCATATCGATTACAATCATCGACAGTGATTTTTATGCTCGGGTAATGACCTTGGAATATGATCCACGTTAGACTTTAATTATGGTCCTATTTGAAGGTGCACATTATCGTCACTCGTAGGACACCTTAATGGGTACTGATTAAAATTGTTGATCATAGATAAATTCTCGGGATACTCATTGGAGAATGTTTGAAGGCTCTCTTCATACCATATCGATTACAATCATCGACAGTGAATCTTCTTACGCACAGCCGATTATCAATGAAACCATCGAGAGTGACTTCAACGATACTCTCTCTTCTCCATGTTCCCGCAACGGCCCTCAGAAGACATGCTATGCGGTAAGAATTACTGATAACGATTACGGGCTGAGCAAGTACCCTGAAACAACAGTCCACGAAGTTCCAGAAGACTCGTACTTAAAAGTATACCGCCGTCAAAAGACCGATGCGTCCAAAGGTACCACCCCAACTTTCGGACCGCCTAAATTCAAGGTAGACCATTGCAAGCTCATACTCCGGAGGACTTCCGGTTCCTCCATCCTGGCGTCGACCTTCGCACTGCGTCGAGTGAACGTCTCGCCAGTAGGTTTACGATCCGCGTGGCGCGTTTCTTTCATTGAGCGTTGGCAGCGAGGGGTCAAGGTCGGTTGTCAGAAGGCTTCGGGCGACGCGATGTCAGGGGTGGTTTGGTGTCGCGGGTAACCGTCGCGTCGTTCAGCTGAAGGGGGGCAGGCAAGCAGTCAGGCAGGCAGTCAGGCCAAGCAACCAAGGCAGTCAGGCAGAGAGAAGGCAGACAGGAGCGCGCGCGAGGCTGTTGGCCGCGTTTATCGCCTGTAAAACGGTTGACGAGGCCCCCTCGCTCTCCTCTGCCTAATACGGGATCGTATAACCGCACTCTCTCTCCCAGAGAGAGAACGAGAGAGTGTACACGCGGTGTGTCTCACGTCTGTCTTAACCATGACGTCACACAGTACACACCGTGGAACGAGAGGAACGGTCCCGTGACCTATCCCAATCCGGACGGGTGTAAAGGCAGGCCAATATAAACGAACGTTTACAGGCTCGTTACATTTTTATGGGCTCGACGCCGCAACTACGCCACTACGGCCATCAACGGAATGTCGTAAACCATCAACCAGCTCTCTTTCTTTCTCTCTCCCTCTCACTTGCCCTCTAGGTCGTTCTCTAACCGTCCCCCTCTACCGTCTCCGTCACTCTTTCGAGCTCGTTCTTCTCTCCACGGTCACCCTTAACGTCTCTCCCTCCCCCTTCCCGCGGAACACCGCGACCTCCACCCACCCTACAGACCCTCTGCCCCTTTTCCTCCTGCCGAAGGGGGCGCGTGGCATTTACGCAAGCCACTTCCGGTCCCTGACGTCACGCCGCTCGTAGAACACTCTCGGTTACGTCACTTTATTGACTGCGATCATAAAAGTTTTTACACGGGCACCTTCTCTTTCTTCCACTTCGAATGCAACACCCTCTCTCCCTCTCGCGGCTTCTCCTCTCGAGGAATGTTTACGAGCCAACTATTCGCGCC
Source organism: Lasioglossum zephyrum (assembly GCA_028455615.1). Lineage (NCBI taxonomy): Eukaryota > Metazoa > Arthropoda > Insecta > Hymenoptera > Halictidae > Lasioglossum > Lasioglossum zephyrum. The sequence goes on from CM052333.1 coordinate 5,889,097, forward strand.
GTTACGACCCCCTCGAGTCTTTAAACCGTCCCGGCTATTTGTTTTTATATAATCGGCTACCAACGACCAGCCGACAGCATGCCATCCACCCGAATACTCTTGATTTTTCGTTATCAAAGCAGTTCTCTTCGTAAGAAGTTTAACTTCCATAGACGAGATGGTTTTCTCTAAGAGAATTTTCTACGTAGCCAGGGCAATCTTCCTCGTGGAAGGAAGTTTTGTCTTCGCTGATGGTACACGAAGTTCGTCGGTTTTCATCGGGCCACCGCCATTTTCCCGTTTTCCCATCATATTTTCCGAGCCAGCCCCTCGGGCGAACGGTTTTCCTCCCGGGGGATGCGTTCGACGCCATTTTTCAGCCGGCCCCGCCCCCCGCGCTGCGATTGGCTGACGACGGCGGCCATGACGCCGCTCATTATGTAATTTATTCCTGGAATTCGTAATGGCCGACGGGACGGCGACCAATCGCAACCCTCTCGCCGGCGGCCATCATGAAAAGGGACGAACCTGCGCTCTAGCGGGCGGTCTCGCAACTTTCGGCTTCGTTTTCCCACCGAGAGATGGCTCGACCGCTTTCAACCAGGGGTTGAACTTCCCCCCCCCCCCAGGGCGGGGTAAATCATTTTTTCCGGGGCCGGTTTTACGAGCGTCTCGCTTAATGACCGCTTAATGACCACGCCGAGAAATTCATTACCGCTCGCGATGAATGAAGTCGCCCTGTTGATATTTCTCCGATTATTACGGGGCCCCGATCGTCGTCTCGGGACCGGTCGCATCTTTAAATTAAATTGTTATTTATGTATTGTAAATTACCTGGAGCCTCGTCTCTTCGCTGAGAGCTGTTTATCTCGCACGTACACAGCCCGCGGATGTTAATGCACCGAATAGATCGTAATGTGACCGCTTCGCCAAGCTTTTATGCACTTAGCTCGGACGCGATTGCAGTTACTCAATCGCCTCGGAACGACCCGCGGAGAGTCTCTCACGCTGGTTCTGTTTCCGCTATTTTTTTGTGAAAGCGGTTATCCACCGTGATAAACGAGCGGCGCCGATCGCGCGTTTATGGATTTCATAAATTTTCCCAGGGGTTGGTGTCCAGGCTGCTTAGAAAGTATTCGAACGAAACGGAAAGTGGTTGGTATTGAGAAATATTTATTTACTGCGACGCGACAGATAATTCATAATTTTTATGAGCCGGTCGAGCAAAAAAAGCACTTTCTCTCTGATTCAAGTTATTACGTATTTTTTTTTCTCGTGTGAATCATTAAAAGTTCAGACAATTCATACAAATTCATAAGATTCATTGAAGTTCGGATATAGTCTCTGCAAAATTGAATTTAATTCATGTAAATTCATGTAATTCATTCGAATACGTGTTGTTTCACACAAGTTCGTGTAATTCATTCAAATGCATACAATTCGTACGAGTTTGTATAATTCATACAAGCACACGTGTTTTATAATAATGCATAAAATTCCAGCAGGTTCCGTACGCGAATTTCAGCCGCGTTATTATTTTTATTTTGCTGCCGTGGTAATTTTTACATGCCTCTGATTATCGCGCGTTTGACGTACTATAAATTTGAGTTTCTTCAATCTCCGCCGGACCAGCTGTGAAAACGTATTTAACCTCACCTCATCTGCCTCGTAAATCTCTGTCGTAAAAGAAAAAAGAATAGGATCGGCCGGATGGGAATCCACCGTCCTCCGTTAAGTATAATCAAGAACGATTTACGGCACGCGTAGACTCGTTCGACTAGAGATTGACATCGAGAAAAATGTCTCGCTTCCTGTCTTCGTATAATTCTCCACCTTCACGCTTTTTTCTAGTTGCCATTACACTTAGAATTCTACAAACAAATCGCGTTCGCGAATTAATCCTATAACGTTAACGAGCCTGGAATTCGGATTGGACGAGTAATTACCGGCGTAAATCATTGATAGTATCTTAATGAACGATGCTAGACGAAAGAGTAATTTTAAAATTTATGTGTATTGCTCGGTGGCATTAATCTTCCATCGATTATACATTTCGGAATTATTCATGTGCATCAGTCCCGCTCGAGACCGAAAGTGAAATATTCAAGGAGAGATCGGTATCGATTCTACTTTGTTATAAATATTGAAGTACGAATAATTTTGCGGAGACTGTAATTTGATGATGTAATTTGTTTTTCTGTGGGGTAGTCTGATAAGGATCGTTGTTAATTTAATTGCAACTTTGCGAGGAGACTCTGTTGGGAATGGAAAGTGAGTTTCAGACGTGTGAATACCTTGCCCGATGTACTTACAATATTTCACATAAATTTATTTATGAATGACTATGGAGAGTGAGTATAAATATTTTTCTTGTTTTATAAAATATACAGCAAGAAACGGTGATACATGACAACTGTGCATTTATTCGAACATTCCTGAAATTGTTTTTTCTTTTTCATGAAATTACAGCAAATAATTATACAAGTGTAATGAATCGTTTACAACAATTAGGAACACAAATAAAGAATGTAAGGAACAATTATGAGGCCATGGAAGAGACGAGTTCTTGCGATGGATTTTGGAGTTACGAAGGTCTCGTAAGCGAGGTCGTAAAAATCGGTTAAGGCCAGAAGGTTAACACACGTGATAATACTTGATAGATAGATTTGACTATTACGACGACGGTCTTCGAACATGTCTAGATTTAGAATGCGGCGTTTAGAAGGATAAACACCAGTTGAAACATATAACAAATCTGCCGTTCTATCAATATTCTACACAAATGTAAGTTTTCAGATTTAAATGCCCATTGGTTAGGTTGATCTATTGATCTCTGATTGGTTCTGTTCCCTGTAGCCCTCGTGTTTGCACGTCAGTAACTTGTGTAACGACGTAGTAACAACATGTATTACAAATTTCAATCTCATTTTCATAAAGCAACTGAGTATTAAAATACAGAACCTTGACAATGTAGTACAACCTGATTTTATTATAACATCTTTCACTGTTATAATTTCAGACTTAGTTTTCCTCCTTTCTTGAAAATGATCCAGATAAGGATGGAAACGTTGAAAGTTCAAATTAATTTGTAAAATTGCTTTATGTTCTAATAACTGTTTTAACAATCACACTCGAATAAATTTTCAAAAATGTCGATCCGCAATCCAGTGACCACTATTTAGAACAAGAATAAACGAACGAGGCCAACAAAGCAATTGTAAACGCAGTATAAAAGGACGCGAGATGGCGTCACCAGCCTCCTCCGCGTTAAAATCAACCGTGTCGATGAACAGTCCCACCGAGTGAACCGATCCAGTCTAACGAGATCGGCAATGACCGAAGCGTGCAATTCTGGATAAAGCCTGGATTCCCGGAGCAACAAAGTAACTACACTAATAGACAGTCTCGGAGATTGGCGAAACCACTTCCAATTAAAAATAAGCGAGCTATCGTGCATCTGTCTGATCGAAGGTCCTGGATATCCAGTGAGCAACATTTTTCGGAAAAAATGTCCCCGCCTCACACGTAGCAACGGCGTGCGCGAACGCAGGCGGTCCAGCTGCGTTCTCTGCAATATTTTGAGAGTTTCTTTCGGCGGGAAATAATGAGCAGTACCCGTGATACGTCTCGATAATGAGATTCCGTGTGTCTGGAGAGGGAATCGAGAAGCTGGAAAAAAAGAGTGAGGAGCTAACTCGGGGTCTGTTAGAGTTTCGTAAACGAAACCCGACGTGGACAGTTTCGATGGTGGGGGGCACGAGGAGACAGCGGCCTTATCCGCCAGGTCCCGGATAATTATGTCGGTGTGTTTATTACAGCCGGTTGGTTATCCGCCTCTGTTCCTGATCAGGCAAAACGACGAAACTGCAAGAAGGAGGCTGTCGCGCGTGGAATTCCGATGGCCGGACTCGGTCTGCTCCCCCTTCCCGTACGGGGCCCCATAGTTGCAACAGTCCCCCCTACGTCGTCTCGAAAATCGAACAAACCGACCACCAATCGATTCCTTATTATAATTTCGCCCCTGCAGCGGAGCGAGGAAATAACTGGTCGTGTCAACTGTCCCTGTTGTTTGCTATTTTATGGAAAAATTGCGCAGAGTTACGTTTGAACGGTCGATGGTGGTACGGGATTTTCTTTCAGGATTATTTTGCTTGTGAAAGTTACTGGGCGGGGCCTACTGTCCCTGTTTTGCGGTTTCACGAGAAAATTACTTTAATTTTATGGTGGTGGGTGATTTTAGCTTGTTTTATTTTATTTCGTTCGAAAGTCAACGTGTTAACAAAAGGTTCAACGACGCTCTGGATCTGTATTTCGTTTTTCTCTTGTCTGCTTTTCATTTGGAGTCTCGCGGTCACCGAACGTTTCAAGCATCCCCACTTTGCGGCATTTCTGCTCAGCCCGATGCAAATTCGCCGGTCTTTGTTGCGATTCGAGAGCCGAGGCAGAGTGTAGCCGGGTTCTCGGCCAGCCACGGTACGCATTGTCGATCGATCGCTGTTTCTCCTCTCTACCATCTCGTTTTTTAACCCCTCGGAGCGCGCGCCGGGGTGTGGCTCGCCACTTCTCCGACGGCTGCGCTCGATCTACCGTATAAAGAAGCGATTTTTCTCGAGATCACGGAGGTCGGTCCTACCTAGGAGGTTTCTGCTTTCACCAATGATGCTTCCGAGTTGAGAGGGTTGCTGATGTTGCCAAGGGTTGCACGGCTGCTGCGTTCTCGGCCGATCTTCCTCGATGGGTTTCGTACCTTCCCTCGAAATTACCGTGCATGTCTAGTCCGGATTTTAAGGAAAATAGCTAATAGCGAAACAGAAGTTTCTTTCACTCTAAAACTATCTCCAAATTCTAGCAAAAGAATTGCTCCTCCAAATTTTCTCATTTTTTTACTCATTCATATGATCAAATTAATATTTTCTTTTTTCAACATTTCAGTCTAGTTTAAGACGATTATCAAGAAATATATAATTGCATCTGTAAAAATTAAACAATGTAAATTATATAGTTCAAGTTTACTTCCTTGATAGAAACACAAAAAGAAAAACGAAAAACCAACGGTTTTATGGAGCAAAGATTTGGTTTTTGGATATGTGATGGGTGGTGAAGAAAATGTTGATAGTTTCGATCCGGAGTCACTGCGACAACAAGTGGACGAAACGTTCTTTCGCGGGAGTGGAAAAACAGTGTTCTCTGCGCAGGCGTTCGCTGTCTACGACCTTAACCCAGACCTAAGTCAAAGTTAATTCGGTCTTAATCCGGCTTCGACGTCAATGCACCACGCAACAGATCGAAATAAAGCAGGTTTCCTGTCTACGAACTCTTGGCGCGGCTTTATGTCTTCGGGGTCGGGTCGTTCGAGATCGCGTTGACACTTGTCTCGCTTCGTCTACTACCCAGTGACACTTCGTACGTATTACGGTTACTCTAAAAATAAATTCTGACGCTTCCCGCAATGAAAATTGACGGGCGAAGTTAACAAAAAATATTTAGAACATTCAATCTAGCAATATCCTAATCTACTGAAATTTTATTTATTGTTTATTTTAATGTGGTCGCTTTAACAGCTGGGTCATTAGTGACCACATAATTTACAATCAAAAGTGTTTTATACAAAGGTGAATTTATAATAGTTTATATAAATAAAGTCTTGAGGTCATCTTTGATGGCTGGTACGTTGTGAAGAGAATCTAAGACATTCGAGTAAGACATGTTAAATAACAAGGTTTCCGAACTCAAAAAACTTTTGAATTGCAATTACTTGGAACTTGTAAGGATCGTAACAGAATCGAAGTCATTATAATGTAATTTCTATGAAAAATTCGATGAAAAAAATCATAAAACACGACTCCACGAATTTAATAAAATTCGTTCCAGAAGAAAGTCTGACTAACTCAACTTTAATTCATCGTTTACGGCCGATAAAATTCGATAATCCGTATGCAAATTTCTAACATTATACACAGTCGTTAAACCGGCCATTTCCGCTTTAAATGGTAAGTTCTTCGCCTAAATTATCGGCTACTAAACGAATTATTGAATAAATTCGGTACCTGTCGGTGGTGTACACGAAAAAATATGGTCGACCGTATGATTTCTCTCGCTCGGATGTTTTATCTTTTAAAAAGTGAAAGAGAAGTGTTCTCGACATCGCACCCCGTCGAGAGTAGTGACAGGTTGGAATTTATGGCACGGAAACCATTCTGGCACCGGGTAAACCTACCCCGAGCTGCCTTTCTTCTTCATCCATCGCCTGAGACAATGACATTTCGTTCCCTGCGTCCTCCGCGTAAATGTCCTTATTCCCGGGGAACATTGGAAAAATGTCAGCTGCAACAGAAACCACCTATATTGCATGATCTTCCGCCACGAGCTTCTGCAAAATTGAATATGCACACCTACTCGGTGAATTCGAATTTCTACAAAATATTCTTCAAAATTCAGAACAAAGATGCTGAAGTATTCGCGAGGAAGAAATTAGTTTGTATAATGTTCGAAGAAGCAGTCAACTCGTCGCAATTGCAACAAAGTATTCCAGTCAGGCGTCTACCACGCGTTCCCCCGAGCGTCAATCGCTACATTGTGTCGGGCCGGCGTGTTTCATTCGAATTTATTCGCAGGAGCGCGACTCGGCTCGCGTAAACGTATAAATTAGCGACGTGTCGGGAGAGAAGGGTGACGTCTTCGATTCGGAGCGTGGGACGTCCCCCCCTGGTCGGAATTGGTAATTTAGGAGGACCCTTTATTCTCCCGCAAGGATCGCATGTAAAACGCTCCTCGAGATATAAAGCGCGTCTTCCGAGTGGAAACGGTCGTGTATGGTCCTCCATTTAAGCCTTTACGAGCTGCGTCTATTCGAAATAACCGCCCCGAATCCAGCAGACAATTGTCGTACCTCTGTTTCATCCTTTCGGACCCTCTTCGGCTACCGGGGAGTCTGTAAAAATTGAGAAATTTGAATTTAGTTGCTGTAAAAAAAAATTGTTCTAACTGGATCCTTTATTTAGTTTCGTGTCTAGGATGTTGAAACGTTAAACACATTGTAAACAGATAATTAAATGTCACCGGGGGATGATTTTTTAACACATGAAATCCACGATGTAGTTATAGTGATCATTTGATGGGCTATTAAGCGTTAACAGAGTATAAAATGAAATTGATCTGAATGCATAAATTTATGGTCGTACAAAACGAGGCTTTCTATCTTGGAGCAAAAAATATTTTATAACGGTTTGCGGAATGTGGAGAATTATTGTAGAAATTGATTGCACAAATTATTCTACGTATTTTCCTCGACGAAAGCTTGGGGGATGTTTCCAGAGGAAGTTGCTGAATATTTTTATTTTCTACACAGTTTTCTACAGTTTATTTATAACACGAGCAACGCTCCATGGAGGATCACAAAGTGCTTCGAGTTTCAGTCAGAATCGTTCCGGAAAAATCTAGGAGCCCTCTCTGGGAAGGATTTATCTGTTCACGCAGTGAGACCGAGAATATCCGAGGGAAGGAAAGAAAGGATTGAGACGAGGGGTGGGTCAGTTGACACGTAACTCAATACGAGCGCGTCTTGTTTACGAGGTTATAAAATTACGGAGTCGATGCTCGAACGTGGAGAGAGCGGTGCGCGATCGGCGAGAGGAGGCGCGTGCAAACGCTCGGATATTTCGAATTGTCCGTCCGGTCCACGAATATTTAACGCGTGCCTCGGATTTCAGTGTCGAGGGTGGCCTGAGAAATCTCGGGGACACGTTCGACCCTTGTCGTTCGCAGACTGTGTATCCGAAGACGTTAAACTCGAACGTATGTACTGTAAACACTCGTTTCAGCCAAGAAGGAATACAGTAAAGTCTTCCTTCATTCTTATTGCCATCCATTAAATCGTTAACCTCGTTTAAAAATTCGCATAATTTCAAATAATTAAAAATTCGCAAGAAAACCTCGTAAAAAATCGCATAGAAAGTTCATTCTTGAACAGGCTCTTGTTCGAAATACAATAACAATTGCACCAAGTGTTTGATATAATATTTTTTTGATATAATTATTTTTATTCAATAATTAAAATATTGAGCACTGTATACATTCCGCAGAATATTATAAAACGACGGCTTCCGAGACGCGTAAAACAGTCGGCTGGCGAGGAACCTGTTGGTCGATCGAAAAAATGATCGAGACTCGATCGTTCAACCCGATCCGATTCGCGAATCGGTCGCACGTGCCTGGTATCGGACAGTTTATTGGCAAGCGGCCGGCTGCTCATCTAACATGGCGTTTCTACCTGCCAACTAATTGCCCAGTTTCCAAAGAACGTGTGCCAGCTTTTATCTGGCTGCGCGGTTCGTGATGGGAATTGAGATGGCTGAGGATCAAAATATATTTAACTATTTTAATCATTCGTTCGCTCCGCTATTACCTATGCCAGTCTCCATCATTTAGAATCTGTCGAGTATAATTTTTAATGAGGATAACAAAATGTACAACTAGATCATAGACATTCTTGCAAGAAATAAATTGTTGAGGCAGCTGTGCTTTAAGGAGAAATTGTAATACATCGTTTCGGAGTCAACAATTTTATTCTGCATTGCTACATTTCATAATTTTATACAATCCTACAAAAATTCTACGCATATTTAATTGAAGCTCTACTCTGTTTCCTCTATAAAATGTTGTAGAAATACTGTTCTATTCTCGTTCATTTCAAATATTCCGTAAAAATTAGTCTACCGGTTCGGTTTCACGGATCATTGAAAATAATTCATGGATTAAAATGAGATCATCAAGTTTCAAATTTTATTGAAACTCTCTTTCCTCTATAAAATTTTGTAGAAATACTGTACTATTCTCGTTCATCGAAAAAATTCTTAAAAATTAGTCTACCGGTTTGGTTTCGCGGACCATTGAAAATAATTCATGGATCGAAATGAGATCGTTATCGGAGGACTGCACAAACCGGAGACCACCGTGCTCTCTGTTCAGTTAGCGTCGCGTCGCCGGTTGGCGGAATTCCACGGTGAATACCCTTCATTCGATAGGATAACGTATCACTGCGTCCTGTTGCGAGGACAAGCAAACATAGGCATAACTTCGGCTGTCTTATGGAGACAGGAAATATCGGTCCCTAGGGCGTGAGCAGACAGGTACGTGTTCCCTCGTGCTTCTACGACCTAGACACTCCTCGGGTTCCTTGGAAACGCCAAGGGGGAATGAACTCGATCTTCTAACGTTGCACCAGAAATGGTAAATGCTCCAAGAAACTAGTTACCCCGGAACAGACAAGAATAGTCCTCGAAAATTTCGAGGCGGGTCCATGTGGGAAAATTCATAATCTTTTACAGAATGAAATAACGATCAAATAAAACTGTAATCAACGGTAATAATCCAGTAGCCAGGTACTTTTATCTGGAAAGTATTCCGAACTTAATGAAATTTTCACACGTCATTTAGGAGTACTCTGGGGTGTCGAATCTGAGTTTTCGACACCGAAGACCCTGTGCTAATTTAGGGAGGGGGAAAAACCACGATTTTTATTACCTTATTTTGGTTATTCGCCTATTACTCAAAAACTATGGGTCTTAAGAACATGGATCTTAATAAAAATCGTGGTTTTTTCCCCTGGCCAAGTTAGCACAGGGTCATCGAGTCGAAAACACAGATTCAAATGACGTGTGAAAATTTCATTAAGTTCGGAATCCTTTCCAGGTAGACACCTTTATTTAAAAAATTTTTTAAATATGCAATTATTGGAAATACTGTAAGCAAGTCGTGAATTCGTCCGCGCGAAAGATGCGGGAGGTTGCAGAAGTTATGGTTGAAGGGGTTGCAATATGGCGTCGGCCAGGTTCAATGCACCTGTACAGTCGATGATTCGGTCGATCGACGACCCAATTTCCTGGCTGGATCGTAAGGACCCGCAAAAAGCCCGTTTTACGATTATTACGTGTTCCATCGTCGTGTATAAATAGAGAGGCAGGCGCTGGCATAGCGGCGCTCTACATACTCGAGGACGCCTCCCCTAAATCATGCTCTTCCGCGTCACGCTGCCAAACTGACTTGGTTCTCTCGTTATCGTGATTTAACCCGAGCCTCGGTTCCATCGGGCCGAGTGTTTACGAATGTCGTCGAGGCACTCTGGCCTCTTTTGTCGGCGGATCGAGGAAATTGTTGATCCATACAGCCGATGCCTTCGATCGGATCGTATCCGCGGAAGAAGACATCACCGCTTCCGCTCAATTTGGGTCGCGGAAGCTCGCTCCCGCTGGAGAGTCAATCTCTCGATCCCCAGATACCCTCGCACACTTCCTCGGCAGATTGGAATTTCTGAAAGGAAAGATGAAATTTTCAACATCCCGGACGACGACGACGACGTGCGGAGAATGTGCCCGCTGCTAAAGGATCGATGAACCTGATCGTGGACGTAGATGGAAATCCGAGCGTGTTTCTTCTGCGCGCGCGCTAATTAACGGAACGAAATATATTCGTTCGTTCGTCCGACTTTTATGTACTCGCATCGGCGGTCTCGGTTAAATCGACGATTCAGAGGTTGTTAAGTTTGTTTCGAGAAGTTGCAGATCGGAATCGGAGATCTTCTGGCGACATTAAGATATGTTTACGAGTCGATGATGACGAGGATGCCATGCGAATGCTGATTTTGGGTGGGACTTGTTTCTTAAATTTTGTTAAGATTTAATAAACAAATTTAGTTTCGTACTTCGTTTATCCACTGATTTTCATTCAATCTGCATACTTAGTTAGCTAATATGTAGTCTTGTATCTTTTCTTTTTTTTATTTTATTTGTAAATAGTTACGTTAAAAGGGCGTCTGCCCGTCTATATAATGAATAATAATAATAAAATAAATTTCTTTAAAGTATTCTGCATCCCGACCAACTGAATACAGCAGGAACAATTAACAATGCAGCCTTCCACTATCAAATACAGAACACAATCCCTATCCGTTCGAGGACAATCCGCAATCCGCCATTCGCAGTCATCGACAGAAACATAGTTGCCGCCCACTATCAATCCAGATCAGTATTCCAGCAACGCGCTCCCATTATCCTCCGGAATCCATGGGGTATCGGTAGGAACGACCGGAAACGGGACACCTGAGGCGATCATCTTCTCCGTAGGACACTGCGGAAAGTGAGAGAGGGATGAAATCCTAGGCGTTTGTCATATCTTGTCGCGCATTAAACCGGCGGAGGTATCGCATCGATAAAACGCGGTTCGAGAAAAAGGGCTCGCGTAATCCCGGCATTCCGCGAGTCGTTTCGCGGAAGATCCGCGGGGGTATGTATATGGGACAAGTGGAAACGGTCAAGTATCAATAAAGAGCCTGGAGGACGGTTCTAAAGTTATCAGGCTCGCCGAAGTTTCGCTTCACAGTTTTTCATTCCCCTCTGCCAGCTGCCCCTTCCCCACACTCCTTTTCTTCGTTTTCCGTAAAAAAGTTTCGCCAACGCTCGGGTCCTCATAAGGAACCGCGTCGATTCGGTGTGTTTTTCTCTCGCCTCTTTTTCGGTCCTCTCTCGGCCGGCCTCTTCTTTTTTCCAGCGTGTGCTCACTCTCTTCCCACTTCCCTTGTTCTTCCTTGTCCTTCCCTTCTCTCGTCTTCTCTTCGTTCTCTTGCCGATCCTCGTCTCCCTTTCTGGACAGCCGTTCGATAATCCCACGACTCGCCTCCCTCTTTGCCGGAGAAGCCACCCCATTGGACGGACAGGTACGCATAACGCGTCACACGTTTTTATACTGTCCCATCCCCCGCTCTCCGCGTCGCGCAGAGCCCCGCGGACGCTGGCTTATCGGATTCCTGGCCAATGCCGTCGGATAAAATTCGTTATTTACTAAATTCATTTGTTTACTCCCCCGTGGACGTGGATCGCCGCCCACGTTACCGATCGCGACCCCCGTAACCGGACGTCGTTTCTGTCTCCGCGATCGGGAATTGTGGGCCCCCGGGACCCACGGGCCTGTCGACCCCCATCCTGCCCCCTTCTCTCTTCGCCGCGACCTTCGCGAGACGCCCATTGGATCTTGCTAGGGGAATAATGGCGATTTCTTTTCGCTATTATTTGCTACGGGGGTTTGATATGGTGGCGGTTGGATTGTTTATGAGTGAGTTTGGAACGGTGATCGCTACAACGGAGGATTTTACAACCTTGACGAATTGAAAATAATAAAATAGTCGAACGACTTGTCCTGCATGAAACGTTGTCTACCGTTTGACAAATTTCGAGGGCGGATCGTAAACGCCGCCGGCAGCAATTACGATTATTGTTTCGGAAGGCCGTTCGAGTGGCGGAAGCGAGCCGCGCGCCGTTTGTTCGAAACGGATGGTAAAAACGGAAGTGATCGATCGAAACAAAACGACCGGATTCGGATGGAATTCGGTAACGGTTCGACGAGAGCGAACTTCCACGGTGCTTCTCGAGCAATAAAAATCGACGGAGTCGCGAAAAGAATTGCAGATCGGGGCAAAGCGGCGTGGGATTTATGAGCGAACCGAGTGGCAATTTGTCGCGGAATTGGACGGGTTTTACGACGATATATTCGACATAAATTCGCAATGAAATTAGGCGGAATACGTGGAAATAAATTGGCCAGGAATTTATAATGAAGCCGGCCGAGGATTTATGCAGACAAATTGCACGATGCGAGAGAGAGAGAGAGAGAAAAGCCGCCGCTGCTGCGACTGTCGGTGGGATTGAAACGAAGGGAGTTCCCCAAATCGGCCATTAAAGTGTGTTTTTAATTGCGTTTCAGCGGGCCCCGCCAAACCCTCCGGGCTTTTCATTTATGCATATTCATGGTGATTACGCGGGATAACAGTGCTCCGTGGAATTAATCGAATCCTCGAAGCGATGCTCGGGATGATACCGTATTATAGGTAGGCTACCGGGATCGAGGCGTACATCTTCGCGTGTGAATTTGGTAATGATAATCCGACAAAAATATCCAACTCGGGCTTGCATTCTTCGGCCGCATCGACTTATCGTATAGCCAAACTCACTGACACGTATTCCAATCGTAAAAGTTAACGTTGTGCACTGTGGAGGAGTTTACAAGCTGTGGTTCGTTCGAGATGTTTTCAATCGGGGTCTTCCAGCATCTTTAAATTGAGGACCTCTCGTTGAAGGACTCGGTTCTAGATAAAATGTTTTTTCTATAAAGTTTTTGATCGAAATTATTAAGATGTAATAAATCAGAAAATGATTTTATGGTGGAATCACCTGGTTCCATCTCTCTATTCATCTCTGCAGCTATTCATTTTTTAAATCTGTATTTTAAAATATTACTGTGGATCTTTATACAAAATGAAATTTCTCGCTCTAGGCGAGGGTGTGGCGAGTACGAAATTTTGATCAGTGTTCGTTTTTGCGAAATTATTTATGCCCGCCGGCTCCCTCTATGATTATAATGATCACCGCAGATGAGATCACGGACGGTTCGGCAGCCATTAGCGATCGGTGACTCGCTAAAAGCAGAGATTTCATCTTGATCGCGGTAGCCAATCTGCGGTACAATTAAAACCGGTTGATTATGTTTTTCCTTTCTCTCGTTTTGCTCTGTTTTCATCGTGCGAGCCGGTCGTCAGATTCAATTAAACAGGTGCCGTTTCCGCTCCGACCTGCCCACGGACATGTGAGATCTATAGATCTCCGTTCCAGTTGAACGGTGTACAGCCATCGATTCGACTGGAGTATAACCATCGTGGTTTATTCACTTAGCGAATTCACTCCTGCGATGGAAACCTGCGAGGCACGTTCTTAGTCGAGGCCTGCACGTGTCGATAAACGTTAATCGATACCGGTCGAATCGCCTTGTGAATTCCTCCATCGAAGCTACTCAGTATAATTTCATTATTGCGCCACCGTCCATCCCATTAATTGAATGTTTCTCGCGTGGTACATCAATATCGACCGTTTGTAATTAAATTGTGTCGGATCGAACGAGCCTTCGAACTCGATCCGAGAAGTTTGAAAATGCTGTCAGAACACTTTTGCCGTCCTTCGGAACTTCCTACCTTGCGCAATCGATCACCGATCGCTATGATTTCTTTATATTAAGCAGTAAACTTTTTTCTCTTTAAATTTTTCAGTTAAATCACTTTCATAATTATGGGTACATATAGGGTGTTCAGGCTATTACCAGCCAGCATTTTTTTATAACTAGTAAATACTAGAAAAAAATGATAGAAGAAATAGTAGTACTGTTTTTTTATGAGCAATACAATGACATATGCATTTTTGTTTTATTTACATTATTTTGATAGAAATGAAGGTGACCTTCAATTTTTTAAATGGAATGCTAAACATTTTTTTATGTACACGATGACCTTGAAAGTCATGCAAGAAATGGAAGAAACAATTTGAATATAAATAACACACAAGAAAACAGTACTATTTACAAAAAAAATGCTGGCTAGTAATAGCCTGACAACCCTGTATAATGATTAAAATTTGAATTCGATTTTAGATTTAAATATAATGATTAACTGTGATGTGTAACCTAACTAATAACTTTATTTCTTTTGAATTTTCACTTACACCACTTTCATAATTATTGCCTCGTTCGCTTATGTCATTGTTCCACGATCATCGACGGTAATTATTCATTTCCAATAGAGATGATGATGAAATGAGCGGGACCTTGTACCATGGAAAGTACCAGTTAGATTGCTTTCTGCCAGGGAGAGCTTGAAACCATTTCGCATAGAGTTGGACATCGGTTTCGGGCACGGGCGCTTCAAGAATAAATTGAATTCGCTTGTCCAGTTTTCTCGCGTCGTTTCAATCTTGAATCGGAGAGTCCTCCTCAGGGCATTCCAGCCACTTCTTGGCTCGCAGTGAAAACCGTCGAACGAGATCGGGGGTGGAAGACGCATTCGACGAAACAATCCCGGCGCAAAGCCGACGGGGCTGACGAGCAACTCGCTTTCGCGATAAGCAAGCTATGTACGAAAAATACAAACTGGCCTACATAGATCTGAAAGTATAATCTAGCACTGTTTCCGGGTAACGTATGCAACCAGCTGCGAAAATTAGCCTCGTAAAACGCGGCTAATATTTGCTCATTTGCACAACACTATCCGCGACTGCGAAACTTTCCTGTTTGAATCTTCCGCGACTTCGATCTCGCAAGTTTGTTAGCCCCGTCTGCGATTTTAAATTTAAATTCAAATTGAATTTTAAAAGGAAAATCAAGCTTGTAGATCGAAATCTCTGTTCCCTTGGATTTTTGCAGCAACCGTGGGAAAATGTCACCATCATTTGTTTTATTTAGTATGGATATAAAGGCTGAAAATTTAATGCTGTACTTTCCTTCAAAATTTATATTTCTTCTTCGACTTCGAACTCACAAGTTTGTTAGCCCCGTCTGTGATTTTAAATTTAAATTCAAATTGAATTTTAAAAGGAAAATCAAGCTTGTAGATCGAAATCTCTGTTTCTTTGCATTTTTGCAGCAACCGTGGAAAAATGTCAACATCATTTGTTCTATTTAGTATGGATATAAAGGCTGAAAATTTAATGCTGTACTTTCCTTAAAAATTTATATTTTTCCTTTTGAAGAATTTACTTATCAGAATCAAGAGCTCAGCATTCGTTTATTATGCGAAAGGAACCACGAACATAAATCTCCTGGCGCGAGAATGGAACTGTCCGGAGGTCGGTGTCGCATTTTTTCCAAATTACGTCTGGAAATCGTCGAATTTCAGGCGGAATAAGTACGAGATCCCGCCATGTGGCAAGCAATTAGTAATAAAGGGCGAGCGGACGGGTGCATCATCGCGGAAACTACCCCGGGAGTAAAGCCGGCCGCGCATTTTTCGCCCGGTTTCCATTTCCAGGGAACGATCCGGTGGTCGTTGCCCGAGATTTTCGGCGGAGCCTGGCAATTTGCTTTCTCCCTCCGTGAAAATCGCGGAACCAAGTCCATTCGAGACTAATGTCCTCCATTCGCGTGTCTCGCCGCGGCAATGCACGGGCGCAAAAGTCGTTCCGATTCCTTTCTGTTTCCCCGTGGAACGAGACACGCGATCTACCATCAGTTTCTGCGTTTTCTGGCGCGAGAAACGGCGATTCGAATCAGAAATCTGCAATTTAAATGCCGACCGGTGGGTGTAAACGAGCGGCATTCGCCCTCGCCGTAGAAATTATCTTGAATTCGCTGCATACGGCTTGGAAAAGTGAAAATTATGGTGGCAATCGACAGATTAAATACACTCGCCAATTCGCGTAATCGATAACAGACCATTTAAATGGAGATCCAGGACAGTCCCGGGAGAAATAAGAAACTGCCTGCCGTATTTTCTTGACGGTCCCCGATTTCAGTCGATCTCGATGACCGTGGCTTTTCGAACGAGTTCCTTCGTATTCGCTCGACTGCTGCTGATCTCATTCGTTAGGGCTCATTTCTGTTAAATAGAATATCGTTTGGCGAAACGATCGCGCATATTTTGTACACAAAGTTTCATTATGGTCGGCTGGTTTCGCTTCGAGGACCGATTTCTGGAATATATTTAATAATTAACCTGTTGTCATATAACTTTGATTATGGCTGCAGGTGAGGATTTCATATGGATTCTCCTGAATCCAAGTGTTGGGCTTTGCTGCTTTCATCGAAGGAGATCTCCATTCTTCTTTTATGTGCTCTCACGTAGTTATGAAGGGGTACAACAAATACATTGTTGTTCTTTCAATCGAATCTTTTTTCTCATACAGTATAATATACATATAGCAACATGTATTACAAATTTCAATTTCTATGTTAAGATTTTTATAAAGCAAGTGAGTAATAAAATACAGAACCTTGACAATGTAGTACAATCTGATTTTATTATAACATCATTGAATAGTTAAATTAATTTGTAAAATTGCTTTATAGAAATCATTAACACTTTGTCCGTTTTAACAATCATACGATCGACAACAATGACATCATTTACAAATACAATATATATTCAATATAACAATTTAATAATTTACTGACACCTCGGGTCACCATTCGAGTGCAAATGATTAACAAGTTCCCTGATGAGAAATTTCGAAATATACTAATTGGCTTGGAAAATAATAGAACGGAAAGGTGTCTGACAGCACTTTACGAGGATTAATGAATAGAAACGTCAGCGGTCTCTTTGGAAGACATTTATGGTCAACAACCATGTCAACCGAAGCAATTTTCCTCGGCTATGATGCTACTCGAATGTGAATTATCACCGAAAGCTTTTAGCAAAGTTGTCGAACGACTGTCAACGCGGACGCGTTACGTGTCGCCGCGATTCTGCTGGATAAACAAAATGCCGTCGACGTTAATTCGTTATTCCGTGACGACTCGAAGTTTCGCTCACTTTTCCGTGGGTTTCACCCAGAGAATCTGGAGGACCAGCTTTCAAAGAGATTATCCGGAAATTTAGTGAAACTTTTCTCTCCCTCCACGTCGAATCTCTCCGGTGGCCACCCGCCTGTCTGTGAAGTTTGTTCATGTCTTTTTAACGGCCCCACTGCTACGACGAATTTTAAAGACCCGCCTATTGGGACAGTCGTTCGCGTCCCGGAAACGGATGTGGCTCTTTAGGATGAGGGTAAGTGATCTTGGATGGGGGCTGCTGGAGGGAACGTTCATTCCTTCGTGAAATTGTTCAGGTACTCGTTACACTCGAGAACGGATTTTTTTAAAAGCGTGATCATTTTTTTAAAGAAAGTCTAGAGGCGAATTTATTACGATATTCGAATAAAATATTGGAGTAAACGTGAAATGATAAGAAAGATTCCGGTAGAATTTACAAGCAGTTTTATGTAATTTGAACGAGGCTTTATTCAGCTTCGTATTACACCGTTAATAGATTTTAACGCGCATAGTTTTTATGATGAAAATTGCCGATGGTAAACGGTACAAGTCTTACGCCGAGAACACCGAGGACGCCAAACTGTGATTTTAACTGTCCGAACGCAGTAAACTGTTGTACCTCGGGTGAAAATAAAATTTATTGAATCTTTAAAAGTCAGCTGTAACTTCGAGGCGACTGCGTACATGCCGGACCTACGTGTATGAGAGTCCTTTTTTATTTTCATTCTTTGCTGAATCTGCCTTTGTGGTCATCCCTGGATTTTATGAAACATCGTCTACATTTGTGCCCGCTGTATGATGACGAACACAATACAGTAGTCTAGAATCTAGGCGGTGTAAACGTTTATTTAGGCTACGTTCAAGTATTTGTTCCAACGTAATTTTGTCCGGTGAAAAGAATTAAATTTAAAAGCTGTTAGGAAGCTACAAGTTCATCATTTTTAGTGTACTTTCAATTAAAATACTAATTTAGTTGTGCGGGAGCTCGAGAAATTCTAAAATAGTAAAATAAAAATTCAATATTGTGAAATGGATTAAATCGATTTCCAAAATGTGAAACAAGTACATCAAAATAATTTTTTATAACTTTTCTTTTCATTTGTCGATCGTATGTTTAAACGAAGTTGATGTTTTTGGCGCACCAGTTTAATCAATTTAATTTAAAGCAATTTTGCAATATATTAATTTCGACGTTTCGGTCTTTGCATAGACCCTTTTCAAGAAAATAATTTGTTTTAATAATTCGCAAACGCAATCGAAATGAATATATTGCAAAATTGCTTTCAATTAAAAACATCAACTTTGTTAATTTTTTAATTAGAGACAAAATCTCGGCCGCATTTTTGCTCGTGGAAAAAGTCAAGGGACACAGTTTCGCCGGAAACCGGAAACGTTCGAGGTAAGAGATCCTCGTCTGCTCGATCGCTCATCGCGCTCGGGCGTGTCGTAAAAACGAGAGCGTATCTCGGTAAGCTGCTCGCTGAGCTTAACGAAGACATTTTCGTGGCTACGGTGTACAGATAAGCTCGCGTCGGTTGTCAGCGTGTTCGAATGGATCACGGTTATCTGGGTTTTCGACGTTGGAATCCGTGGCCCATCGACAGAACGTTTTCTTCGAGCAATGGACGACGAATAGTAACAGCCATCGATCTGTAACATTACCATAGAGAACGAATTCAACTATCGTTTGCATACCAATAGTCCCCTTAATAATTTTTATCTCGACGATATCAGCATCCATACAATAAATTGTATCCTCATTACTCAGAGCATTATGGGCCATTAAATATTTTTATAGAGTCGTAAATATTACTTTTAGAAGACTGTAGTACGTATTTTTAAATGATCGTTTGGAAACACTGTGATACTTAACTCATCAGTATTTTATGGATCAAATTAAAAATAAAATTATAATATCTGATCACTTCTGGAAAATTGTAATACGTTTCTTTTATACATTGCTGTGTAGCTCATGCGTGAACACTATTAATGTGCTAGCAGTTTATGAATTACATTAGAAACGTAACAGGAAAATGTAATTATTGTACGAATAACGATTGTAACTATTACTGTGGAAACACTAGAGTACATTTTTCTGAACACTTAACGTGCTAGTACACTACCAATTAAATGAAAAACTTTTCCCGTAATTATTCTGTTCAATTAAAACTATAGTAAGTTGTTGGTTTAATGAACAACATGTTGCAAATCCGTTTTCGGCGAACAGTATAGAACTGACATCATGAAACCTCTGTTAAAACACTGCTGTTCCGGTCGTTCCTTAAGATAATGTCCGGAACAAACACGATTAATTAATCCGATGAAGCCGCGGAAAGAGATACAATGATATCGCGCTCGTCATTGGAATAATTAAATTAGCGTAACTACCAATTAAGTCCACGGGCAGAGCAACAACGTGTTCCGTCTGAGTTACGGCCGACACGCGTTTCCTTCTGCGAGTCTAACCGAGAAAGGGGATAGGCTTGAATTTCTCGAATCGAGTTTCAGGGAATTCGATTTGAACCTCGGGACGAATGAACCGCTTTCGGAACGATTCCAGTGTCCTGGATGGCTTCTTTTTGATTTGCTTCGATGCCCGGGGTTCGGAACGACTGAGGAAAGAAGGGTGGAATAGAGGAAAAGGTCGGAAAATTGTTTGAGAGAATTAAATTCTGCGACACGGAGATTTCAGTGTTTAAATTTTCGCGATCCGGCCGAATTTTGTCCTCTCCAAAAATTGGCATAGAAAAAGAACGGTTCTCACAATTTGCTTATTACATTTTATAAATTTAATAAAAACCTCTAAGAATATACAACGATCTTCAAAAAATTATTTTTCTTCCGCTGAATGTGTATTTTCTATCCTCAAGTGGCATTATTCAGGATTTGTGCAAAAGATGAAAGTGTCGAATATAAAATAGAATAGCGAGTTATTGAAATCCTTCCTAAGCCGAGCATCGAAAGTTCACCGACCACGCAACGTTCCCAACGTCGTCGAGCAATATTATACAAAATCTTCGTGGAACAGTCTAATCCCGTGAGCAAGTTTTTCGATCAAAATCTCCTCCCGTCCAATAAATAACGATCCTGCACAGGAAGAGATGTAATCTATGAAGGAAAGCGGGAACATTGTCGACAACGGTGCACCCGCGGAAAAATTCCGTGTAATTTTCTAGCGCAGCAGCTGGCCCCTTCGTCTATCCATCGATCCTCTCGATGGAAAAGGTGCACAATTGCGCACGGTTCCTTCGAGGCATTCTCTCAATTCCAACAGAGAAAGAAAAAAAAGAGAGGCAGTCTAGAATACCTTCTTCTGTATCTTCCTCGAAAATTTGAATTTAAATCGAAAGTCAGCGATCTTAGAATTAAAATTTACCTCGAACTCGCAGACAAATCCAATTTTCCATGGGGCGGCCATCTTGCTTTCGCTTCACTCGATATTCCGCAGCTGCCGCATTATGTTTGGCTCTCTGGCCCTTGTTTTGCTGACATTATTTTGCCACAAGCTCTCCATAGTTTGAACTGTTCAGCATTTCCATTGTGTACAGTAAACTCTATTAAACAGTCCAAATACTTGCATGCCTATCTCCCAGGAAGCTATCTCGATCTCCCCCGCAACAACGAACGATTTTCAGCCATACGAATAAAGTCAAACCAACATCAGCTAGACCCACGCTAAACCAAATAGCACATTGCCTAGCCAGATACGTTGTACTCCTGTAAAATGTTTTGAAAATCCAGCGATAGCTGTCCCAGCTCGACTAGCTTGGCCAATCAGCTAAAAACACATCATCGTCCTCGTTATTCCCACCCGGAGGACATGATGCCGCGGATAAGTTACATTTCGCAGGATGCATCGACCCAATAATTCCTGGCGCCGGTCCGCGGTTCGTCCTGGGTACGGGAAAAAGCACACGATTCCGGCAATCGTGCGACGAATCCATGACAGACCTGCCGGAGCGAGCAGGAGCCATCGGAAACAAGCGAGAGAGGAAGGTTTCACCGGGGCGAGTCTGGAATAGGTGAACCCTGGAGCGGCGTATCGATCTGTGCGTGATGCTGAGCCCGGCCATGAGGGTAGGGGGTTGGAACCACCGCACAGCCACCGTCTCCACGGAGATGAACACACGGGGTTGCCATCAGGGACATGGGGATCGAGCCTGTATGAGTTAGCTGTGACTCTGTGTTGGTCGCAGACGTTGAAAAGCGAGGGTGGCTGGCCGTGGAGTTGGAAACAGCGTCGAGCTCCGACACAGCATCCGAGAACACACACAAACCCACCCGAGAGCTATACACTCGCATGTACAGGGGTTAGCAGGGGTGTTGCGAGGGTGTGCGCTGGTGTTTGAGGTTGTGTGAGGGTGCTGGATCCCCCACTATGTGGAATACCGTTCGAATCGACCCTGGCTAGGTAGCCAAAGCCTCGCTAGGAGAACCTACCCCTGGCCCGAGCCACCATCAACGTCTCGAGGGTGGAAAACCGAGGAGGATGGGGAGGTCTGTGGCCTGGGGGATGGGGCAGGGGGCGTGTCATTGCAGTTTCTACACAGCTGCGTCTGCAGCGTTCCGAGGAAAGGCCTAAAAAGCTTTCTCTCGCTCTCTCGATGCCTCTCCATCCCTCTTCCACCTCGTACCTCCCGAGCCACCCCCAAGATCCCTCCTCGCGTTTGCCCTCCGACACGTACCGGGCTGGGAACTTTACCATTTCGCCGTCTGGGAAGATAATCTACCCGGCTCCACCTACACCTTCGAATCGAGTGGAATCGGGCTTCTCTCCCTTCGCTCTCGCCCCCCCCCAGAACACCCCCGCTTCGCCACCCCCGCGCAAGAGTCAAGCGTCGCCGGCTCCTTCCAACGACCACGCACACCTTCGTCGAACGTTCTCTCGGCGACGATTTCTTCTTTTCGACGGTATGGACGTCCTTCTCTTCCCTCTTTCTCTCCCTATGGACGTCCTCTATGCTTCTCCTCCCTCTGTCTCTCTCTATAAATTACGTACTTTTTGGTTCTTCTCCCTCTAGCCTGTCTTCTAGCCCCCTTATTTCTGTCGCTCTCTCTGGATGTTGCGCTCTGTCTCTCTCTCTCGGTTTCGCTTCGCCCGAAGCAAGGGTGCAGGTGCGACTGAACACCGGCTCTCTCTGGAAATAAGGTGGAACCGGAGGGAAAATTAAACTCCCCCGTGGGAGGAGGGAAGTTCGCCTTTTCGAGACTTTTCTCGGAACGCTTCGCCGATAACGTCCTCCGCCGTACCGGCGTAAATTGAGACCTTGCATTTCTGCAGCGAGCTTTCGCAGCCCGGAGCGCGAATTAATCATCTGCCAGGCTGCGCGACCTGCCACCGTTGCTTCTCTTTCGGTTTCGAGGCTTCTTTTCAGAGAATATTCATTCACGCTTAAAGTTACCAAACATTAACTACTCGGACCAGAAATCAATACACCCACTGAATTGGAATAATATTTCAAAATTGATTGACAGAAGGTCGAATCGTTCACTTCCTAGAAATTGAGCCAAGAAAAATGTAGACGAAATTTCGAATTTTTTCCATGCATGCCGAAGACGATTTCGATCTCTCAAGATCGCGTGGGCGTGTAGGCGTCAACGATTCGCGTTTCAGCACCGCCGCCAGGGAAATTAGCCGACGTTGAACTCCAATCAGGCAAGTTTCATTGAAATTAGAATAAACGGCTGCGGTGACGGCCTCCGACGCGAATAAACCGCACCCGGAGCTTCTGTTAGCGACAAGGACTACAAATCGAGCGCATTAAGGCCTTCCTCCTCTTCCACTTGCTCGGTCTACGTTTTCCGCTCGCGTGACACATAATAAATTTCCTAGACGACTCGGACAGCTTCGCTTAACCCCTTGACCATCGGGTTTTTTTTCGACTAGAGAAATTGACCTCCTCGTCCACCGATTCTGATTTTCTTGGAAGCGTGCTCGAGTCGCTCCCGATTTCTGTAAACGAGAAATTATGAAACGCGCGACGAGCTTTGATAAAAGAAGCAACGTGTCCACTCCATTATCATGAAATAGTCATTATATAAAATATATTTGAGATACAAATGTTAATTCTATATGTTTTATTAAGGCATTACAATGAAGTATGAATTAATAATAGTATTTGTGATTATTTATTATTAGACTGCGAATCTTTGTGCATTTATTAAAAAATTGAGTAGATGAAATTCAAAATTGTTGAAAAATTTTTAAAATTGAAAATGTCAATATATGTTTTCTGCTCCATTACAATTATTAAGATGTAGACATTTTTTTTAATAAACGTTACATAAAAGTTACACGCACTTATCGATTACAAAATAATATTCTTTCAGTCAATCTACTGCGTATTTTTGTTCTATTTACTACTGTACATTTTCCAATATGATGCAATCTTTAATTTAAACGCTATCATTTTAATTAATAATACAATGTGATCA
The DNA here is from genome assembly GCA_028455615.1 of Lasioglossum zephyrum. Lineage (NCBI taxonomy): Eukaryota > Metazoa > Arthropoda > Insecta > Hymenoptera > Halictidae > Lasioglossum > Lasioglossum zephyrum. The sequence goes on from CM052333.1 coordinate 5,912,851, forward strand.
GTTTGCTCAGGTTGTGACTAGTCGTGTAATGGGCAGCGTCGGCGTCGCTCTGCCACATGAGCCATTTTGAAATTATCTTGTGACGTCACATTTTATCACGATCTTTGCCAAGCTCAACTCTCGGCGTTCCTATACACATACTATACCTATGCCGTGTCTATGTCTTGCACAAAGTAGCTAACCACGTGTGACGCAGAATCGAGCATTACAGTTATGGTTACCTAACAATACCGGCCATAGACGCGTAAATCAGAATCCAAAGAAGTTTTTACCCCTGAAGCAACCGAAGATCGCGGTTTATAGTCGAAGTAACCGCGCGGTTCTCACAAAACGAGGTCCGACGGCTCCCGAGGAGGCTCTCGAGTCCCGTGACGATCCACGGGAACGTGAAACATCTGGCCGGGGCACGCAACGCCCGAAAATAGCTCCGTGAGTCTAATAAGAACCGGCGCCTCCACGTTCCAGGAGATCCGTTGCCCTAAGTTCCTTCGACCGCTTTGATTACGCTCGGAGAAAGTCGGTCGAAGTCACCCCGGCCCCCATAAATCTGTCGGAGGGCCTGGTCCCACGAAAAAAAGGGCTGTTCGTGTCCTGTGTCCTCCATTCGAGGGAAACGCACGTACCCGACACTCGAACTCGCTTTTCTTCAACAGTGTATTCTCGATTCCGTCACTCTGTGCTCCAAAAAGTGTAAAGTAACAGATTCATTTATTTTTCCACTTGAATTCACGAAGTTTCGCAATCTGCTCGCCATTGTTCAGCACGGAAACCGAAAATCACGATACAGCCATTTTCGAAGGGATCAATGCGTCCACAATGGCGGCCGCAGTGTCACCCTTCGCAACCCCTAGGGCCATTTCAACCCCTCAATCGAGACACATTAATGAATGAGGTCCACCTAGATCCTTCGTGTCTACCCAAAGAGAACGAAGGAAGAAAGTAACTCTCGTCTAATTGAGAAAAAGAGGATCTAGAACATTAGATGAACCGAACCATTCACCCTCAACTACAATACTATTATTAAAAAAAAGAACGAATTGCTAATTAACGTCAGGATGAAGCCGTAATTTAACACTGGGATTCTAGATTGAGGATTACATTTGCAGGGTTTAATTAATCAACGTAAATTTCTTTTGCCGACTCTTTTTTAATTAAGTAACAGTTCGAACGAAGGTATCGAAGGCCAATCGTTTCGGCCAATCGAGATAATAGTCTCCGGAGGAATATAAAAATATGGAGAAAGAAAGGGAAAGAAATTGGGACACGATCAGATTGGTCGAACCGCTTTGTCTTCATTCCCCATTGTCCCCGATGGAGCAAATATTTGCGATCCCTGGGGCGAGCCATATAACCACCGTTGGTCCCCGCTTCTAATATCCCCCGTGGTAGACAACGTCACCACGTTACCTTGTAAACAACCGGCAAAATCGCAATATTCATCGTACGCCGTTCCCCCTGGCCGGTCGTCACGTATCGCGCGTTTACTTTGCTCGCACGGAACGAGTTGTACCGGTCACGGCTCGGAAACACCTAAATCGCATGTCGGATCTCGCCTAAGGATCATCTTCGGAGATTAATCCCCTCCATTTTTTCTCGGGGCGATTCATTTTCCGCAGACTGAGCTTGTTGAGAACTTATTTATCCGCTACGATAACACACTTGGGAACGAGTACAGTGCGTAAAAATCCATTCCTCATTTTCCTGTTTTAAATACAGCCTCATAATGAATTTATTCCTCGTTCTGCTGATGTAATTGCAGATTTATGCAACGGGGGCGATGCATTAATAAAAGGAAAATTCCTCTCGCGATGCGCCGAGCAGATATTAAGTCTCATGAATTTTTAAGGTCGCTACATTGTCTTGTTTAAACGCGTTCCCCGGTTGTTAAACCTTCTCGGTCCAGAGAATTGCCTCCGTTCTACAACGGGTACAACATCGTACGATTCAATTATCTTTATACGCGACTTTATTAAGATGTTTAGATCGGTTGTAAAATGCTGGAATTGTTCTTACGTGCCATATAATTATTTTATACGAGATGGTACTTTACATTATTGCAAATAAATCCTTTTTAATTCACTGTATCATCAGAAACGTCACCGTAGACGATTCGAAGTAATTACCACTCAAAAAACGGCAACAATAGCCCTTCTAATTTTAATTAAATCATTCCAGCCACCCTGCATCCGCTCTCAAAGCTGCGCCTTGCTACCTGGTTTCGCAGCATGATCGACAACTTCCTTTTTAAAAAAAAGTTGCATAATTATCCGGAGTAAGGTCAAGCCCACAGGGGGTCTCAGCATGGTTGCACGGTACGGTTTTCCCTACAATAAGACAAAATGGCGTCGAGGGGCCGGATGCACGGGACGTTGCATCGCGGAGGCGTTAAAGGTCGCGGCAAAACCCCTCTTCGAAGCCTCGTTACACCTTCGAGAGGCGAGCCGAGGGGGTAAATTAACTCGACAGCGGAGCCGACGCGATAAAGCGCGCGTAATATCGCGCGCGTGCACGCTAGTTCAGCCACGACGAGCGTAATCCGCCGCGATTCCGCCCCCGCGATCGCTGCGACGATCTCGGCCAGGAAATCACGGCCTGGGATCACTATGGCGTTGGCGCGTGCACCTAAAGCCGCGTCCACACTGTCCACATTTCTATCGACAACAGCTTTGCCTTCTCGCAAGACTTTACTGCCCACATGAGGACGGCATGGCTGTTATTCAGCTTGAGAGGATTTGGACTGGGGACTTCCTGGTGATATTTCGATAATGTACGAGTATTAGAGATCGATCTAGGATCCTTTGTATCCTGAAATAGAGTCGACAAAGGACTCCTGAATTTAGAGTCCTTCTCTATTGTGGTATATTTCACAATAAAGAATTGTTTATTGAGTTAACCCTTCGCTGCATAGTGTATCATATCTTGTACAGTTAACAAATCTGATATATTGTAAACTAAGAATGTATTTTCTTACTACTCTAAATTATGTTTATTTTTTCTGAAATTGTTGTTTTAATTTTTTTGAATATTTTTCTCTTGAATAAAACGCAAAAATTAACCTTCTTTCGATCTTTTCATCACAATTTAAAAAATCATGCAGTGGAGGGTTAAGAAGAAAGTGGAAGATTATCTACCTGTCTCTTTGAACCGAATTACATTTTTCAGATTTCTCCCATTATAAAAAGGAAGTGTTTTAAATGGACAAGTAAGGTGGAAATGGAAACGCAACTTTATTTCCGACGCAGCAGCAAGGTGTTTCGCAGGCTTGCTACCTTGTCGCGAACTCCAGCCTCTCTCGGTTCAGTTTCCACGTTCCACCGACAATCCAATTTATACGCGGGATTATTCCGAGCCTGGCAACCCGTGCCAGCACCAACCCCCTTCTCATCCCTCCCTTTTCCCATGGAGCTCGGATCGAGCTGCGCCTCTGGCCAAACATGGCCGGTTTCCTGGGAAACTCGAGGTTCCAACCCGGAACCACCCTGCCCACGTTCCAACGTTCGAGCTTTTCCGCTTCAAAAAAGGAACAGAGTAAATGAAATTGTTCGCAGAAGATCGGCCAGCATCGTTCTCGAACGCGCTGGCATGACTTTCGATGGAAACTCGAAAGAGGTGGGGAGCTTCGGAGTGAATTCTGATCGGTTCTCAATCTCTCTCTCTTTATGGAAACTATGAGGACAATGGTTTGATGACTTGTGGTGTACGTGTTGAAGAATTTATTGTCGAAGGATTTAAAATTGGTCCTTGGTTTTTTTGGTATTGTAATTATGACGAACAGTTTTATATTTTTTACTTTTATTTTTAATTAGAATCTTCTTTAAAGCGAATTTCCAAAATAATTCAATGCTAAAATTCAAACAAAAAGTGTTAAACGTTAGGCTTGTAAGACCTAATCCGAAAATTTATTGAGAGCATCGTTCTCGCATTTCCGAATTTATTACATCCTGCTGGAATAATGAACTTACACGATTGCAGCAATTAATTCTAATTAAATTCTGAAACAATTTCTGAAAGAATTTTTGCTGCACCGGAGCGATATTAAAATCGACATAAATCTGTTGAAGCGTTGTTCGTATACCCGTGACCAATCTACTCTAATATTTAAACTGATTAAAGATAACGTTTAGAGTAATAACAAAAGAACATACCGTGCGTAAAGCGTACAAGCTCTTATTTAAGAAAAAAACGAACCATCTGCTGGAATGGTGGTAAAATTTACGATCCCGTTAGAAACGAACGAACCGAGAGATTAGTATCGTGTAAACATCATTCATCGAACGACCGTGAAATGAAAAGAAGTCTAATTGGATTAGTTGAATATCTCGGCAGAACTTCAAAAGAACAAGCATCGTATAGCCTAGGAGAGTAATTTTTACAGAGCGGTCGCACACACATTCGTGCATGGGTAACTATAGTCAACGGAGCATAAAGCGAGGCAAGTGTCCGCTGGGGATTTAATAAACATTACTCACCGCTGTTAATATAACGAACAGCTTTCGCGCAGTCTTGCGCGACTGGCGGAATCGACTTGAAGTGCAACATTTTTTGGAGACCCTGTATAAATACATATAAAATTATGTGTCCCATGGAAATCACATCAGATTTGAACGACAACTATTTTCACCGACAACTATTCTAAAATCGTTATCGGTTAGGCGTGTAAGTCAAAATCGTTGTCAGTAAAATCTGGAGTCGGTGAAAACCGTGTCGGGAAAATTTGTGTCGGTGATTTCCATGGAACCCGAAATTATACAGTGTGTTGTAAGACAAGTATTTACCATATGTTCATTTTTCTACTCAATGAAAAGGTGAATATGACCTGGGTGAGGGTTAATTCGTAGTGCAAAGCCCTGTATCGATAGTCCAACATAATTTCGACATAAAACAACGGGGAACGCGACGAGAAATGGATCGGCGAATCGATGTATCGACGGAATGGGAACGGAAGCGGCTCGAACGGCTCGCTGACACTCGAAACATCGAAGGTTCCGATAAGAAGACGATAAACTGAGCGGGTTATTGGAGATCGCGGGCGACATCCCTTGCGAAATCCAGCCGGTCGATGGTTGAACGCGTACGCCTCCACAATATATCATAATGCCGGGGCTCGGAGTCTTATGGCCAGTCCATAAACATTCGCGTTTTATAGGATTACCGACGATAAGCCCGTGCTCCGCTCTATTACCGATAAATAATCTATTTACCGAGTCCAGCCGAGTATAAATATCTAAACAAAACGCGCAAATGTGTCGGAACGACGCCGTTCCAGGTTCCAGGGAACGGGCTGCGACACAACCGGGATCGAGAACCAATCCCGGCGACTACTCGCTGATTTCCTGCCGGACAGTTTTAGAAACTGATCGCCGACCTCTCCGTTGCAATTTCTTAAGGATGCCAAACGAATTTAGACCTGGCCCAACTTATGTAAATATTCTTTTTTTTTTTAAAGAAAATCTCATATGAGATTTATTTCAAAATAATTACAAAACTGAAATACAGTACATACAGTACAGAATAGGGTTACTAGAGATACACAAATATTGTAATACAGACATATGATTAGTAGAAACAGTATAGGCAAAAACGAAACTTATACTTTAAGACCACAGGTCTTAAAAAATGATAACGAGTAGTGACATGCTTTGATATTTGGTTTGGCTATTAATATTGAGACATCCATTGGAAGCTGGAAGTTTATTTTACTGAGTTTATTAATTAATTTGAGCCTTTCCTCGTTGTACAAGTTGAATCCAGTTTATGGAACTGAGTACATTATCATGGATGAAAGAATTAGATTTCTCTTTAATATATGTAAATATTCTTCTTCCGCACGGTGGTTGGAGTAAATTCTAAGTAATAATTAATTTCGAAAATCAAAAAACCCCTGAATGCACTTTATCATTAAATGAGAATTTCGTTTAAAAAATTTCACGAGTATACTTTTGAAATTCCTGAAAATTGACTGGAGGACGATCCTGGAGTCGAAGCTCGAGCTTGATCTCAGTGGATGGAACAAGAAGCAAGATGAAAAGTCATATTTACACGAGGGAACGTCTCTCGTTACACGGGAGGAGGCTCGTAAAATTGCCGCGTTCGGACGCGAGAGGAATCACGAATAAAATCCCGGGCGTCGCGCGTGCACCGTCTGCCAGGTATAGAAAGATAGAGAAAGATAGCGGCGCGGGGTGAGAGGAGAAGGAAGAAGCAGGAGTTGCAACCTTGCGCTTGTTAATCGAGAATCGATGCGTATCCTTGGCCATGCTCCTCGACTAAATTCCTCGCAAACGAGCCCCTCCTCGTCCCAGGATTTCAACTTCGTGAGCGGTTTATTTATACAATGTCGGCGCGGCGTATCGCGAACGAATCGCCGGAGCACAGCCTGTGCGAATCCTGATTGGAGGATCCTTGCTATTCGAGTCTCTGATTCGAGGCTGCCTCCATATCGGAACAAGCTGCACAAAAGAAAACAGTCGGCGGACCGCGGAGTCCTTTCCTGTAGCCGGATTTGCATAGAGGATGCAAATCGTTGCGTTTTCGATTAAGGATTCCGGATCCTTTTGGGCCCTGAACTGATCCGAACCTTGCAATCCTAAAAGGATCTCCAGAGAGGATGCATTCTGCTGTATGTTAGGTGTCGCCGAGTTGCAGTCCAACAGAATTCTTATTTAAATGCCCGGCCGATTATGTTGCTGGTTTATTGAGTCGCGAGTAGAGGGGTCATTTCAGATTGTTGCAGATGCTTGCAGGAGGACTTTGTGAGGATTATTGCTTCGAGATCGAATTATCATTGGAATTGCAGCGAACTGACCTCCGAACGTTCTTTCTACCGCGTTCGGGTTGAGGATATTTTTGTTGCGTCGCGAGGTTGGGTTGCACTTGGTCTCTTTCTTTGCCTCTGAGCTTTTGAAAAATGATCAGGTTGCTCTCGTGACAACATTGTAAATGTCCTCCTTGTGGGATATTCTATTTCCAAGTGGTTGTAAGACAGTTTCCACGACTAAAAGAATGCGACGAAAAATGTACTAAATAAGTGCAGTCACTTTCCCCCCTATACAGTAGATTCCTTTCTGTACGGACCCTCTCTCTGTGTCCCCTGTTTCTTATACATACATTTCTTAAATCTCACAGTTTGTTTCTTTAACGTTAATATTGTATTCGAAAATGTTCAACATATTCCCTAGTTATAGTTCATAAGTTACCCTTGTAATGTTAGCATGCACAGCCATGTGCTAATAATCCCATGTGGAGTTTCACAGCTTAATAAAAAAAAGTGCAGAATTGAATAACGAGATTGACTAGATTTTAGCTAACCTCTGAATAGAATTGATTCTTATTTCGTAGACTGAATTCATTCTGCAAATGAATCGAGGAAGCAATATCTCTATAAAAGCTTGTTTTTCCAAGGGGTGGGTTCGAGGACAAAGGGGCGGTTTCCGGTGGCTGTATCCAAGTTTTTCTACGAAAGTGAGCGTTATCCCGTGAAAGGAGGATACCGGGGAAACGTGAAAGCTGTGGGCGCAGACGGGGCACTTTGGAACGAGAATTTACGTGGCTCGTCTGCGACGTAAACAATGGCTGAGACGCGACGATAAATCCGCGGGGGTGTCCCGTTCCCGTGTTATCTAGGTCTAGGCGATGCTCGTTTCGCCGTTACATCCCGGAGATTTACCACCTAAACAGTCGGAAAATATTCTCGTTCCTCGCGGTGGAAAGTGGCGCTCAATGCCACCCGTAAAATTCGGAACGCTTCCCTTTCGGGGTTGCGACGGTGACCTCGATTCTTCGTGGTTCGGTATCTCTCCATTACACCACCCTCGAAGACTGTCATCGATCGACTGGCTCGTCGAACGGATTCATCATTGTTAAGAGAGAACGAAATTGATGGTGCTCGAAATTCGGCCGGAAATTTACCAGCCCCGTAAAAATCTTCGAATAAGAATATCTAATAAAGGAACACGCTCTTCAAGTTATTCAAGTTTTCCGAGTCTTTAGCTTCTGAAGGGGTGGTATTCGAACTGTGAAAATTTTTAGACCGTAAAATAATGATTCTTCTGAACATTTAACACTTCGTGCTTGATCAAATATCACCTAAAACTGAGATAAAATAACCCCACAAAAATCTTCGAATAAGAATATCGAATAAAGTAACACGCTCTTCAAGTTATTCAAGTTTTCCGAGTCTTCAGCTTCTGAAGGGGTGGTATTCGAACTGTGAAAATTTTTAGACCGTAAAATAATGATTCTTCTGAACATTTAATACTTCGTGCTTGATCAAACATCACTGAGATAACATACTTTACAGAACAGCACCTCTCGAGACTTGGCAAAATGATTATTTTTCTGGAATTAAGTACATGATGAGTTCCACGCTCGCACAGAGTTTGCCAGAAACTCCGCATCTCCATGGAAGTTTCACCCATTGATTGATAGCGGGTCTCGGATATCGAAGCCGTGAGAGCAGAGTTTGGCAACTTTCTTGCGAGAAGGATGCTCGCCCCTGCCAATTACGAAATGCCTTTGAGCAACAGTGTTCCGCGGGAGATCCTCTCCCGTAGAATAATTTTCAAATACCATTTGTCAACCGCGCTGGTCTCCGCGCGCGGAGTCTTTACGCGCGCGTAACGGCGTTATAAATTCGATCGAATTATAACGTAGAGCTCTTAAAGCCTGCGAGGGGGGCCCATAAGATAAGAATGCCCCATGGTTGGGTCCTTTCGGGCCGCGGCGGTTAACGAGAACGGTTAACTTTCGAATTTCGTTTGGAAACCGAAGAGGAGGGCTGGTGTTCGTCGTCGTCGTCGGAAGTCAGGCCCGAAAAGGAGAAAAATTGACGAAAGAGAGAGACCGATACCGCCGCCGCTAGTGATCGCGTGGAATTCCGTGGCTCGCAGGGATTGCAATAATTATCGACACCGTTGACAAAAAGCTGCCCGTAAAACGGCGGCGTCGGATAACGCGCGGCGGAATTACGGCGACGTCACTTACCGACGACGTTTACTGCCGCGCTAATTATCGCGTTTTATTGGCAAAGTAACGGCGAACGGGCAGCGGACATTTTATTCCGCGGCCTGCTAGCTGCGATCCCAGATAAACCTGGCTGGGCCCGCGCGCCGTTCAATAAACGCTTGTTCGAGTTCATTAGCCGTACCGTTAAGACCACTGGCCACTTATAAACGCCGCGTGATTTATCGCCAACGATACTTGGAGTTAATTAATTCACCAAGCTGATAGGCGCCGCGAAACCGACGGACAGCTTTATCTTCCTTGAAGCGTCAAGATCCTAAGCACGATTTTTATCTCGAGCACAGGAAATCGACTGGAGACATGGTGCTCTTATCGGAAAAGCGGATATTTAAGGCTTTATAACCTGGAGAAATGATTGAGGGATATATTATTGACAATATCAAATCGTCACAGGTAAAAAAATTCATAACGAAGAAGATACCGTAGACGTTGAGAAAATTAATAGAACAATTTCGCGAAAAAAACACAAAAACTAACTGCATGATTAAAATGCATATTAAAAATTGCATATGCCGTCAGACCATAACGAAGAAACAAAATTGTCATTTTTCGCCGGTCCCGTCCTCTATTACAGTACAGCTGCATTTTTAATCCAATTTACAGCAGGATCGTCGGATAATCGTTGAATAAATAACGATTAACATCACGTTCGAAAAGTTTGTCCTCGGACCACGCTATCCCGATGCCGCGACCACCGTATTTTCAACTTTGTTCTTGTTTCCGCGGCAGGTGACCGATTCCAATTAAATTAGATCGAATTTCATTGGACGCCCGAGACTCTTGGCTACGCTATTTTACGATCCTGTTCCGGTTCTCGTAACGCCGTGCAATTATCCGTGGCGAAACAATCACCGACTTCACCGCGGGAAAATCGTGTTGCGTTCCTGGAAAAGCCACGGTTTCAGCGAGCCACGATAATCGGCGGGAACTTTCGAAATTGGTCGACTACTGTCCCCTTTCCGGGCTTTTTACGTGCGCCGAAATAGGCTGGCCGAGTTCTGCTGGGAAACGATGCTACACCATTCCGAACGAACGCATAAATTATACATGAGACGCTGCGATTCTTGGGCCCCGATCATCAACAGAGATGACGGAAATCTAGACGTCTTTGATGGTTCCAACTGTGTTTGTATAACGTTTGCTTTTTACTTGAGCGCACTGGGAGGCTTCAGCTCTTTTCTGTTTATTTTTGCTCGAGGGACGTCTAAGATCGAAAACGAACGCTAGGAGATTTTCAATAATTATGCTGTACCAAAACGAAGCTTAAAAATCTTTTCTTTTCTATCATAATCCACAATTATCAGATTAATTTACTGGGGGTAATTTCTGTTTATTTTTGCTCGAGGGACGTCTAAGATCGAAAACGAACGCAGGAGATTTTCAATAATTATGCTGTACCAAAACGAGGCTTAAAAATCTTTTCTTTTCTATAATAATCCACAATTATCAGATTAATTTACTGGGGGTGATTTCTGTTTATTTTTGCTCGAGGGTCGTCTAAGATCGAAAACGAACGCAGGAGATTTTCAATAATTATGCTGTACCAAAACGAGGCTTAAAAATCTTTTCTTTTCTATAATAATCCACAATTATCAGATTAATTTACCGGGGGTAATTTCACGATTGAAATTGCTATTGTTAAAAGAACTATTAGAAAATCCTCAACCACGAACCACTTCCAAAAATTACAAAATGTATTACTCGAATCAAAAGCAATTTATTTCGACCAACCCAGTAGCCGCAGTCGCCGCAAACAGAAGAGAAAACACCAACTCCAATCGACTTGGTACGGCGACACTTTAAAACTGTTTATACTCCGCTTACGTGACCCGAGGGCCATAAGTAGCAAGATTTTGGGTCCTGTGAGACGATTAGTCCTGCTGACTAAGCTTGGCGCAAGCTCGTAAACAGTTTCGTCCCTTTTTTTTATCGAACTATACCACCGGCAATTGTGTCAGCCGATGGAAGCCAAAAAAAAATGCTGTTGGCGCCTGTGGGATCGCGATCATTGCTTAGGGGACAGCGGCCGTTTTGTTTACGTGGTGGGTCGGAGGCCATCTTGGACGGGTTCCGGGCTCGAGTTTGACGAGCCTCGAATGCGTTCGGTAGCTCGTCACTGGCATCCGAATCGCTCGCAATAAAGATACTTTATTGGACGCCGGCGCGGCGTGGATATTGAATGGAACACTTAGGAGCACTTCGCCGCGCCTGCAGCGGCTATCGTAATAATCTCGGTTGCATTGTCCCGGCAAATTTTCGGCAGACACGCGCGACAACTTGTCACGCAGTTGGGGAATACCGAAAATCTAAGTTGCA
>CM052333.1:5924287-5939608 GCA_028455615.1 Lasioglossum zephyrum
AAAGAGACGTTGATTAACGCGAGATGGTAATGTTACAGTAATTTTGTAGATTACGTATGTATTTCTAATATGATTGATGTAAAATATACGCTAGCGTATTCTGGTAAAAATTGTCGATCACGAATTCATTGTTTGTCCTGACGAAAGATATTCCTTATCAAATTAGGATCAAGTTCAGTCAATTCTTGGTAGGTTAAGTTTAGTCGAAACAATAACAATGTTAAATAAATAAAAGGCTCAAGGAGAGCACTGACAACGAGCCTTACAATCGCAAATGATCTTTGACACCACAGAAAAATCTAAAGAATGTTTCTAAAAATGAAATTCGAGCTTCTTTAACTCAATATTCGAATCAGTGTTCAAATAATATTACGTCAGCCACGAGAAGTCTTGTTTGATTCTATCGTTATAAATTAACTAAATGACAGTGACAGTAACATTGATCTCTAGCTCGTTATGATAATTGTTTATTTTTGTATTTCGTTACATAAATCGAGAAACACGATCACTTAACAGATTAAACATTATCAGAAATGCTTATGGAAACAATGTACGCATTACGTTGTTTATTAGAAGTTTAATGCGAAATATAGAGACATAAATCCACGAATGCGGATAAGGATTTATTATACTACTTCGTTAAAGAGTAATGCGCGGAACGGGCAATCATTCTCGAGCGTAATAGTGTCGATACCCTCGATAACGACATGTTTACTATTCAATTCCAAGTTCCAGTTCTAATTTCTAATAGCACTCGTTGAGAGGCCAATCAGGATCGTAAATCAAGTTTAATCGATGACAGCAGTAAATTGAAATGGAATCTACAGTGACGCAAATCAATTAAATATCTGTCAATCTCCTAATTTTTAACATCCTCGTCGCGTTATCCCCACGCAGTTACAAGTACAGAGAAATTTCGCTCAAACAATCAATCGTCGCGACAAAGAGGCAAAGAAAGTTAAGAAAACTAAGTGCGGAGAATTCTTGAAAGTGTGAACACCCCCATAAACGTCGCCGACTTCATAAAACGAACGTGTCGTCTCGTAAAAAGCTAGTACAGCCTACAAACAACACCGAAGCCCCAAGACAATGATCAAAATCGCGCTGTTCAGTGTGACAACACTCGACAGACAATCACTATAATCTGGCAATCAATGTTAAACCGTTTATTGACAATAAACACAGTCCAATTCAATGAAATCGACGCATCGAAGTACACTTCGAATTACAATCAACTCCTCCACAATGATCCTTCTACTCGGCCAAACAGACAACTCAATCTACTTAATCGAACTCTTAAAAACAAGTGTAACAATTCTAGGACGTTCAACAACAATTTGACATAACGTCGACGAAAATTGCACACATCGGTATCATATTCTCTTCCCTTAATCTACCTTAAACCCTAAACGTCTCCAACGCAACGACACTCGAGTTCAACGCGTTCCATAGATTCGACATTCAACAATAATATTACATGAAACTTCGACGACAACAAATTCCCGAACAATCTTGAAAAAACACTCAAGTAGAAACGTGGCACAGCCAGCGAAACGCAACTGTCGAACAGCAAAGATCCTCTTAATCTAAATTAACGAGTAACGAAGGTGAACAGGAGTCCGTGATGGCGGCCAGCGTAGATCGGTGCAGCCTCCTGTTACGTATACTGAAGGTATACCGGACAGAAATACACTCAGGATACATTCAGTATACGTACAGGGGGTTTCACATTCCTCGTCGAGTCTCAACTTCATCGGGAACTTCATCAGGACAATCCAGAAGACGTCGAAGAAACTCATCCTTGTGCTTAATCCTTGATTCCGGAAGCTTGATCCTTCCAGAAAAGAGAATCCACCAAAAAATAAGTAACGGAAGAGAGTCTCCAACGAAGAAGATGACTTTAGGTTTTTCAAAACAGCGTGTCTCAGCAACCCCGAAGAGAGGAGGATCTTCGTTGGACCTGGAACTTTGAAAACAAAATTAAATTCTGTTAGATGTTAAAGTTAGTAAAACAATTTTTAAAATTATGGGTGGACATTTCGAGAATTTTGTGAGCAATGTACCAGGTGTACCAGGTGCGATACAGTCTCCCGAGAGAGAGACAGAGAGAGTCAGGTGAAAATCCGGGAACACCTGGAGACCCGTCGTGCCGGTACGTCGGTCCGGTTGCCTGCTGGTTGGGCAGCGAATGCAGCCGTGCCAGCTTAGTTTCACGTGTCCTGTCGGTCGATAGTCCTCCCAGGATGCAGATCCTGCGGTACATTGAATAAACATGGTTGTTAAACCAGGGAGACAATCATAGAAGAACGGAATACTGACCTGGTTCAATATCCCCTAGCGACTTCTCTATCGAATCCTACGGAATCCTTGTGAATCCTGAGGAATTGCTAGGAATCCTGAGGAGTAGAGGTCCGAGGTAGACTGTCACTGGTTCGATCACACTGTGGTGGGTACTGTCACGTCGGTGCGGGTCACAGAAGCCACTATCCGCGGCGGTATCTCGGCAGGATGACAGCTCGGCTCGGTCTACGTTGTGCGAGTGACGTTCGAGAGCGTAGACGTCGACGCGGCCGGCTGCAGTGGCCGGAAGAGAGCGAGAGCGAGAGAGTGAGATAGAGAAAGAGAGATGGCGCACGGGTGGAGAGAGGAACGAGACAGCAATAGTGAGAGTGACACGCTCTCGGCAGACGAGAAGAATGCAGAAAGAGGTGTCCGGCTCGATTCGCGGCGCGTTCTGCTAGGAAAAACGAGCCGGACCGAGTGGAGGCGGTTCGAAGCGAGGTGGTGCGTGTCGATGATAGGAGTTGGAGGCAGAAGAGCGTGTCGGACGGTGGTGTACGCGATCCTTCGGAGGACGAGCGCGAAGTGCGGTTCGGAACGTCGGGAACCGGTCAGTTTGGAGACAACCGTGGCGCGTCTGACGGACGACTGTCGAGCGTCTGGTGGCGTCGCGACGCTCCGAGGGCAGCGCGTCACTCGCGTCAGGCGCGATAACGAAAGTTCTCTCCCTTGCTCGGCTCCTGAGCTTGCTCCCCTTTTTTCCCCGCCTCCCCACCTCTTCTTCTTCTCTCTCTCTCTTCCTCTGGCTGCTTGTCTCTTCGGGCCTCTCTCCCTCTCCCGAAGGTGGCGGTTGTCCTCCTCCTCTTCGGTTCCTCCGGGCGAAACAACAAGAAGAAGAAGGATCCTTCCGGTGGTGGTGCGACGCTGTCGAAGAGAACGCCGCGACAGAGAAGAACGAACGTAAGCTTCGAGGACCGGACGACCTCGCGACGCCGACTCCATGCGGCGTCGCTCTGCGCCAGGCTGCGCCTAGGGACGCCACCTCGGTCCTCGTTCGCTGTGTGAGTTTTCCACCACCGACGCATGCACCGACTACTCGCCGGGTGCACGAGGGGGTATATAAAGTCGGGGTGGATGTCGAGACCGGGAGGGGCGGCTCCTGATAACGCGCAGGGTCGACCAACCCCTCTCTCTTCCCCACTCCTCTATCATTCTCTCTTCATGGTCTCTTTCTCTCGCGGTCTGGTAGCTTCGATTCTATTCCCCTCTCGAGCCCCTCTTTGTCTTTCTTTGCGCTTTTTCTCCTCGTCCTGCCTATCAGCGGCGACCAATCTCGCACTCTCTCTCTTTGTCCGGTCTACCTCTTCCCCTGATACTCTCTCTCTCTCTTCCCCGGCTTCCTCGGGATACTCAGGGTCGACCAACCCCTCTCTCCGTGCATCTTCCTCCCACACCCGACCAGTCTCGCTCGCTTATCGCGTCCTCCTCCCTCTGGTGGGCTCGCTTTGTCTTCCAGAACGGAATCGAATAACCCGGCAGGGTCAACCAACCCCTCTCCCATTGTGTTCGTCCTGCTCTCGCAGCTATCTCTCTCCCCCTCTCTCTCTCTCTCGCTCCATCTTTCTCTATCTATCTGTCCGTCCTGTTCCAGCTCGGTTGGCCTGGCTTCTCCGTCGATTTGATTTCCCTGTGTGCGAGATATCGCCTCGGATGTCCCCCTCCATGCATGCCGCAGTATAGACCGAGCTTTATGCCACCCCTGGGCAGAGCGTATAACGTTGGCTGGCGCCACCAGCCGGTGTACATCGGGAAACACCTTGGTCCTGGATCGTACGCGATTTTATTGGGCCGAGTCTCGTGAAAAACAGCCCGCGAACACCACCCTTCAGACACACGGCCAGCGTCGCTCTCTTCCGCAGCACGTTTCCTCAGACCCGATTCTTGGCACACGCTCCGCTTCCGTGTGAGATGATCGCTTGTCCTCGCCGCTTATGCTCGCGTCCGGTGATGCCCGATGTGCCACTAGCAAATGGCCGTCGCCAGACAGACCTTGGTATGCCGCTTCTTCTCTGTGAACAGATGGAAAGTTTGTTAGTTTGGTCGATGGGGCCAGTGACATTGGAATATTGCTTTTCCGAGCATCTATTTATGGTTCTAGAAGAGCCGTTCTAGAAACTACCTCTTGGTTGGTTGAACTTGTATGTCTTTTGTGGAGTTGATTTAAGATATCAATGAATTTGGAAATTTATCAGTATTTTGTGGAAATGTAGCTACAACTTTTACAAACTTTTCTTGCCTCGGTAAGAGAGAAGAGCTTTACACAAAAGGATAAACTCTGGCGAATTAGCAGCCATTAAAATTAATTTATATCCTGTGTTCTACACGATACTCCGCAATCTTGTTGCTCTACAAAGCGCTCGAATCACAGGGCCAAACCAGCGCATCAAGTAAAGCAGCAGGGAATCAACTGCAACGGGCGTGAAGGGTATCAAAGTAGCAGCGAGCCACATCGAGCGTTTCAACGAAAGCGAATCCGCCGGCTGTAAGAGCCGTCGGTATCCAAACAATTCGCTTCCGCGGCGAAACGTCAGGTATTAAAGCACTCGCTACGTATCCACGCAGCGAAGTAGGAGAGATAATGATTCCCTGGTTTCGAAGAAGCGTTAGAATTTATTGGTTACGGTGGAATTTAGATGAAAAAGGGATTTGGCTGCGTGCGCTGAGAGAGAAAGGGAGCGCGCGCTGACAAACGAGAAGCCGTTAGCATCTTAGATAAAATTCCACGAGATTAGAGTACCTCTTAGGCTAGCGAAGGTATCTGGAACATCTGCCGTAATTATGTCGGGAATCCTGGTTCGAATTGGAAAACTGTCCATAATCCATGCGCCTCGGTTGTACGAAGCTGCGAAACAACGCGTCGGGGAAAATCGGCTAGGAAATCTAACAAGCAAATCCGGTCGAGTTTGGCAAACTTTTAGTCAACCTAGAGAACCGTTCGATTTTCCACAGGGGTGGCTGAGGGGGTGAGAGGACGCTCATCGCGCTCTATCTGCACCATTAAACTCCGAATTCGTTCGAGTTGGATTATCGAACTTGGTCCAGGTTACCTTGTTAGCTGCTGCCATCTGTGGCCTGTGCACCTCACCATTCCTACGGCCACTGGCGAACCTTTCGCGAGTATATTTAGCGATCTACTGCTCTTTGCGAAGCCAATCTACCCGCAGAACCGCGCTCGAACTCTCTACACCCGAATTAAACGCTGTCAACTCTAAACGTACCACCTAGAAGTCGAATAACCTACTTCTGGCCCTTCGCACAATTATTGAAGTTCCAACAATCGTAAATTAGATAGACGTCACGAAATGTTTCGCAGAACACAACCCTGTTACATTCCCAAGTCAGTATTTACCGATCTCAGCATCGGGTTTTTAAGAAAACGATATTTCCAGCTGTCAAACACCATTAGAGGTATAAACAGCGTTGTACAGATTTGTAAAGAAGCCATTCGCCTAACCGATTCCGACGTCCAGACCGCTTTACAAAATCCAAGGACCCTCGGGATGCTTTATGGGGGTTAATAAACTACGGTGGTGTATTCTTTAGTAATTACTCGCAGGTAAGGATGCGTACCTGAGTACAGTCTCCGTCCGTTAAAGGTGTAACTATTCTCGAGGTCCCCGTGTTTCTCTCTCACTCTCTTTCACGCGATTCGAAAAAAAGCATCCTTTCGTTTGGATGGCAGCCAGGTAGTTTCGGGTAGAAACGTCGTTGTACAACGCCGTTCGCAAGTTGATTTTCTGCGGCGCTTCGCCGGCGGAGACACACCGTTTTATTGCCGGTTTACTAGCTGCGTCGGAAAACGGCGAATTCTGGAAACGGCTGACTGCGTGTTTCGAAACAGATATACCGTCGGAGACATTCGAATAAATTGGATGGCTACGAAATTTTATCTTGATCTCCGCCGTTTCGGACGTTATTGTCTAAGGATCCGCGCGAAGGAGCCTCCGTCGCACCCCCGCTCCTGGATTAGGGTAATTCCTGTCGCCGTAACTAGACTGCGGATCTTTGGCCAATTTCGCGAAGACGTTGATTATTTTACGAATCATCGCCAACGGCCAAGGAGCCTGCAAGTATTTACAGCGGCAATTAAATGGGGGGTCACAATGTCTGACCTTGATATCATCTTCGAGTTTTCCTAATTTTACCACGTTTTTAGTAGAACCCTTTCTTGTTTCTTTGTTTGTCTATCTGTTCGGTGAGAAATTTTGCAAAAATTGATTTTAAACTAACTTCCTGATGAAAACTTTTTAAAAAGTCTATCCGTTTCGGAGAAATAACAATTAAATATTTACCGTTTCATTCTCCCACGAAACGCTACGTCATACTGTCTAAAATTTAGTACATGTCTCTGTTGTAATTTCATAACCTAAATAAATAAAATCGATGCATCTTGCGCCCCACGTTTTTCGTTCTAAATCTTACAAGTATTTTCATAGTAATTCAAAATTCACAATCACTAATTTTCACCATTATCTGTACGAGGTTAGGAATCGGTATGCTACTTTTTAGTCCATTTTTAAAAAATTTTTTCATTTACATAATTATTTCTGAATATTTTTGCAAAATTCACTGTGCACCTTTCTAACCACATACAATTTACAAAGCATACGTCGAGAAAAATCGTTTTACGACATCGTTCCCTTAAGTATTATTCCTGTCCCATCGAAACAATCAATTTGAGATACCAAATTTCCATTCGCCTCGACAGTCAGCTAGACGAACACGCATAAATCTCCATAAAACTTGTGCGAGGGACGTGAGACGAGTAAAAAGCGATGGTCAACGATCTCCGTAGCTTGTCCACCCGCACCCCCACGAGGGTACGAACCGCGAATCCATCATCGAATTTACTGTCAGCCGAATGAATCTTCTCGAAAGTAATGTATCGTGTAACGACGACGAGGAGAGAGAGAGAGAGACGGTGGTCGTAGTCCGTGGGGATAATAAGGGAACGTGTATGCTTTGCGAAAGGCAACCCGATGCTTCCCAGGGATCGTTGCTCCTCTCGCAGCGGTCATTATTATAATTACCGAAAGCCGTTCGGTGCATATCTCTTGTACAAGCTATTACTCGAACGCGGCGTTTAACCGTGGCGGGCACGTTTTGCTCCGTTTTCCTCCTTTTTTTATCCTGATCCTCTCTCTCGTGCCGTTGATTTTTCTCTCTCTCTCTTTCTCTCGGGGGCACGGCCTACTCTCCACTTTTCTTTCCCTTCTCGAGTTTTACGACGGTTTACCGAGCGATGCGTGGCAAGTTATTGCCACCGATTTTAGCGTAGCCGGGTCGCTTATGACTACATTGGGTCCCGCGGGGGTAGAAAGGACTCTAGCCTGTCGGAGTCCCTTGGGACCTCCAGGGGCCAAGCCCAAGGGTGGGGGAGCTCCGGAGCCAGAAGAGTCGCAAGCAAAAATGCAAGATGCATAAAAATAATTTGTCGATTTAACTTCAAGAAAAATTTTTCAGTGCATGTGTTTATGTACTGTAGTGCACAGTTCACTGTATCGATATGTGCAAATAGTTTTTATTTTTCCGAAATTTAACGAGAAATCTTAGCCAGCATCCTTTCGAATCACGTTTTCACACGTTCGCTCGTAAAACACGAACCCGCTCGAATAAATTACCAGCTAGACGTTGGATATTCATTCAGGGGAATCACCATCGCGCTAACGTGTCACCGTAAAGTCGCCTAATTACGCGACAACGATAAACGTCGCTCTCAGCCGACGCCCCATATACGTTTTCTATGAATAATTCTGAAATAGATAGGCGACGAATCGTTGGGAATCGGCGCAGCCAGTACAATAAACATTTTCCTAGTGTTTCAACCGATTATACTGTTTATAGAGGATTTATGAACGACTGTGGGGATCGTTAGCTTCCATATTAATCACTCGGTTCGGATAACTTGTTCCTGAACTCGTACATTCGAGTGACTGGAAATGATTTCGAATGGAAGAACTTCTTTATACGTGTCGCATTGTCCGAATAATCTTGTAGATTGTGACCTGGTAAATATCCACGATTTATCTGTTTTCGGAATGGTAATGACTAGACTGTGAATCATTCTGATAAAGATGAAGCAAACAAGAACACAAGTCAGAGAACGTTTACGATAACTAGTCTGAGAAAAATATGATATGGCAAAAGGAGCTGGAGAATGATTTAAGCAGGTGCGCAGTCGGTAAGATGGCTTCCACGGCAGAAGCAGATTTTATTTATTCAGTGTCTGGCCGAGTGTCCTGAGAAAATGAATTTTTTCGTAAGTTGCATCGCGCCGTGGATCGACAAAAGTCGGGACGTTTTTACGGTCGATTCTCGAAGCTCGATGGAGCTGGTTGTCGGTGTTCCCTCTCTCGCTTGTTATTGACAAATTTATCGCGAATATTCGGCTCCTCGAGAAAATCATGGTGCGCGGCCGCCGTGGCAAAACATCGGGGAACTGGTTTTGCGCTATGAGTCAGCGTTCAGTGAATTACTGCGCATCCGGGTGACGGCGGATTTTTACGGTATTACGTTTCCCGCGCTAACTCTTTGTGTAAATTAGTTTATAACGAGCCATTCCAGCCGATAAGCGTCTCACGGGTCGATTCTTTGAAGACTACGCGGGTGGAACGCACACATAACCGGCAGATCCACGCCAGATTTATTCGCCAGCACGTTTATCATTCATTGCGCACGCACTAACGCCCGGATTCACGGAGCGGCCGTTATTTTCTCCGATTTAGTTGTCGAGTAACGTCGTACGTAAATCCGCCCGAGTTGGAACTACCTCAAAGACTAATAGAAATCATATTTTTCTTCCGGCTCCGCTGGCGTTGATAGATTTTCATTCGGACCGGAGCTTTTTCGGCCTAGTACACACATTTCATCCGTGTTCATAAAATGGTAATAAAGGATTTACGTTTCCGCAGGCCGTGAAAGCGCGATTTAATCAGCCGCGAGTTGCTCGACATGGTCCTCGGCTTTCGTAAGTCGATGAAAATGTATTTCTTCTTTTAATTACTTGTGGTTTCTCAAGAATAAATTGAAATTATTCTCGATCGAAATTGTAATAATATTAAATTTTGTGTTTTCGGCGCACGGATCGATCAAAATGTAGAAAAAATAACATTATGCTCAATTTCCTTAACAAAAAATTGAAGAAGAATTTCAATTTATCATGGATGGCGAAACTTTCACAAACAACTTCTTTGCGTCAATGTCAAGGATGCTTGGCGTGGAAATAAGTAAAATAAGTAACAGAAAATATTTTCTTTTAAAATGTAGAAAAAATAACATAATTCCCAATTTCATTTAAAAAAAAAATCGAACCGTGCGCCGAAAACACAAAATTAAATGTTTCTCAAGAATATCGTGCGAGGAATTTGCAAAATAATTTCAGAAGAAAAACGTGTCGGTAGAATTTGATCAGCTAAAATAGCCGGTTCAGCTGTACGCCGCTGAAATATTTCAACTTCCCGAACTATTTACGAAGCTCCGAAAGATCGAGGCGGCTGTTCAAGAATATTATGCGAGGAATGTGGAAAATAATTGCGGAAGAAAAATGGAAGTGTTGATAGAATTTCAGCAGAAACCCATCCCCGACCTTCGGCAACGGCGTGGCGTCGCTCGGACTCGAAACCGCTGTCGCTCCGATTCGGTTCCCGTCGGAATCGATACTCCCTGGCACAATACGTTCGCACTCGTTCCACGAAAACTCGGGGACCCTCTCGATTCCCTCTCGTTTCCCTCGAACAATCTCATCGATTAAGTTTCCACGACTATTCAATTAGACGGAGCGGGTCAGTAAATTTCGAATCGATGGAACCCGGACAAGGAACAGTTCTCTTCGTCTCCGTCCTCCATCTTTCTCTCTCTCTCTTCATTGTCCGAACGGTCGACGAGCTTTATTGCGCAATTACCAGCGCAATTTTGGCCGCGATTTGCGCTGCTATACATCTGTCCACTTTTACGCTCGCCGATTGGCCGTGCCCGGCGACCATTACCGAATGGAGGCTTAACCCGTTGTTACCGGCAGCCGCCATTGTCTTCGAACGATACTCGAGTTTTAAGACACCTTTCACGTTCCTGAAGGATACGGACGTGTTTGTTTTTCAGCTGTTCCGATTATGGTTTGCTCGCGATGCTTTTGAAAGTTTCTGCTCGGCCGAAGACGTTTGTATCGAAGACGGTGCGTTTACTGGCGAAAGTAGGCTAAATATTGATGTACAACGTCGCTTGGAAAGCGTTCCGAGTTCGTAGATAATTGCTCGCTATCGAGGACAGAACTGATTTTAAATATTTTTCTAGGACGTCGAAACGATGATTTTAATAAGAAGACTTGACCGGGTCAAAAGATATTGTATATTCATGGCAGTGATTGGAATAATTAAAATGTATGAGAGGGTTAAGAATAAAATTATGAAGACAAGTGGAAAGTTCTTTGGTCACAATTTACGTGACACGTCCAAATAATATTTTCAAATCTCTCAATGACCATTGTACAGAAAAATATAGAGTATTTCAGAAGTAGTGGGAATGTTAGGAACGGAAATAATCCTCGGTATTTCCGTTACTTTTAAAGTTTCCCTCGACCATGGAAGATCGAGGAGAGTCACGTATTCTGGTGACGCAATGTGACACTTTTCACGGGGATAGATTGAAACCTGACACGAATCCCACGAGACTCCGTTCGAACTCCGAAAAGATAAAACAGAGAAAATCCAGGCGCGGTTGAATCGACGTACTTCGGTCTATCAAGAAGCTAGAGAGAGAGAGAGGAACAGAGTCTTGGGCGAAAGGGGAAAACCATCGGACAATATAGTGATCAACGAGATAGCGGAGGAAGAGGGACAATGTGAAAGAGAATAGACCGACGATGTAACCCAATATGAAGTTCATGAATAGCCTTTCTGGTGGGACCGTCCTCGCAATTGGTCAAGAACACGCGACGTTCGAACACTCTAACGGGAGGACTCTAAAGGGAGCGACTGAAGGAATGACAGTATACTAACGTAACGCTAGAAACAAGAATTCGATCCCTTTAGGGGATATAAAATTCATTAAACTGGTCCAGAAACACTGGGTAAAATTTCAATTAATATTTCACGGAGATGGATAATCATTTCCAATTTTGCTGATCGACGGAGCTCTGAAACCAGAATTTCGTAGCAGTGTTAATCTATTTCGTGGATTAACTAATCTATTTGCTTTTTAACACGGAATGAAACTTGAACTATATAATTCATGTTACTTAATTTTTACTAAACTGCTTAGTAAGTAATATAGGATCGAATCTGTGCGCCGTCAATATCAATTTATTTATTTAAAATTGTCGATCGAGATAAAAGGAAACAGCTATTTCGTAGATCATTAAATTCGTGCTTAATAAGTTGCTAAACATTTCAGTAGTGTACATATAAATCGGATCAGTTTCATACTAACAGGATAAATGAAATCCTATAAAATCGTGGTAAAAATTCAAATATTCTACGCCAGAACAAAATTTCGTTCTAGAAAGAAATTAACTCCGAGTGCAAACAATTATCAATATTTGATGTTCAGGAGTTTTCATCAGTCATAAAAGCAACCCCGAAAGTCGCTCGAAGTGGGTAGAAAAAAAAAGAAAAACAAAAAGCGAAAAAAGACACATATAGATCAAATTGAGTAACCTCCTGCTTTTTGAAATCGGTTAATAAAACGAAAAGTAGATTGTGAAGAATCGAAGAAGGAGAAAGATGTGTATCCACGAGGTTTGGTACGGCTAGTCAGGCAGGAGCGGTGTTTCTGTTCAAAGGGGCGAGCCTGTCTGAGGCAGGCCAGGCAGGCTAGCCTGCTAGCAGGCAGAGGCAGGCAGACAGGTTTGCACAGATGCGCGGCGGCCATCATGAATGCCTGTAAAATATGTATTCTCGTGCGGCCCGGTTGGTAAGAGTAGCTAGGGAAGGGGATCTGCGAGCAGCAGAGCAGCATCAGAGCAGCAGAGCAACAGAGCAGAGCAGAGCAGCCGTAGCAGCAGCGCGACCAGCAGCAGCGGATGAGAACGAGGATGCGAGCGAGAGGGTCCGAGAAGAGAAGGGGTGGGGAGGGGGGAGAAAAACCATAGGAAAAGAGAACCGAGGGTGGGACGACCAGCGCATCCACCGTCGGATCATGGTCCAGGGACGATGGGGGGCTAGGGGGATACTGGAGGGGCTAGTTCGTGGGATAAGGACCAGTTTGAAACTTGTGGGGCAGACAGAGAGGACGGCGACGGGGCGGCGTGCATTGCAGTTTCATTTCACGGGGAAATAGGGGCAAAAAAAGGCGACAGGAGATATCGAGGGTACGCTATGCTGAATAGAGATGACCGGCCGTGTTATAACGTTCCCACTCCCCGTAACCCGTGTGAGGCGATTCACGCGAGACCCCCTCCCTTGCAGCCTCGGCGCGACGACATAGAGCCGAAACTGCGTTTCCAACGCTGAAACGCTGACCATTCGACACGGTCCGCCAACTGGACGCGGAAACCTGGTTTTCCGACGTCTCGCCTACGCTCTTGAACCGACGAGGAGCCTGGACGTGGTATTTGAAAAAGAGTTACAGTGGAGGGGATTGTGCGGTTGGCGATGGTAAATGCGTCCCTTTTTGGTGGCGCCATCTGAAACGAGACTGGGACTTGCAGCTTGCAAGACCCCGATGGTTTTGGTGCCTTTGTATTTCTACCATCAATCCCTAAAGCAACGGTAGCTGAAAATTGTAGTTTAAAACTGACTCCACAGAAGAACTAGTCATCTGCCATACTTCTCCAACCGACCTATTAGTAGCACACTCTCTGTAGAATTCAAGGCGGATCTCGGAGCAGTTTGCTCTCGACAAAAACCACGAGACCTCGAACTTCTGGACATAGGAGTCGAATGTTTCCTTGGGTCAAAGATCTTGTTCTCAGGCGCGAAAGATGCTAGCGTGGTGTTCTCGTCGACGGCGAGCCATCATCGCGTTAGTTCTCGCATGCTCGGCGAAAGTCTACTGGATTTCATCTCGCGGTTTCGGATGCTAGACGCGGCGCGAAGACGAGCGAGAGGTTTCGTCGCGTCAATTTCCTGGCCAGACGTGCCGGGGGCCGAGAGAAACGATCGTCTCATTGCTCATAATGGTCACGGCGAACGTATGTAGCCGTAATGGCGAGCTTACGGTCATCGGAACTAGGCGGCGCGGCGTAGCCGCCATTATCCGATGGACCATAAGCCAAGACGAAGACGAACACGACAGAAGAGACGAGGATGATCGTCGCTGCGACGGTATCCACTCTTCTCGTCTCTCTCGTCGCCGAATCGAAGCGAGACGACCGGGCAATTTTAACCTTGACAAGTCGCGCGAAGGGGGATTATTGAGGTCATAAGAGTGGATCTTCGTCTGCTACAAATTGTTCCACTTCCAGCTCGGCAGACGCCGAGGGTCCTCTCGATACGAGCGGACGTTTCCTCGGCTGAATGGAGCCGCGCGCTGTCTCCTGCGCGAGGAATTGCGTCTGTTACGGGATCATAAGCTCGCGCGGATGTGTATTTGCATCGGCAGTAAACGCCTCGGGCTCTGCCTCCGGAAAGTCTTCCGGCGAAATTTGGACAATCGGAATTAGTTGATGGCTATTTTATTCGGTTCGTTTTACATTTCAGATCAACGAATGGAATTATTATGTAGTCGGAGAAGAATGTCGAGGAACTTGGAAATGAAGGAAACTGAATAAGAAAATAGAATGAAGTAGAACGCGCCACGATAAAAGGAACGAAGCCGACATCCTCTCGCGAGAGGACGTCCGCAAAAGAATCGCTGACACGCAGCATCCTAGCGGCATTAGGGTGGTGCCCACGGTAGAAAACTCGGAATCGATGGTTTCTGAATTGTTCGGAAGGGTGAGTCGTAGAGACGAAGATCAGGCGCAGCGGCACCGATTCAGCCGAAGAAAATATAGTTTCAATTATGCTCGTAAAAGTTTATTATCGGCCATTACCATTTACGGCGTATTAAATCGTGTCGGCGGTGGTGTCCGCTTATGGTGTTGCGGTTACAGAAACGGGAAGCGATGAATACGTACGGACCGTGATACATTTTTATTTCCGGACACGCGCTCGCGAATGAGGAAGAGGGAAAATAGTAAAGGAGAGAGAGAGTGTGTGTGTGTGTGTGTGTGAGGGATGGTTATAGGGAGCGAGAGCGTAATCGCGCGTTTCCTGATTTACCTCGATCGTAATGGCATTTACTCAGGCCGATCGAGCCCCGGCGACCCCTTTATTTATTTTATTTTATTGCTCCACGCGCCACGTTTTCCTCGGAATTTACATTTACGAGTGGACCGACGTCCATTGCGCTCAATTGTCTCCCGCGTGCGGCCTGATCTAGCAAATGGTCCGCCGGGCTTAGGGGAACATAGCAACCCCCCCGGTGCCATTTTCTGCTTTTTGCAAATGGGACGCCCGGATAAGCGGTTATGATAGTCTGTAGATAAAAAGGTTCGAGGAGATACGCTCTACTCGAAAATTTTGACACTGGAAATATACACAGAAATTAGGGTGGATCCTAAATGCAGAGATCAAAATGGTCGCGTATCCGTGACCATTCAACTTCCGAAACAAATTAGCTTAGAACTCTTAGTTCATTCAAAAATTCTTCCTCTGAGCAAAATTGAAATTCTATAGTTACACTATTTCTTTTCCGGATTTTTCCCTAATCATTGAACTGCAAATATGCGGCAAATGGCTGGTCAAAGGGAATTAGAGAAGGTGCTGTCACTGTTTTTCCTGAAACTGCAATTCCACGCAAGTTGCAGCACGAATAAGAAATAATTCCTGTTCAGGAAAAATTAAAGAAATAATTATTGCAGTTCCTCTTGCACTCTATTTCTTGAAATCGCAGCGTTTACGTGTAACAGTATAAATAACAAGCAAATCAGGAAAAATTCTACGATTCATTATATATATAATAATTTAATGTTATCGGCGCCAGGTTCGATCAATAATAGAAAAA
>CM052333.1:5939708-5968411 GCA_028455615.1 Lasioglossum zephyrum
ATTATATATTCTAATTTTCGATCGAGAAGAATTTTTCTTTTATTCATTATATATTCTGGAATCTGGTTTTCCACGAGCTAGCAACAGCAATTTGCAACAGTCGAAACCGGCCTTAATTTATCGTTTAACGATCGAAATGGTTAACGCGTAGCTTCTCGGATGCCCTTACTATTCAATTTGATCTGCGAAATAAATTGTATTTGCATTTCGCATCGATGAAATAAATTTTCAGCCTGAGAATGTGGTAGTTTAAGCCTGAAATCAGGTAGCTTAATCTCTCTCGCAGCATCGTATAATCTAACCAATCAGGACTGTTTCTTCTTCTTCATTCGGCAAGGGTGGAGCTATCGTGCCGTCACAATGTAGCTGTTCCCGTGCATCTAAATAACCATTCACGTCCGAGTATTTCTTAATTCTTCTGCAGCCGATTGCACCACGGCAAAACAAAACCTGGGACAACTTAACAGCAGCCTAATGATACCGGAGGGCTTCAGCACTACACCTTGATGATGCTGGACCACCCATGGTGGCATTTTCATTCTCTTAATTAATGAATTATTATATTCTTGCACGGCAGCTTCTAATGATTCACGTTGCTGTACTGTAGCAAATCTTATTGGTCGTTCTCAGTGATGTCAATGACGGCTACGAACAAATTAAAAGATTTTGGTTCCAGTCAATTTTTTGATTGCGTTTCAATTGAGTCAGGGTTCTCTAGCTTCGATTAAAGTAGGAGAACGTAGCGAATTATACAATTTAGGCAATTAATTGTATTAAGGTGGCATTTTCATTCTCTTAATTAATGAATTATTATCTTCTTGCGCGCCAGCTTCTAATGATTCACGGTGCTGTACTGTAGCAAATCTTATTGGTCGTTCTGAGTGATGTTAATGACGACTACGAACAAATTACAAGGTTCTGGTTCCAATCAATTTTTTGATTGCGTTTCAATTGTGTCAGGATTCTCTAGCTTCAATTACAGTGGGAGAACGTAGTGAATTCTACAATTTGGAAAAGTAATTGTATTAAGGTGGCAAAAATGCTGCAGTTTTAAATTGAATAGAACTTCGTACGATTTCGATTTATTTTGCATCTACAAATGTTATTACCAATGAAAATAGAATGTTATTTCGTAGCACTTTCTCAAAATTTGTCTACAAAAATTCAGTCTAATAATAAGTTAAGAAATAATGTAGTTGTCAGCAGGCTGCCCCCGTCAGGGGTAAACGGAGCAAACGAGAAAAGGTGGTGGCGGTAAGATCGCGGCGACATTTAGCGTTGGAACGATAACGGTTATTTCGGTGCGTCGATAACGTGGAATACGATATGTAGCAATGTCCCGGCCGTGTCAGCCGAGCGTACAAGCAGTTCCCTTTAATTAGCCGTCGTGCGAGTGCCGCGGGCCGGGGCGGACGATATATTTATGCGTTGCCTTAGACATCGACTAACGAAAAAAGGAGGAAAAAGAAGCTGCAGCCGAACGATAACGAGGAGAAGAGACAGGTCTCGGTTCCAACAAGAAGAGGATAGAGCACTAGAAGCAGTCCGATGTAGAGGAGGATAGAGTAGGAGGCCACCATGTAAAGTAGAAGAGGAGACGCCTACATCCAGCGAGGAAGAGGACGGAGCTACCAAGCGAAGGAGAAGCTGAAGAAAATGGAGAGTGGGACGTCCGAGTGAATAAGAAGAGGACGAGAAAGTCCGCGTTTTAAGAAGAACAAGATAAAGTGGAAGCCCGACTGAAGAAGAACATGTGAGCATCGATATGAAAAAAGGAAGAGGATAGAGTGATCTCTGAAGTAGGACGAGATAAAGTATCCGAACTTCGTCTGAAGAAGAAGAAGAAGATTAGAGAAGATACCACGTGAGAAGGCTGCATGTGAAGATGAAGAGGATAACCGGGGCTCCAAGTGAAGATAAGAAAATGGTGTGAAAGAAACAAGGTGGGGAAGTTTTTCTTTAAAAAAGGATGCGATTGAGAATCCTCCGAGAGAAGAAGAAAACCGATCGTGGCTTCGTCGAAGTAAAGAAGAAGAACATGGAGAGTGTTCGAAAGCAAAAAAAGAAGAGACCGCAGTCTCCTGGCAGTAAAGAAGAAGGAGTCGAGCGACCAACCATGTAAAGAAGAGGCCGAAGAGGAAGAAGAAGAAGAGGAAGGTTGCCGCGTATCGAAGAGCGGAAAGAAAGGAAAAAGAGGAGAGGAGCACGGTGGTAGGAGGCAGCGAAGCCGCAAGGAGCGTGAAGCAAGCGGAGCGGGCGGGTCGAAGCGGGTTTTCTGCTTGGAGGAGCGGAGTCGGGCTTGTGAGAGGCCGGTGCGGGCGCGCACCACCGACTACTCCCGGCGTGTAACACGTTCCACGAGTTTACAGCTTCTACAGGGTAATGCTGGCGTCACTGCAATAATATTTATGGCCGGCCGCGAGATTATAATATCTTATTTCGCGTGACGCCCCGGACGTATCCGGTTCTACGGGGCAGCGGCGAGCGCATGCGTGGGCCACGGGTTGAGACGCGCGCGAAATATTCGCAAAATTTACTCTACATTTTATATCCCTCGCCGCCTCGCGGGCCCTGCGCACACGCACACGTTCGCACGCATATAACAACCGGCTAAGAGTCGAACACCGAGAGACGCTATCTTCCTTATTGCTCGCGATATCGCGGATTCGTCCCTGAAAATCGTAGACACCGGGGGCTGAGGGAGACTCGCTTCTTTCTCGCGAGGCAGAAGAGGATTTCTGCGCGTACCCGCGCGCATACCAGCGCAAAGACAAGCGCGTTATTTACGACCGGCGTGAATCACGGCTGCGTTTAGATAACCGCTAATGCACCACTCTCACCGGGGATTGTTTCTCCTGGCGATCCTCCTTTTTCGCCATCGCGGCACCGCAGCCGGTAGTTCCGGTTCTACAGACGATTTTTAATCCGCCACCGATGGCCGGGTCGAACTGACCCCGAAGATTCACCCTTCGTTCGCTTCTCTTTAAAATCGACCATAGCGATTTTATCGAGTTTAACAGAAATAGGCTGCTGGAAAATTCGAATTTAAATGAAACGGTCGTAACGCACGATTGGAATGAGCATTCCGATGTTTACAGATGAATTCCACGTATCTCGTACCTCGGAACAATTCGTACAATGTTGAGCGCGAATACTTTAAACCTATCTCAACACCGCAACGCGAAATATTCAATGTACCTTCTGAAGACGAGCCATAAAACAAGTAATCGACGAAAACACCCTATCAATTAATTACCCAAACGAACCCGGCGAGCCTGAAAATCGTACACCTCAGCATTCCAGCAATAATGCCGCAGAGAGCCGGCTCGCATGCAACCACTTTGCTAATCAGTATCTAATTGACAATCCCGCTCGGCGAGCACTCACCGAGGCTCGATAATTTAAACATTCGGCTGGGACCCGCAATAAATATTTCCAGTAGCGTGTCTCCTTACGCCCCATAAAATAACCCAGAGAGAGATCTCCGGTCTCCATTTCCCGGATCCCTCAAGAGTCATAACGTTCCAGTCTCTCCGCGGAACGGAATCGCGTTAGAACGAGAAGGATTTACGGCGTAAACGGCCGGGGAATTACGCGACGAGTATAACGCATGCTATGCACGTCGCATTATCGCCGAGTGGGAGTGTGTCAAACAATCCGACCCTATCAGGAGGGGCTCCCCGAGAGGTTCGAGGTTCCGGAGACGCTGGAGCTTTTCGTTATTTTTATGCGAACGGTCGAGGACATCCTTTAATGCCGCAGCCTATTCCAGTAATTTCCCCGCGTCCTGACCGTGAGCTGAAAGGGCACGATCTTCACCCCTTGCGTCTTTGTCCCTTCCTTTCCACAGATTTTACTCCCTCTCTCTCGCTCTTTCTGTACTGACTCCTTTCTAAGGTTCTACTTCCTTCAGCGAACTGTTGTAGGTTCTTTCTTTCTGCTCTCTTTGTTCCCCTAATGTTCCGGTCTTTGTTTTTTCCTCCTTTCTCCAATCTATATATATATGCTCTTCTTTCTATACTTCTGTCTTGTTCTCTGTACCTTTCATGCTAGCTTTTCTATCTCCCCCTTCGTCTTTCTTTGAAACGGTCCTGTCTCTGTCCGTCACACTATTCTTTCTATGTCGATTCTCTTTCTACAACGGTGTGCCGTCTCTCTTCCTTAGGTCGTCTTGTCTCTGTCTGTCTTCTGTCCGCCACGATGTTCCCTCTCGCTCCGAGATAGTCCTGTCCCCGTTCTACTTCCAGCTAGGTCCTCTTCCTAGCCTGGTGCTCTTTCTCACTCTGAGGTTGGGATCTCCTCCTCTGTTCAGAGACCAGCTCTTCCCTCCGGCCATCTCCAATAAAACTGGCCGGTGGTAGGGGATGTCTACTATACCCTGGACTGCACTCGGTTTCATAGGATGGTCACGGGGAATGGTCCATCCCCCGACACCTATACCCTCGTCTTTATTTCCACCGGGTCTCTATGACTTCCACCACCGGCGAATCGCCGACCCTACGCATATAGATAGTAATGCATGTCCGAGGATCCGATCGGGATTATCGCGGGGACATCAAGAGCCCCTCCCCCCGCCTCTACGAACTCTGCTAATTAGAATTTGCCGGTGTCCTCTCGCCCCTCAACTTCGGTTTCGAAAATTCCTTTCTTTTCGCAATGTTCTCGACACTTCGATTGGCATCCTGAAAAATCCGATGACGCCAGTGTGACGTATTAAATATTTCTGTGATCGCGTGGTTTTCTATCACCGATCACTGTGAATACACACAACTATTTCATACACGACTCTCGTTCTCCGAAATGAACTTTTCAACCACTGGTCGGTCCTCGGGTTTATTCAAATTTATTGTAATCAGTGTTTCCAATACAAACCCAGCCCTGAATTTCAATGTCACTCGAATCCCTATGCGTTATTCATCGATTAAAGACAAGAATATTAATTGCAGGACAGGATCAGATTTCCTGTCGCATAATTAAAAGGTTCCTCGCGTATCCAACCGGTTGAGAAACATAGGAAAGTTCTTAACGATCATCGAGAGGCAACCCGTTAGCAACGGTAGGCTCCCGTAATTGGACATATGTAATTTTTCAAGGGTGAAGTAATTGTTTCCCTCGAGAGAATGTAACTTTATTAATTTCATGGAGGCAGCCGCGTTACACGGATCCGCGTAAATTCCGTTTAATGAACCCCGAGCTGCACGATTAACGGCGCGGCGATTAAAGAAAGGGAAGTTATGGCTACCTGAATTACGGCTAGCGACGATGCCATTTAATTAACACGTATGATTTGCGCGCGGATTAACTCGGTTGTTCGTTAATCGTCGGGTAGTTTTTCTGGAGCTCGCGGGACTCCATCGGCGTCGTCATCGCGCGCGGAACCGGAGCGGCGAAAAAGCGAGCCTCGTTACCACGATTATTTACGTTTCTCGCTGAAAATTACTGCCGCGTCTCTCGCCCCGTGCAATCTCGCGTTTTTCCGAATGGTAGCTACCCTCCGGGCTTTATGGACGATGAAATCACTTTTTAACTACTATCCGGAGATTCGACAGCAATTAAACAACCACGCCGTATCGCGCGGTAGTTTATTCGAATTGATAAAGGGCGGGAACGAGTCTAGAGCTTCTCCCGGAGCAGAGCCAATAGCATCTGTAATTTTCAGCCTCCAAAATGACTATTTTCTCGAGTCATTTTTATTGGTGATTGTTGATTAGGAAAATCCCGTTTCAGCAGTTACTAACATCGAGTAATAAAAGAAGACTCGACAGCATTTTACCAAAACAACGAGCTAAGAACTTCCCACTTACTCGGCTCGAATAGTACATAAATGTAATTATTTGATTTCGATCGATGCTTGATTCGATCACGATAAAATGATGCGCCTCCCTACCATTTAAGGCCATACAGGAAGACTACTCTACAGACACGTTATTTAAACGTAATTAAGCCATGTCCGATTGCAAGAAGTTGTGCCATTAGGGGAAATAAGAAATGTTACCGGATAATTCAATACCTTGGAAAATGTAAATTGACTCGAGATCGTTAGGCTTTTCTCCGGAGCACAATTTTCAAGCCGACTAGGATTAAACTATTAAATTCTACGATACCGATTAATGTCTAGAAGTTGTTTGACAAGCAGGGAAACCCCTATATTATCGTATAGGAATAATTTAATCGCTGAGAGAGAAAAAAAGAGTGACAGAAAATAAAAATTATGAAATTACTAGGCTGGAAGACGCAAGATTTGAATTTCTAAGTTACAAAATTAAGTGTTGTTATTGTTATCGATCGTATGATTGTTAAAACAGGAAAAATATTAATGATTTAAAAGAATTGAAATTCCAAATTAATTTGTAAAATTGCTTTATAGTGAGAAAGAGAAATCATTAATATTTTTTCTGTTTTTACAAAATTAAGATGTAGTAAATTAAAATTATCGAATTACGAAGGTGAAGTAGACTGGATGGAAGTGGCAGGGTACGCCTATGTTTTCGAGCAAGTAATGTTAAAAAAAATGGGGTTTCCGAGCCGGATGACTGTTCCATTACACACCCTATGAGCGGAGCGACCCCATTTTTCTCGCCAGACCGCGTAAACTTCATTTTCCATTAGTCGAATGACGATTAATGTCTATCTTATCGCGGGGGACCCTCGCTCGCTAAGCGAACAACAGACCGCAGCGACAACAGGAGTCATCGGACCTGCCCCACCGCCACTTATCGCAGTGTAAACGTACCTTAAGGCTACCCTTAGAGCTGCCATCCCAGGACAGTTTTATCCCCGTAATCCACGGCCTCCGAAAGACCGGCAATATCGCATAATGCGAGACGATTACAGGGCCTGAGATTAAGAAGTCAAGCCGTTTCCTTTATTACTGAACCGACGATCTTACCATGCGGAATAAAAATGTTCTGCATTTATCTAAACAGAAACGTAGACCAAACAGAAATTTGTCCAGATACATAAAGTTTTTCTAATAAAAATTTAGTATACATTTTAAAAAAATTTCTAACTGACCCTTAAGGGGACTTACTGATAAGATGGAGACGATGGTCTCTTTTTATTTGTTAGCTTGTGTTTTTTCATTTTTCATTTAACTTATTATTTTCCTTGTCGCACGGTGTCCAGGATGCCCGGTAATTAAGTAACGAGGTAAAAATAAGTATTAACACCGACCGATACCGGTTCCAGCGGCTTCTAATATTTTGCAAAGTTTATCATAGCAACAGGACCCTCCTCCGGGTTCCTGATCGCTGGATTTTCTTCCTCTCTGTGTTTTATCACAGTTTTATCTCGAACAACCGGCGGTTTCTCCGCGATCGAGATTACGAACGCGGTCGACCGGCCGCTCGTGGTTCCTTCACGACGAGATTGCAACTCCATTAATTGGACCGGCGGAATCTCACTTTAATTGACGATTCGATTCGTACCATAGTCGTCTTGGATGCCACCCGAGGATCCTTCGTAGGAATCGACGTTTTTCCGTGACGGGGAACAACAATGTCGAATTCGGAAGAATCTTGGAAAGTTCCACTGATCCGCCAATGCTTCTGATAGAGCTTAAGTAGCCTATTTTTTTCTACCACTGGATCGTTTGCAGAGACCTGCTGACTTCAACTAAAATGTTAGTAGAATATCCAGTAAAAGATCATGCTGATCAAACGATCTAGAAAATAACAAGCTCCAGAATCTTATAAAGACAGTAGGCAGGATAGTGGAACTTCCAACGCGTGTTAAAAATTCATTTTCGCAGTAGGATACAGTGAAACGATTCCGATTAGGACAGTGTATGATGAATAATCGATTCAACAAAGCGAATTTCTATGGAAATGACCGAGAAATTATGCAGGGAGCTTTATAAACGATAAAACATTGTACATCTCGTAGTCGTGTTTATACTAAACCGTGCCAATAAGCATCCTCGTTTCCCTTTATTAACAAGATGTGAACACTGCACGCTTCGTCGTGCGCGTACAGTAAAACCTCTATGGTAATCGCGCGCATCTTCTGTAGTTTAAGAAATAGATAATGGACGTGTGCCGTTCTGCGCCGAGTAACAGTCTCTGCGTGCTGTCTTGCCTTCAATGCGAACAGCCCGCATAGAAACACGTATTTATTTTCTTTCCAAATGAGGTAGCTGACGCACCTTAGGCCGCGTCCCCACTCGAGACCCATACCACACTGCTCCTTTCTATTAAAATATTTAAAAATATAAAACTTCAATTTTACTTATATTTTATAGCATGTCTTTCAGTATTGTTTTTGTACATACATTTATAAAATCAATTTTTCTCATAATTTTCATACTACATACTTTAATCTTTTTATACTGGCCCCACTCGACAATAACGACGACGTTATCGAACTCCTGTTCAAATACAACACATTGTCTTAATTGGGTTAATCTTTGCAATGAATTTTTATAAAAATAATCATCATCAAGCGTAATTTATTTTCTTTTCAAATGAGGTAGTCGACGCACCTTAGGCCGCGTCCCCACTCGAGACCCATACCACACTGCTCCATTCTATTAAAATATTTAAAAATATAAAACTTCAATTTTACTTATATTTTATAGCATGTCTTTCAGTATTGTTTTTGTACATACATTTATAAAATCAATTTTTCTCATAATTTTCATACTACATACTTTAATTTTTTTATACTGGCCCCACTCGACAATAACGACGACGTTATCGAACTCCTGTTCAAATGCAACACATTGTCTTAATTGGGTTAATCTTTGCAATGAATTTTTATAAAAATAATCATCATCAAGCGTAATTTATTTTCTTTTCAAATGAGGTAGTCGACGCACTTTAGGCCGCGTCCCCACACGAGACTCATACTGCACACAGCTCCTTTCTATTAAAATATTTAAAAATATAAAAGTTCAATTTTACGAATAGCATGTCTTTCCGTATTGTTTCTGTACGTACATTTATAAAATCAATTTTTCTCATAATTTTCATACTACTTTAATTTTTTCTATACTGGCCCCACTCGACAATAACAGCGACATTATCGAACTCCTGTTCAAATACAACACATTGTTTTAATTGGGTTAATCTTAGCAATGAATTCTTCTAAAAATAATCATTCTCAAACGTACAATGCCGATAACCTCTTCGAACTCGTCCGAGCGTCCAAAACAAAGATGGCGGTCCTTCTCGGAGAGTGTGAGATAGCGATCGGCGTTTATGCCTTCGTTCGAAGGCTAGAAAAATCATTTACAAGCTTATCGATCGAGAAAGGAGAGTTCGCTGCTCCGTTCACGGATCTGAACGATCGCGACACGAGTGTAAGGTATCGAGTTTGCGAACGGGTCGCTCACTAAATTCGCAGCTCGGCCTAGAAGCGTGACAACGCGCGACAGCAGAAATGAAGTAGAAATTAAAGCAAAAGATGCTATCTCGATAGCTGGGATAAAGAGAATCCCGTGGCAAGCTCTGATTTTAATTAATCGCTGAGGTCTCTGTACGTTTTCGTGTCATAATGATGCACGTTAAATAGTTCTTTCTTCTATGATCTATCAAGTGCGTTGCTGTTTGGAAAAATTTCTCTGGTTGATTTTATGTAAAACGTAGTCTTTTTATGTAGGATTAATCTCAAGAAAAATATCCTTTAAACAGGAGGCAAGTTCTCTATGGCCGTAAAAAGTTGTGAGATCAAATATTTTTGTTGGGATTTCATCAATTTTTGTTGAAATTTTATCAATTATCAAGTAGGTATTACTCTTATCCCTGTAAATCCTAAACATTTTTTCACCGTTCTCTAGATACAGCCATTTTTTGTATTTCTTTTTTTGAGGTTTAAAATTTCAAACTTTGATAATTATTCCTTTGAAAGTTTGATATGCTGGACCTATGTATCAAATTTCAAGCTTGTAGGTCAATGAGGGAAGTACCCAAAAGATTTTGATAATCTGTCTATTTGAGGTCCCATGTCTCGGAACCTACTAATGTTGAAAAATTAATATTTTGTCAACATTGAGACATGATAGCATTTAACAAGTGTACGAAATTACACCTCTCCATCTGCCTCCAGTTCGGAGTTACAAGTTTCTAAAGAACGACGAAGTTGTTTCGCGTAAAAGAAGTAGTACGAGAACTTGGCTGGTGCACTACCGTGCACCTAGATGATGCAGATGGAGGAGATGGATTATACATAGCCGATAGAATGGGCATTTCTGGTTCCGCGCGTAAATCAATTTGAGAACGTGTTCATCGGACACACTACTGGGTAGTTAAGTGTTGAAGCAGGAAGGAGAGGAAGAAGAGGACGAATAGAACGAGTGGAACGAGAGTGGAACTGGGACGTCGGAGTCCCTTTCTGGTTGAATCGGGCACCGATTACAGCCACTCGGAACCGTCTTCCCTTTTTGCTCTTTCCCTGCTCCAGGACCCTCATTCCTCCTCTTTGTTCCTCTACCTCAGCCTTTCTCGCCTTCTCCACCTTTCAAACCAATCTCTCTCGCTCTCTCCTCTACTCCGGCAAGTACCTCTCTCTTTCTCTCCCGTTCTCCGTTGGCCACTCGCTTAACTTACCTACGCCGACAGAAATATTCGCGGAGAGCCCCGCCTTGTTCCGCCATCATGCCCGCAGCCGATACGCGATTATTAGGTACCGTAACGCGTATTTTCTCCACCGACTTCTTCTTTCTTCTCTTCCTATCTCTGCTCTCTCATTTATTTTTTCTTCCTCGAAGAGAGCGAGCTTTTTCTTCTTCGACTTCGTGAAATTTTGTTCCGCCGTGTTTCTCGCTCCGGTTCTAAAAGAGAGAATTCCGGAACCGGCCTTATCTCCATGGACGCGCGCAGTTTGTTCCGTGGACGAGCGTCTTTTGCTCGCTCGAGCGGCGATCTCCTCTTTATTCGGGTTAATCGGCTGAATAGACGGTTCTGGCAGCTTGATTCGAGAAAGGGAATTACGCTTTGCTTGCTGGCTCTATTGGACGCCGTGCTCCTGCCCGCCGTGGCTTCAAATGAATTCCCGGCGAGAAAAAATACCCTTTCATTGCTCGTATCGTTCCACGCTTGTTGTCGTTTTATTCAGGCTATTTTATTCATGAAATCTGTGAACGATCACCGAAAATCATTCGATTTAAAATTACTTTGTCTGCTTAATTTCAAAAGATATTTTATAACGATTTTTAATGCTACTCGAATTAAAAAAACATCGATTTCGTGTTATTTATTAAATGATTATGGGAAACTTTTCAACGAGACCTCCAGAAGGTGGACAATATTTCTGCGGTCGACGAGAATGACGATTCCGAGGTGAGATTTCCTCCGACACCGTTGACGAGCCATAACTTAGCCGCGAATCAACATGGCTCCGTGACGTTTGTGGGTCGAAAGTTCATCCGTCGTCTAAATACGACGATTCCGGCGGGAACGCTCGAAAGTAGGATTTAAAAGGAGAGCTTTTATCGCGTGTGTTCTCGTTCCACATTTCGCGCGACATTTGCACTCAGGATTCACGAGACCTGGAGGGACTACTTTCGCCCGCGGTATCGCTTGCATAATTACTGATTGCTTCGTATCTAGCTGTTAATGATTGCGGAAACATCAAGGACCTCCAGTGGAGCGGGAAGCTAGACTTAATTGTTCGGTATACTATCTCGGGCTATGCAGATAATCCACTTATCAAGATACGGTTAGCGAAATTGATATACCGGGACTGCCAGGCGAGTGTATTATTAATCTATTAAATAGTCCTTTTTTTCTTATATTTAATCGTTCAATTTTATTTTCTCCGAGTTATACAAGTTATACAGACGTATTAATGTATATATGTATATATATATTATGTTATATAATTTTATATATTATTATTATTGTTGTACAGTAATATACTATTATAATATATCAATATTATATAATTATAAATAATAATATATACGTATCTTCAAAGTTATACAACACATCGAAGGTCGTTAAGAGCGTAAATGGTTTAATTCGAAGGTCATAGAAAGTGATAATATTCGGAATTATTAAAAGTGCACGGCTATAGGTGCATAAAAATGAATGAAGAAGTTGCACAAGTGGGGTGGTGGCTTAAGCCGAACTTCCGCGGCTAACTAGCCGTTATCGAAAGCAAATAAACACTTGTTTCTACGTCGGTTCTACGCGTGTTACCGTGCAGGAATCGCGATAAAAAGAATCCACCTCGGCAGCGAACGACGCAAGCGCATTTCCCGCCACTTGCATTATTTACAATAAATGCGTAAACTGCGGCGAATGTATACATTCACTCGAGATTTTAGTAAAAGGGTCTACCGAGGCGTACGATGTTCGCCATTATCAGTATCAGTAAATCCTCGAATGTAAATGCACACGTTCCGGTGGGACGCGTTTCAGCAATATCGCTGCTCGACCAGAATGCACTGTTCAAACTTACAACCCAATTTCATTCGCAAACCATTTTAAACTACAAAAGCAATGATATCCGGCTAGACCTACCTTTGATTTTAAGGAAAGAAAAATTTCCTCGAGAAAGGGAATATTTTTTACCTTGAGAAATTCGGCAGACAATGTTTTCGAGATCGGAATACTAATAAAATTATTAATTGGCGATTTCAGCGATTTTCCTTTGATCGGCAAACGTCCGAGCGATTTCTCATTTTTCCGGACTTTTCTCGGTCGATATTGATCAGCGCCGACAACCCAGTTTCATTCGCAGACCATTTTAAACTACAAACTCAACGATCTCCGGCTAGACCTACCTTTGATTTTAAGGAAAGAAAAATTTCCTCGAGAAAGGGAATATTTTACCTTGAGAAATTCGGCAGACAATGCTTTCGAGATCGGAATACTAATAAAATTATTAATTGGCGATTTCAGCGATTTTCCTTTGATCGGCAAACGTCCGAGCGATTTCTCATTTTCCCGGACTTTTCTCGGTCGATATTGATCAGCGCCGATGGGAACACCGTTACGCACGTGTGCCATGCATTCAGGCAAGAAGATCGGATCCTCTCTGATCTCTTTCTCACTCACTCTCTCCGACGATTCTACCCGGTCCCTCCACGTCCTTTTTGCTCTTTCATTTCGGCCGCCCACAATCTACCATGGGCGAGGATTATGCTCCCCTACCACCACCAACCAACCGAATCGCCCATTCTCCTCGAGGATTCCTCGGAGCCAGCTCTCTTTCTCTGTCTTTCTCAGCGTTCTCCTCTCTTTCTGTCTTTCCCTCGACGCTCTACGGCTCTCCGCGGCAATTTGCATATTTGGGTAGGTTAAATCTAAAAACGGCGCGGAATGCACGAGCAGCGAGATTGGATAGCGGCTAAATTAGTTCATGGCAATCTGATGGCAAAGAGATCCGCAGTTCTCCGCGCCGGAACGTCCGATGATTCCACCCCCGTCGATGGGGATGTGTGTGTGTGTGCGTGCGTGCACGCCTCGTTCGAGACAGTCTGATTTTATTTTGGCCAGTTTCCCGTCCCATTAAGCTGTTTCTCCGCTTTAATGTTCGGACAAGGTATATGTAGTTCCTGGACCCAAAATAGATGTACGAACGTGTCGCGTTCTCCGAGGCGCGCGCTCTATAATTGGACTGCGCTTCGTAAATAGTCAAACGTACAAAATTATCTTTCTATCAAGTGCTACAGCAGGGATGACCAACCTTTGGCATACCACGTGTCAATGTTTTTCTTGAGCACTCTGTTTCGAATTTAAAATTTAAATAAATATGAATTTTTGAAGGGAGAGGCGTATCTCCTGTCAAACACTATTCATTTTTACCGATATAGAAATATTTAACATTTCTATAATTGAACTGCGCTTCGTAAATAGTCAAACGTACAAAATTATCTTTCTATCAAGTTCTACAGCAGGGATGACCAACCTTTGGCATACCACGTGTCAATGTTTTTCTCAAGCACTCTGTTTTGAATATAAAATTTGAATAAATATGAATTTTTCAAGTGAGAGGCTTATCTCCTGTCAAACACTATTCATATTTACCGATATAGAAATATTTCACCGAGCATCAGGTTTCAGAGACATCAATGAAACGTGATAAGTGGATCGTGGATGTTTATGTTCCCACATCAAACAGGAACACGAGGAGATGGTTGTAAATTATGTATACGATACAGTTAAATTCAATAATATTTTTACTGGCCTGGGAACGTGCCAAAATTGTTGACAGAACAAACAAACTCAGGCGAAATTTAATCTTGTTGCATGGGGGAAGTTGTACTAAACAAATTTTCGTATTCGATGTCCGGGTCGCACGAGACCCAGCAAGATCTGACGGGTCCCCCAACAAAGTTCTACGAAAGTTACGGACGAACTTGGATCATTTGGTTTGCTAATTGCTAGCCACGTAGGGTCGCAGAAATCTCGTCAGCAGGCTCGTTCACGGATTCGTATCGCGTGTAGACCTTCCACGGCCATTGGTAGCACGTTTGATCGATCCGTGTCTTCTCGAAGATCGATGACGGTCCGTCCGTTCCATGGCAATCGAGTTCTCGAGCAAAACGTCACGTCCCTTCCGTTCTTTCTTTCTCTCATTTTCTGTTTTGGCGACGACTGCTTCGGATTCGCCACGATCTCGCGGAGGGGAGGTGGCTGATAAGTTTGGCGAATTTTTACGAATTCAATTCTCCCCGGTGGAAGATCGATTCACCGGCGTTGGATACAACCCTCCATTATCTCGCGAATGCGATAGGAATTTTTACGGAGCAGTTTGTATCATCTTTCTCGCGCCGTTCCCGGCGACGATTTGCATCGGGACTCGCGTGGGACTGATGGAAAACCCGGGATCCCGTGAGAGAAACCATACGTGAATGGGTTTCGATATCGGCGGGCTGCGACAAGGATTGCAGGCTGCTGCGTACGCTCGTGACATTCGAAAGAAAGTCACCGGAGGAGTTTCCACGAAGTGGATTTTACGCGTTTCGAAATTTAATCGGCTCGATCTGCTCGTTAAACCTCCCTTGCGTATTTAAAAGTTTAATCGTGCGCTAGCGAACCTATGGATCTATCGATCGCCTCGCACATGAAGGAGAGACGACGATTTCACGGACGTCCGAGGACGGATTAATAATTTATTAAAAATTAGAGCACCTTCTTGATTAAATTAACAGGCTGTCGAGAGTGAGGGAGAGTGATTTAACTCCTTCCTGACATAACGCAGCCATTATGAAGTCTATTCATAATTAGTTAAAGTGGAAATACTATAATTATTACAACAGCTGGTATTTAATAGGTGACCTCGTTATGTTCTCGTAAAAAGCGCACTCCGATAATTATTTTTGACGTGGAAACAGTCTTCAGATAGACTGTTGCAGATTGTACAAACTTG
Organism: Lasioglossum zephyrum; assembly: GCA_028455615.1. NCBI lineage: Eukaryota > Metazoa > Arthropoda > Insecta > Hymenoptera > Halictidae > Lasioglossum > Lasioglossum zephyrum. The sequence goes on from CM052333.1 coordinate 5,955,024, forward strand.
AAAACCTCCATAAAAAATTATGTTCCTTAATTATATAACAGCTATCTTATCCGCTAACGAAGTGCTCTGTTCAGCGAAGCACATAGTAAATAATACGCGTTAAAATATCTTGGAATACATTTTTGTAGCAGCTCTAATCTAGTACCACCCTTACACCCAAATGTTCAACACACTAACTATCAAAGAAGTGGAACAGAAGGGAGTCGGTTAATTAAGGGCGTCGTAACTACAGGAAAGGGAATAAGGTCACGTATGGAGTACGTACGCGAACATCGAAGACTGTCCATGGTGTCGCACCCTCCGTAAGGGGAGCCCCATGGAATAGGAAAAAATAGAGAAAAGCACGTGTCGCGCGGTCGCACAGCAGGTGAAACAGCACAGCGACAGTACGGGAAACTTTTGTTCGCAGCTGCGGCGGAACGTTCTTAACTTCTAACCGGCTCGAGCCTCGGCTCGGTTTAACTCCGTCCTCTTTTTCCGAAATGAATTTTCCACCACCGGACGAGCCCTCCACCCCTGTCGCGTCGATCCGCCGCGACTTTAATTCCGCATAAAAGCACGACCTACGACGAGAAAGTTCATTTTATACCAACGTCTCGCCCGGAAATTCCAGGCTGAAAAACGGACGCGACGCCGAAATTTCAGTGGCTCGGAAACGACGAACTTGCTCGGCAAACTGGAGAAAAACTATCGGCCCGTCTAGTAAATAACTCGCGGAAACTTGCCGGACGTTTCCGGAGAGAGATGATTGCAAAGTGTTGGGAAAACGGGGAGTCTGAATAGAACGAGAACCGTTATCCTCATTTTGCTTTTTTTTAACCAGTCTCTCTAACCTATCAATTTATTAAATATTTATTTTAACCAGTCTCACATTTTATCAATTTATTAAATGTTTATTTTAACCAGTCTCTCATTTTATCAATTTATTAAATGTTTATTTTAACCAGTCTTTCATTTTATCAATTTATTAAATGTTTATTTTAACCAGTCTCTCACTTTATAAATTTATTAAATATTTAAAAAGTGCGTGCTGGATGTTGTCTGATTAAGGTCGTTCAATTGTCCCGCGGAAAGTGGTCTAGCCTAACCTATCAATTTATTAAATGTTTATTTTAACCAGTCTCTCATTTCATCAATTTATTAAATGTTTAAATACTACGTGCTGGATGTTGTCTGATTAAGGTCGTTCAATTGTCCCGCGGAAAGTGGTAAGTTCGTGGCGCTTGGCTCTCGGCCAGTAAGTTTTAATCGGCGACCGATTAGACGAACGAGGGGTTGCGTGGGGGTGCGGTAGTAAATTCTCGCGACAATTACAGGCCGTCAGGGGTAAATCATGGATCTTGTACTTGCACGGTCGTACGTCAATTTAACGATCGGCCGTGATCCTCTCGGCCTCCCCCTAGCCTAGGAAGAATTTCCTTGCACGAGAGGTGTCCGTCTATAAACGTCATAGACCGATTTACGAGCGGGCTTCCTGACTTTTGACGATCGTTAGCCTCTACGGTTTCGACGTTCCCGCGCCGTGTATTCCATTTGCTTATCATTAGCGCGATTATATTTTTACGATGACTTTTACCGACCGGAATTCGACGCACCGCGGCGCAACCAACACCCAACGAATACGCGTTAATCCTCGGTACCGTGATTTATTGCTAGCTACTACCTACTTCTCGTTTACGAAATTCTTCCCCCTTTCCCACTGTCCCTTCGTTCGCCGACTATTTTTAACAACTTTTCTAATTCTAATTCATGAATGACCCGCTTCCTCCATTTTTCTCTCGTCAAGGCTAGACATCAGAATATATTTCAGACTGTTCGAACCTGGCCTGCGGATCTTTATGCTAATATCGGTTTTCATAAATTAATTCACCAAGATTAGGGTCGAGGAAAAATTCCTTTCCGTAGCGGCTAATGGTGGTTCAGACGGATATAGCGGGGGTTCGGTGGATTTACTGGCGCATTGTGTTCAGGCAACCGTGCGCGATCTCCGTGAATTAGGATTTGCGGGCTAACTTTCAAGTGTCTGTCGGATTTCACGTTTCTGCTAGATTGAAAATTCAGCTGCAATTTTAATTTTGTGTTATTAGTTTCGTAGCTTTCATAACTAGTTCTAGTATCAATGTTTAGCCTTTAGATCCTCTGATGAAACTAGCTGCAATGCTTGGAAAACGTTGGGAAATTTCTTCCCATAGTAAAAGCGTGAAATCTCTAAGTAGTTCGTGTTAATAAACGAATTAAAAGCGATCCAGTGGCGTGGATTTCGTAGCGGGACGATTTCTAGGGTCGGTCTCCGGGTTGACCCTTTAATTCCTAAAATCCATGAAATTCCCATCGATGATCGGGCCGGGAACGCGTTCACGGTCGATCCCGTTCGTGCGCGGGATCTCGTTCGTCGGTAACGGGCCGGCTCGGGATGAAAAGTAGATAGAGAAAACAGTAAACGCGGGCGGAAATAGCGGACCAGGGAGGCTCTCGAGAAACTTTCAAAGTAAATGAGTTCAGCCCCGGAGCGCGGATGCACACGTACAACCCGGTTGCCCTTCCTTCCCATCCTCCTGTACACAGTGTCTGTACACACACGTACCCCACCCTATCAACCAGCCCCAACCCCGCGTAAGGATTCTCCATTTTCCATTCTCGGCTAGGCGATAGCAAAAGTTGAAAATCGTCGGCCATTGCGAGCACCCTGCGCGCTTTTAACCAAGCCTCGACCTTCTCCCTTTCTCTGCCGTGGGATTCCCCTTCTTTGCTTCGACGCCCTCTACGGTCCCCCATAACCCCCGTTCACCGTCATCCTGCCCACCTAGCGAGGCTCTTCGCTCCTCGCCCCGTTTCGATGCATGTATTGTACTTTATACTGGGTGTCCTAGTAAAACTATCTCCATTATTATTAAGGATAGAAGAAAGTATATGCGAAGCGAATTGTGTGTTGCAAATGTTTTTATCATGCTCATATTTTTCATGATAATCTGTATTTTTATTATTTACATTTTGTGGGTCTGTTTGGGGCGAATAGAATCATCTGTATTTTCATGATCATTCCGTGACCTTCTTGGAACCTTGAGTACAACAAATTTGTGGGAATAGAAGTGATTAAGAAATGAGTAAAATAGGGAATTGATTTTAGCAAATTTAGAAATTACTTAATCCTATAAGTGGGGGGCTAAGTCTTCTATGAGGGTAAGTTTAGTGACCCAGTGGCATCAATTTTGTTCGGAAAAAAATAATTAAGATTGTACTGTGCGAATGTACGAATACTTTCGCTCAACGTGCCATGATAAGCGTGTGTTTAAACGATTACTGCAAAATTACTTGTAACGAGGACTCGACCGTGGTTGCTGTTCGTCTTTCTCTCCCCGGACACTTCGGGCGGACCGAGTAGTTTGAGGTGCGCGGTGAGGGGAACGAGCTGCGACGAATATATGCAAAAACCAATCGGGTCTTCGCTCTTTCTTCTTCAAATTGTCGGAACGAAACAAACTATGTTTACACGCGCTCTATCCTTGCTCCTTAGCAAGCCGACTCTTGTAAAACGATTAATAGATCAAATAAATTAAAACTACTTAGCTATATTTCATGAATCGCAAGTTTCCGCGTAAAACAAACCAACGAAGATCAGAACAGATCGCGAAACTAGAAGATTCAATATAATTTAATATATCTCGGAGTGACTGTGGGTGCTGAAGAGAGTTACTGGGTCACCCAGTATACGCGTGGGCACACGTATACGCGTTCCGCAGCGTATATTCGCGTTTGCACGGCCGCTTGCACGTGGATCCTATGTAAACGAAATGTACAACGAGTAAAAAGGCGAGGCAAACTCCGCTGGAGAGGCACCGACACATGCTCCCTTACCTACCGAGGCAACGTAACCCGCTTCATTTCGTGTCCACTTTATATGCAGACCATCTCACCCCATCCCTCTCTCTTCTCTCCTTCTCTTGCTTGAGTTCTCTCGTGTTCTCCTATTCCTCTCGGTCCAACGGTTGTCTCCGTTCGCGCTCGCGGCTCCTTCGCTCGCCTCGATACGTAAATTCCGCCCTGCTGGATGCTAAAGTGGCCGCGCGAGGTGAGGCCACGGCTTTTCCCTTTCTTTAATCGAACGTTCGATAAGCCCCGGCCAACGTATAACGCCAACAACGGATAGCAGCGAGCGGACACACACGCTCGGAGCGTTCTCGCCGATTTCGATTTCAGATCGCCCCGGCGCGGAGCGGCTCAACCTCTCACGCCTCCCACTATTATACTCCTCCTCTTTCTCCACTCGCGACAAACACTGTTCTTTCTTCCTTTATCTAGCTCTCTTTCTCTCCCTCTCTCTTTCTCTTTGCCCCGGGAAAATAGTTGATTTTCGATAAAATAGAACGCCGGCGCGGAATAGTTTCCGGCGAGAGCGTGTGCTGCTATCGCCGACGACGATGGCGTCACCGGAGCCGCTGCAGATAACGAAAATCGCGTCGAATTTTTCTTCTCGACGCTTTTCCCCGGCTCGATTGAAAATGGCGAGCGAGAACGTGCACGCTAGCCGGTACGCCAGGTGAGTCTATAATCGTTTTAGACTGTGGAACTTTATGAGAAATTTTCTGGACATCATTTTTGGTGATGTACATATACATCGTTGTGTCGTTATCTACCGAGTTGTGACAACACAACGATAATCGCTCTAATCGCTCATCGTAGCTCAAACAGGAAAGGTTCTTCTAGATCTCTCGGATCTATGTTCCGCAAGTAACGATGCTGGATCGATATCTGACCTTCCCGGAGCCGGAATGAAAACGTGTAAACGGCCACCGACTGGAAACGCGAGGGAACGGTTGAATGGTTCACTAAAAAGCTGAGTAAACGCCTCGATAAAGGCATTCCTTCCCACTCTTCGTTCGAAATATCGTTTAATCGAGTCTGCGAGTCGGACGCATAATTACGGCGAGGTTCTGAGGGGGTTGCAGGGGGTCTGGGATCGACGGGGCACCGCGCGTAGAATCAGGAAAGTTTGCAAACTCGTGCTCGAACGGCCGTTCGAGCGCACGAAATAAGGAGAAGAGAGAGAGAGATACATCGAGGGGTAAGGGATTCTCGAAGGTGGACCTCGAAGAGGTGGGAGGACGAGACGGAGAGGAACACGCGGACAAAGAAGCGACTCGGTAGCTAGAGAGAGAAAGGTACACCACCGGGCAAGTGGCGGAAGGGGACGAAAGTTTCGATCGTAAAGCGAATGGAGGCAAAAAAGGAAAATTACATTAAGAAACTCGAGCGTAGCCAACGCGCGATGGTACTCCTCACTGCTACTTTTGCTGCCTCTGCTTCTGCCTGGTATGCGGCGTCCTGGCCAGGCTAACAACTCTGCGATTCTGCGCCGCCTTCGCCTCGTCCTCTATTCCTTTTTCCAACCTCCTCTTTCTGCTAATGCTCCCTCGCTGTGAGTAACTGCGGTAATGGCGAGAGCCAACGACGCTCCAAAGAGCTCGGATCTGCTCCCGGGAACTGACACACAAGAACAGTCTCCATTGCACGATTGATTCTCCAGTTTCCATCCCATATTTCTATCCTCAAAAGTTGCCACATGATCACTCCCGAATACTAGGTCGTTCTATCGTCGAGCTTGCCTTCTGACGTTAAAGCTATGACGACAATTACACTGACAATTAGTAGAAATGATCTTCTTCAAGCTGCTGGAACCAACTAAAAATTCGTTTCTTCCATAAACAAAGTTAAACAAGATGAAAGCAATTAGGTGTCCGATACAGGCGGCTATCTCGCCGTTCCCCGTTCAACCTGGAATATTTCCCATTTCCATGGGAAATATCTCGGCTCCGAGATTTTTGGCGGTGGGGTGCATTCTAAAGGGGGTGGAAAGAAAGATGAGGAGCTCGCGAAGGGCCAGATGCAAAATTAAACGGAAGAAGGGATCCAACAAGCCGAAGGGGAGGGTTAGGTTGAGGGAAATGGCCGCTGAAGAAGGTGGAATAGAAACTGGCTGGAACGAAAACGACGCTCCTTTCCTCTCGTTGAGAATTGCCAGTCAAATTCGAGTTAGACGACGACGCACTGCGAGTAGAGCGCGATAACGAAACGCAATGCCACCGGGGTTGGATCGGAGAGAGGGAGGGGGTGTCCATTTGAATAAGAAATAAGCTAGTTCGAAGTTTTAATCATATTTCCCTACGATTTCGTAGTCCGTTCAACGCCGCTGCTACTTTCAATTACTGCGTCCAACGGAATCGCAGAGTGGCCATCGCCAAGATTATCAAGCGCATAAGTGTTCGACTGGAAACTTCTTTGGTCTAGCATATTCTTCGAAATCAGACAGAATATTAATTTTCAACGTCTTTTATCGGTGGCGCCAACTATTTTATTCTAACTCGCACGCGTGGCGAACTCGATGAGGTATCCCGAATGCGTTGAGACGTCGAAACTGGTTTGCGTATTTATGGAATCGATCCGGGGATTTTACGAGCCGGGAACTGTTATAAATACTGCATTAATACGCGGTTCATTAAATTGCGTCACTTAACGGCGCGCACCGGCTGTTTTAGTGAGCTATAAACGGGGGCGCTCTTCCCTTGCGTCTTTAAAACCGCAATCGATGCTCTAATACGGATTGCATCGGGTTTCAACTAGATCGAGAATGTTCGGATTCCTCTCCCGAGGAAAATTCAATAAATTTTTCACTTGATGTTCTCCATCGTTAACAGTCAATAATCTATACGTACTTTTCAGATTTCTACCATTTATATTATTTTTGCTCGTTAAACAAGAAAACGGAATAACTGCTAATCCCACGGGCACCGTACAACCATCCGAAACCATCAAACAGAAAATGATATTCCTGATGTTTCTATCAGAGACGCATCTTATCGTAAACAAGTTCTCCGAGAAACAATTTCCACAACCACCTCTGGCCCAATTATCCAGCCGAAAACCTCTGGAAACACGTCCACTGAACCCTTTCGCAAGCATCCGCTATCGTCGAAGTGGGATCAGTGAGCAACGGTGCGCGCTATCAAGCGGATCATCAAAAATCCTTAGTGGTTCGTAAAACCGCTAATGATATCTCGGTTATTAATCCGCAACACGGCTATAACGCGGCCGCTGGGTCCCCTCTTCGAAGCGTTTGTAATCTCGAGGACGGTTCTTCAAGTTCCGCTGGCCGGAGGGTTGAAGGAACGTTGCGCACGCTATCGGGGCTAACGTACGAGTACATTACACGCACGCTCAATTTTAAGTCAATAAACTCACTTACGGTAACTGCGCCACGATAATAATAACATGCAACATAAATGGGAACTATTCTGCCGGGGCCGGTTCCCGAACAGCATGGAAAAGAGAGAGAGAGTGAGAGAAAAAAGGGAAGAAGAAAAAGAAAGAAGCTGATCTCGTGGGGCTCGGTGTTTGCATTGGTCGAGGATCATGGTAGGCTCTCGCAGTATCCTTTGATAAAGATTGGAAACCGGCGTGCGTATATTCCCGTTAATACTCCTTTGGAGTGTCCTTATACTTCGAAGGATCCTTCGCTTCGGGTTTTATCCTTCGCCCCCTCACGCACACGTCTTCGAGTACCTCCTCGTCGTTCCTTATACAGCGAGCAACGTCCATTCGATGGTTTTGTTAGGTCTGGACACTGCTGGTTCGATGGTTTTGTTAGTCGTCCACTTTGTTCTCTTCTTCGTTCTTCTGATTCGTTTTTCGTTTCTTTTCTGTTATTTTTACGAACGTCCGCCTCGACGGGATTGTTAAAGTCGTTACGGATTATTTGCCGCGTTAGGATGGACAGGTGTGAGAAATGTGATTGGGGAATTACAAGGTAATCGCTTGATTCAGGATCAACCCGGGCGGGAAAGAGCCGTTTAGAGGACTGCAAGCGGCGTTCGAGACCGATCGGAGCTGTTTCGGCGATCGTTCGATGGCCACTCGAACGGCTACGGTTCGCGTTAACGAGCAGAGAAATCGGCCATTGGTCATCGGAAGGCTGACGGTGGTCGGGGGATTTTCGTTCGAGGGGACTGACGATGATCAAGGGTGCTTCGAATGATCGAGAGGAACCGGGAGTGACGAAGCCGTTGGGGATTTGCGGAGAGTGAAAATGGTTGACAGGGGCGAGGATGGTTGGAATTGGCGAAACAGGCTGGATTGGGGTGGAGTGTGTGGGAGAGACTCCCTTTGGGGCTAGATGCGGAGGTGATTAGGATGACTGCGAGGTCTGGGCCAGATGGCCGAGGTTGTTTGATATTGGCGGAGGAAGGTGTTGGAAAAAGGTGGATGAAAATAATCTTCAAGGTTAGAACAGGGTAGCTGAAGAAAGATCAAAGATTGAATCTTGAAATCGTAGACAAACGAGCTGAAAAAGAAGAAAGAGGTAGATGATCGGATGAAATTGATTTACAATGTTCAATAAATGAGGATCTTGACAAATTGAGAGATGAAAGATGATTTCCGATGTCTTTAGCAGTATGCGACTGGTAATGTAAATGATAAGATAAGGGTTTGAGAGGGGAGAGCTGAAAATGGTACAGAAATGATCCATGAAGAAAGGAGGGTGGTTATTTAGGGAATCTATAATAAATGTAAAGGCTGAAGTTATTTTTTGTTTATTAATAATTTAATAACTTTGAAAATATAATAATATTAATAACAATTTCTGAATTCAATTATTTGATCCTACTCCGAAGAAAACAACTTATTGATTAATCATTTTTAAAATTTGTTTTTAAAACAAAAAGAAAACATTTTTTTGAATAAATCGACAACTTCACATTTGTGTGTGTCGCCACAGTTAGTGGTGGCAGAAGTGTTTGAAGAAGGGCGTGAAAAATTGATGGAAGGGGATGAAAAGGCTTGTAAAATGGTAACTAAAGACGAACCCAACTCGAACATAGAGAATGGCCAAGTTGGATGCAGCATTCCCAGCACGAGCAGTCTGCTATCTCTCTGAAGTTCGATTAGCGGAATAAAAACAAACGGAGAGCCCAGACGCGTCGTAAAAGTAATATTCAAAGTAGGTACGGAATAAAGTGCAAGTACCGTTGAGTCAACTAAATCAATTGTTCCCATCCAGGTGTCACGGATCTACCGGTCGGGACGATAAAACGATCAATTGCGTCGTTTCGATCCGCAATGGATAAAACGCCGGTACGACCATGCACCGGGAAAAATGATTCGCATGGAAATTTTATTGTCCTCTCCTGGTGGCGGCGTCGCGATATTACGTCACTTAAAAGTCTCCGGAATGATGTCATAACGGTTGATTCGCGGCAACGAGGCCATAGGATCCAATAATTTCCCACGGAGTCTCGATAAATCGAATCGAAACCGTCAGGTATCGGTCGATTTAAACCAGCAGAAAGGTGTCCCTGGTTGATCACCGTTTCGGACGAACTTTCACGTCTTCTGGTACCTTTACGACGCCTAATTGACTTAACGGCCAGCAAATTAATTTTATCGACCACTAAAAAGAAAAGAGAGAGTCGGTTGGAAACTAGAGAGCGTGCAGAATGAAACATTAGCCAAATTATTGACAGGAATTCTTGACGACCAGTCACCGGAGATCTGCGCACTGATACCTGATGGAATCAGGAGGCTTAAACTTTTAACACTTTCAACCTTTACCCGGTGGAAGCCGTTCCCGAAGAGGTGTCCAAGGAGCTTGTCAATTCTTGCTGAATAAAATATTCGTATTCCGGAGATTCCTCGTCTGTCTTTCTTGAGAAACGTCGCGGAGAAATTTTATGGTTGCTGTCGTGGAAGTTAATAACTTGTTGACTGCGTAAAACGTTTCGAAAATTTTACTTAATGGAAAGCTTCGGGAGTATTTAGTTTCAAGAGTTGTTGGTTACTTTACGATTTACGTATGTTCCGAGTATATTCGTGAGAAATGTTTTTATTTTTCATAAAGGTAAAATTACTAAATTGTTTTTTTTTTATAAATCGAGCCAATGGTGTACAACAATCTGGTAAACGAAGCTGCAGTGGCAATAAAGCTTAGAAATCGATGATTGCGAAAAAGGGGGACGGTAGAGGGGTTGCAAATTGAACCGGACAAAGATGGGCAAGAAAGTTTGCGAAGGGGGCAGCTCGAAGCAGGGTTTAATCCTTCTTATTACGGGAATCGGATATTCCAGCCACGATCCGAGGGGCGCAGCCACTCCTCGACACTGTTCAACACGGGGACATAGTAAACCAGACGCCCCCTTGTCGCGTGTGCTAATTGTTCTCGCGTTATTTACGGTAGCAAGCGTCGTGGCGCTCGGCTGACTCACACGTTTCTCGAATGGGAATGCGGTTAACCGATAGAGACCGACGCCGAACACAGTTTTACGAGTTTCCGCTGCAAACTGCGCTAGCCTACCCTGCTTAGGCGGCTCTCGATTCGCGGAATCGTGCACTCGCGACATCGGGGACACGGTAAATCATCCGTCGAATTGCCATTCGCGTTTACAATACCGCTCAATCCGCTTCTGCTACGTGCACTGACACGTGGGAATGCGGTTCCGGTTATGGCAACTGCGGCTAATGAACAACGCCGATCGGTTTCTAATAATAACGAACTGTTACATCCTGATGTTTAGTATTCCATAAAACAACAATGCACTTGCGTGATTTATTTTCTTTCTTGATAAAATTACGATATCGTTAAATGCATAAAATCAGCGGTGCACTTATTATGGTCAAGAGAACTGCGAGGACTCAAGATAAACTGCAGAACGGGTACCGTTTTTTGGCACGCAGCACGTGAAAATGGCACCCCAGAAAATAGCTTGCCAGAGAACATGTTGATGGAAAGGTGAATTCTTTATTAGCAATCTTTTGCAGAATGCAACCTAGCCAGGTATAAGGGATGAACGAAATTAAATATTCAAGGTAACAGAATAATTTAATATAATACATTGAATAAACTTTTGTTTTAGGTCACGTACCTCTAAGTCGAATGAGAAATTAAATTACAATAAGAATATAGAGTCAACACAAGACACAAAGTGCAGGTATGAAAAGAGATCGATGGGACCGAACAGAGGTTTAAAGGAGGTACTCTAATCATTAGGTCTGAACCTAGACCCAAGTCCAACAAGTGCCTCCATTATTCACTGACGAAGAGTATCACAATATTCAAAGTGGTTATTGCACCTTTTCTGTCCCAAACCTCCAGCTCCAAATAGTCAAAGTACATTATTATGTTGTACCCAATGGAAGCACAGTTTTCCATTGTTACCTGTGACGGGTCAAATCGTCGCAAACGGTGGAAACAAGTGGCAGACAAAGAGCAGTCGTCGAATGTTCAGGACAATGAGCTTCCCTGGCCCTCTTTATCGAAGCAGACTAACAAACGAGCAAATGATCGCTGGTTACGATCCATTTATTAGCCCCATAACGATTCTAATTAGGCCTCGGGAGTGGAGTCAGCCATCCAGGTAGGCCATTCGACTTTCCTAGTTGACCAGGCTCGTTGTCGACGATCGGTCAATAACTGTTTCCGTTTTCACCAGACGAGAATTGGCATGCGACCGTATTCATGGTCGCTAATCGATCGTAATTAATTAACAAGCCGATTAACGGCGCGACCGCGTTATTTATTCGGCTCGTTCCCGAAATTCGAAAGGCTTTTTAAGCGAACCGGTGAACGCGTCGCGACGCTCTAAACTCTTATTTATTGTTGCACGCATACACATGCGCGCGCCTTTCTTTTTCTGTTTCGAGAGGGGGACAGATTTACGGCGGTGCTGATTGAGCAAACCGCGCCCAATCGCGCTGCCCACTCGCGTGGCCCGGATGCCCGAAGATTATTTTCATCTCCTCGACCATTGCCAATTGCCGCAATTGCGACACGTCGCCGATTCTGCTCAGCGAAAGCCTGGCCTCGCGAATGTCGTCCACTCGAACGTGCTGCACCGACGAACCTCTTTCCTGGTCGTCTATAAATTTTTTAATACAGTACTCAGCTCGGAATACCGATTATTGTCACTTAATAAGACCTAATTAACGATTGGATCACTTTATTTTAAGACCATTTTATTTCATTAATTTTTTTAAGTACTTTGAAGGCTGATGGCAAGTAGCCAGTTACGTGAACCGTTATTTAGATAACGTTTAGTCGTTGAAAACGTTAAAACCAGCTGTCGCGAGTCCTTGCCGACAAAGCCATTCCCTCGGAATCACTCATTCGAAAGTTGACAAGCTTTACATAATGTGTTGCACCGTATCGGTTCGTAGTAAAAGTCACATCGTGTTAAATTCCAACGTTACGTTTCTTCGGTTGCCAATATGAAACACGAGTACCATAAAAACCACATCTGAAAGCAATCTCTAAATAGTTGTCAATCGGCGATAACACGCCGGATCATTCCGGAAATTTATTTTAAATGTTAAAAGTGAAGCGTCAATCGATTGCCATCGATAGCGGTGGAATGTGGAAAACTCTTAAGGTTACTTCATCATCTTGACGTGTGAACGGCTCGAATGCAGCTGACCGAGTGCCTAGCGGAATAATAAACCATTAAGAATTTTTCAAATGTATGAAGGGCTCGTAGAGTATCTAGAAATAATTCGATGCGTTTGAAAATGCAACTTCTAGAGGCACTCGAGATTCCACTCCCTTTTCTCGTCGGAAGGGGCGGCCCGGGTATTCAAAGTATCCGGCCACGAGTTACAACGGTTTACACATCGAGTTATAACCATTTAAGGGGCCGGCGGCGCGGCACGATCGGCCATTAAATTACAGGCTATTCGAAAGATGGATACTTAAAGGCAGCGTGCCGCGGCGCAGTTCGCAACGCTTTTACAGCCGCGGAAAGTGTGATCGAGATCGCCGATTCCATTACACGCGAAAACGATGGGCCCCCGACTTTCCGAGCCGAACTCGAAACGTCAAACGCATCGACGAGAGAACCGTCTGAAAAGCCAACGAGAATGGTCCCGTTCGACCGTCTCATTCCGAAGGAGAATCATTTTTACGAGTGATCGAGACCACTGCGGTCCTCTGCTTTCGATGTAAAACCATGAGTTCGGTTTATTTATCGATACGACTCTCTTCAGTCGACCGTTCCGACTAATATAGCACAATGTTGCGAAAGTTGTACCCCTCTATAAAGATCCTGAGGACTCGAGAGTTTATAAATTTGCGACCTCGATTCTCATGTTTTTTTTATCCTCTCGGCTGAAGTTGCGGCCAGTTGCAGTTGTTTTCGTGAAGTTAATTCTTCGAGGCTGCAGCGAGATCGTCGACTTCGTTCGATGCAGTCGTGTTTTCGGAATCGAATGACATCGGTTAGAATGAAATGTTCGACTTTATTCGAAGCAATTTTTATAGAATTTACCTTCGCTAATCGCAAAAACACGCTACACATTATTTATACGTAGACTGCAAATCGTTGTGTAGAATAAAAATGTTTTGCATTGTT
>CM052333.1:5968511-6009241 GCA_028455615.1 Lasioglossum zephyrum
TTAAAGAGAATTTTTAACAGAATCTTCTAAAAACCATCCACGAGAAAACGATTGAGAATCAAGAAGAAGTGCATTGTCATTAGTGTTTCCTACAATCAACGTGGACAGTTATTATTTTGCATAACAACTCAGTGGTTCAGTGTCAAAGTTCGAAAGTGGAAAAGAAAGAGTGGGATCGGTTTTCCGGTGGTTGGTTTCGACGGTTCGTTTTCCCGTCGACGTCAGTCCGTCGATCTCGCCGAATTCCTGTTTCCATCGAGCGCGCGACATCCTCGACGTTTCTCGCAGTAAAAATCCACGTCTAGAGCCGGCTATACCCTGGCAGTCGGAGACGTGAAACTTCCCGGTACGTTTTATCGACTACGTGTTGACGCCGAGTAGGTATCGGAAGAGATACACGTTCCTCACGGTTTCTCTCTGTCTCCCATTCTATGTTCATCCCGTGCATCGTTTGGCGTTACGAAAGCGAACGATAAAGCTTTGCGTCACCTTATTGCCCGTTATCGCCATTATCTGGCCGATTCCCATCGAGCTCTCAAGCGTCGCGACGCTCTTAATTAATTTTGCAATAGCTCAGGCCGCCGCTAAACCGTTGGAGCTGATTTTACGATCGTCCCCCCCTTCCGACGACCATCAAACTTTCCCTTTGGAAAATAACGCTGGGTAATTAGCCGGTGTAATGGTTATCGGTAATACGCCGCGCGGCATCGTTCCATCACTTTCGTTTAATATCGTCGGGATTGTTTTCCTTTTTCTTTCGCGTTCTTCGCGGTTTTTTCTCTTTTCCTTCTCTCTCTTGCTTCGTTGGGGTTCTCTTTCTTTTTTCTTCGTAGCCTGTTTCGCTTCCCGTCGGCCGTCCGACTATAAATTAACGTTAACTTAACTGCCGCGCGTACATTGTATTAAACCGTAAAATATGTACTCGACGGTGATTTCTCGGTCCCTCCGGATCGCCGAATAATGGCGGCTCGTCCAGAAAAGGGCAATGCCCATTTTTCTCGCGGGCCCGAACATGTATCGGACGACGCGGCGCGCGGCGATCCGTGACGCAAAAAGGCTCGCCGGTCCCCGACGGAATGCAACACTGTAAAAACTGGATTTTAGAGTTTAAACCGAGAGTCGACGGATTCTCGTGCGAATCCCACGGACCACGACGTTGCCCGCAGGATTTCTTAATTTTTAATTGACGCTGCGAGCCGGCCCGCCTTCTTCTGCTCCACCATGTGTCCCACTATGTTGCTCTCGAAATCCTCGAGCTAGTCGATCCCTTATTATTTTTTGTTATATGCTCGCCAATTGCCATCGATCCTACAATGCTACACGATACGCTATCTAATATGCAAATCCATACGCAAGTGTGCGAAACACAGTTGTTGAAAGATGGTAATTGTAACAACTTCGAAGAATGATCGGTTTCAGATAGAAATGCAAATGAATTGGGCGATTAGTTCAGAATTAACTAAGTGGTCTTTATGAATAGTAATTAAGGTTTTCCCTATCTATAATTACGATAAACAGGTACGATCGTTGAAATACTCGAGTCCCGTTTTCTCTATTCGACCGGTAGAGGCATTCGAGAGACTTTTAATAGAGCATTTCGTTACAGAATGACGCACTTTCAGATAAACTAGTATCCATAAAATTATCGTTTCCGAACGGTTCTCTATTTCCCGAGAGGAAGCAGCTGTCTGTCGCGGCGCCTAGTCTCGGTGTTAGAAACCTTAGGAAAATTAATATTTATCAGACTGTATAGGCGATAGCCGTGCGAATGATTGGTCAATTAGAGATACGTTAGGTTCGCCTAGCTAGACTTCAAGATAAAAAAGCGAATACGAAGTACAAACTGTTTGCAGAGAAAAGATAATATACTGGAGAAACAAGATGGCTGTTGCCATTCAAGCAGGCAGTATTCTCAAAATTCTAACAGTGAATCAAAATCAACTTAACTGATCGGAATTGTTAGAGTTATTTTCAAATTTGATATGTTTCATAAATAATTTCGAAAGTACTGTAATGTTCGAAGAAAATATAGTTGCGATACGTGGCTTCGGTATGTATTATTTTGAAAACCTGCTCTCTACAACTTCCCAAGACCGTGATCGAACTCGAAGGATGAAAACCACTTACCAGGACCAAGCACAGCAGATCCAGGAAGTTGGCGTCGACGGTGAGAAGATACAGAACAGGTCACAACACTCGAATCCTCGCGGGATGATCGAGAGAGGCCCGAAGAGAAGAGCGGTAACGGCCATGTTCTGAAGACAAACTTCAGTAGCGGAATGACAGAAGAGCAGGGACGAGAGGCAGTCGGCTAGTGTGTTGCACAAGCAACGGCGGAGAAGTCTGTTCGCACAGACACAGCCAAGCCGAAGAACGAATAAACTAGATAGCAGCGAGAGAGGAGAGCTGCGACCTCGTGTAGCATGACCCCTCAGTCTCTGGATGCTCCGAAAGGCAACGGTGTCACGCGTGTGTTGAACGTGGGACTAGAAATAATTGCGACCTACAGCTGGCTCCCGCGGCTTCCTCATGTCCCGGCTGCTTTAATTTCCCTGTCCTTCTCCCCCGTATTTCGTTCTCTGTTCCGACCGGGAGAAGGATCAGTGCTTTGTCCCGCGAGAAACACCGCCATTTCAGAATTCACTGCTTCGATGAATGAAGCTATGTAATTTTTTTATTACGTATTACATACTGTAAATTTGTACTGAAGAAAGACCGAATTTTCACCTTGAAGAACGTACGAAGATCAACAAGACAATTCCACTAATTGTCCCGCGAGAATTAATTCGATGGATTTAGACCTTCGATGGATTAAGCTATACCTTGAAGAACGTACAAAGATCAACAAGACAATTCCACCAATCGGAACGTTGCTATAGTGTTTAGATAATTAGGATATCCTGATTGTACCAGGTACCATTGGCATAGTGCGCAACTGTTGTTCACGTGGTGGCGAGGCGGCAGCCATCTTTGAAAGACACGTTTCAGCCTCGGAAAGAGTGGGTATGTATTTATATTCCTCGTTGAAAAGCATGTGACATTTTGGGAACCAGAACCAGAGAACATAGAAGACAAAGTGTAACTTCGATATTCGAATTTTTCAGGGAGAATCTTGACGTTCTTTTTAGTAAATAAATTGCTCGCTCTACCTTATCACTCCACTAGGAAACCGCCCCTTATTATCGTCCTTTCAATATTCCCGCTCCGGAACGTTGTGTGACAGCACAGGTTGCACAAACACGTGACACCGTCACTCACAAGCCACGTGGCCTCGAGCCTTCACAACACTTTCACAGGCGATATCACGAAAGTATCGATGACAGGATGCAAACGTAACACCGAGTGGTAGGTCAGGTAGATTCCACATAATTAACAGCAAACGATGTAGTACCTGGTCAACGATCCACGTGGCGAGAAACGTGTAAGCGCGGCGTGCGAAATAGATCCGTCGGTCGGCGAATTCGCTAGCGGCTGATGACGTTGCGTGTTTCGTAGACAAACCTCGACGACAGAGTGACAGAAGCGCGGCGTGACGGTTCACATAGCGGCCTAAACCCTGTGACAGGGACACCGACAGACGGACGCGCGCGGACGAGAGGACGAATCAAGCTGGAAAGAGACTTGCCAGCCTAGGTCCGGCTCGAGGAGGGCTGATTACCCCTTTACGAGGACCCAAGGTCTCGCCTAACAGCCAGCTAGTTACTCAGGGCCACGTAGCCTTGCACCCTCGCCTCTAAAACGCCTAATAGCAAGCCTCTTTTTCGCTTCGACCCCCGCGATCGTCTACCTGCACCCGGTAAAAAAGCGAGGGATCCGTAGGATATTCCTGAATGCCAGGGCTCGTTAACCCTTCGACACCGAAGGTCACCAGACTAGCCTCTTCGACGATACGTTTGCGGAAGCAAGGGTTGCCGTTCGCTACGGTGGTTACTCGCGCAACCTTGACGCCGCTCCGAGCCCGTAAAAAGCACAAAACAACCCTTTTTAACCCGATGGACGTTCACGGACCGCGACCTTGGCCGGCGAATCTTGCCTGCTGGGTTCCGCCTTTTCTTCCCTTTATTTCTGGCTTTTTTGTCGGCGCACCCCGTTCGAGGCAGGATTGTTAAAAAATTTAGAGGATCCCGGGAGGATTGAGAATACTGGCTGCGTGACCTTCTGGAAACGCTTGCTTGCGCGAGTCGGGTTCGATCCTAATCTTCTGGAACGACGATCGGAGTTTCGTTGGAAATTTTCATCTGGTTCTGAAAAGAGCCTCTGATATTTGTGCACTCATACTTTAACCAATGTCATCACAGATCTTTGCGCCGGAAGCATCTTCAATTATTTGTAGTAGAAGTGGATAAGTGAAATACAAAGAATGAAGACGTCGGAATAACGATGTATTGTAGATCGCAATGTACGACAATAATTTATAATAAAATAGTTCTTGATCGTGGGGAACGACGATCGGAGCTTTGTTCAAAATTTTCATCTGGTTCTAAAAAGAACAGTTGCCGGTCGCCTCTGATATTTTTGCACTCATGAGTGTAACCAAAGTTTTGTTTAATTCTTGCAATAAATAGTCAGCAATATGAAGCACTTTAAATGCATTTATACTAGAATGGAAAAGTGAAATACAAAGAGTGAAGACGTCGTAATAACGATATATTGTAGATCGCAGTCTACGACAATAATTTATAAAATAGCTCTTGATCGCTGGGAACGAGTTGCAGCATTTAACTCGGGATTTACGCGAGTACCATTTTGCGTTCCCGTCGCCGGCACTTAGGCGAGCGAAATGTAATCCGCTGGGCGATACTTAAATCACGTATCGTATGTTATGGATTATAGTTAATGGGCGGAGGGTCCGTTGTAGAAGCGCGCTGAAAGCCTTGTTAATTGATGCAACTGTTGCCAAGAGCGGCCTGATTTACAGCTGAAACAATCTTAGGAAACGTCGAATCCGTACAGACTAATTCTGGTGGGAACCTTGAAGTCCGATGGGCACAATACACGTTTCCCGGAAAACATAAACGCTCGGAGTGTTACCGACCAGCCAAAATAAACGCGCGGCCTTTCGGTCGAAGCTTAGAACTTCGTTGAAGTACGCGAGAGGCGCGAGCATCCTTTTTTTTTTTGAAGACGCGTTCGAGGTCACCGAAATAAATTTTAACAAGATGGCCGTAAAAAAGTAACAGCTGACAAAGTGGCACAGTGTCACCCTTCGCGGTGCAGTATTTTTTATTTTCGCAGCGGCGGACAGTAATTTCTCACGGGCTTATCTTTTTTTTTGTCGAAATAATCAGCCGTAATCGGGTCCTATAAAATATTGTGTTTACACAATTCCCGGTAAGAAATGAGCCGATATATTGATTATTTTATTTCTGGTAATCTCCTTCTCCTCGTCCAACTTTATTTCGCGCTGTTCATGCGCCGGTATAATAAACCCTGGTTATTAGTATTACCACTACCGCGCTCTTGCTTATTATAATTACTTTATCATTATTAGCATTCGCTCGCGAGCTTAAGACGCTCCCGGCGCGACACATAAAGGACACAATTTGCCCAAGGCAAAGAAGAAGAATCAATTTTTTTACCTCCCCGAGGAAAAAGCTAAAGACATCGGCGAGACTGAAAAATAACTTCATTTTCTCCACTCCCGCAAAATACCCGCTGCGCTCTTTTCTTTTGTCGCTTCTTTGCTTGTCTTCGAAATCCTACTCAAAAGTTATTCGTTCCAATTTGCATGAGAGCACGGAGGACGATCGTAATTTAGCCTTGTTAGCGAGCATCCTACCTCCGCAGGATCACGCAGGAGAGGTAGCGATGCCACGAAGGTCACGGGTGTTCTTTGAATCCTTTGTGTTTCCCGGAAAGTGCCTTTTTTACCTGATGTAACGAGTTGGGGAGAGGCGAGAAAAATTCGTCAGTCTAAAAAGGCGATCCTCGTGGAACGGTTTATCCTCTCAGTGAACAAGTTGAAAAGTGTGCTATAAAAATTGTAGAAATTCACCTATGAAAAATTGATAAACGCGAATTTAGTTTCGTCCACTTAGAGCCACCCTACAAGGTGAAAACGCTCGACGGCGTCATGGCTGCGATCGTGCGCATTTTCTTGGCATGCGTGACGCGTCGGTGGGACGATACGCGGACACTCAGCTCGCAGCTTCATTTGCATAACGACAGGAGTAATTAGTTCGCGTACGGCTCGTAAACCGGGGTAAAAACCGGCAAGGATAAATTTTTGGAACACGTGCCGGACCGTAAAAGCCTACTAAAAGAATCGTCTCTCTCAGCCGCACAATATCCAATGTTTATTCGCACTTCGACTCGTTTCGCTCGCAACTTATTCGCGTTGCTTCAGTTTAGCCGGCTCCTAGGCCTATGTAGGGACTTTAACGACTTTGTTAACCGGTAATCGACGAGTCCGCTAGTCTCTTAGGCGGAGTGGCCTAACTGGCATCATCGGCGGTTTTATAGTAAATCATCGCTCGAACTATACGCCCCGATGAGTTGCTGCGCGACCGGCCAACTGGCTATCTACTTGTTAGCAAGATAAACAGGCCGAGACTACGGGGGACTTCTGCGGCTGATAGGCAAACTTCCGGTGGAACTCGACGGTTGCCATGACTATTTGCACGATACTAACACCGTTCGCTGCATTGTCTACCGTGCTAATCGCCGGCGCGGGGTTTACGAGCCGAATAAATGTTTCGGGCACGCTTTGATACTTTTTCTTCCACGTAGCGCGGCATTAGTGGCCGATTATACGTTTATGGCTCATGCTTGTCAGTAGACCGAGTCATCCAACCGGACGACCTAACATTATGCGTCTTAAACAAATTACTGAAACGTTTCGAACAAGAGTTAAAGATGGAATAATTTGTTTTTTGCTATTTTTCCTTTTTAACGAGATGTCCAGGTCCATCTTGAATTTTCTAAATTGGATATGCAATATTTTTTTCATATTATCAACGTGAAATTAACTCGGCTGCTCGTGTACTGTCATTCGAGGAGAATTATTAACCTGTATATGTGCATACGAAACAGTGAAACGGAGATTGCAATGCAATTTAGATGTCCGCAGTGGAACATTCTCGTGCTGGATGTGAAATTTTATTCTCTGCGATGATAGTATCAATTTTGTATTTTATCCTGTTTCGAAGATCTTCGAAAGAGAAGCTGTAAAAGATCAACGATATGTCCACGAGATTGGGATCAAACGATACTCTCTATTCTCTTTTCTTCATTTTCCAAGAACATGGATACTCACGTTGCTCATTAACCGAGAAAATACTTTGCACATCGACGCGGAAATTACTGTAACTTTGCATGCTAAGTTGTACTGGATACACTGATGCTGATATAGGAATCATTATGTTATTCGATAAAGTAGCCCCGACCGCTCTTATGCAAATATATTCGGAGAAAGACAGAAATATTCTTTTGAGCGTGAATAAATTCAATATTATCTTTCAATTTCGACATTCTAGCATTTTAATCTCGCACTTAAAATATATGCGTTCGACAATGTATGGGGAACGAAAAATGGATTCTTTAAAAAGCTACGCCGTTCAGTCGATGTAACCTTACGAGTAGACGAGTAGACTTACAGCAGAAATGAAATTTACTTTGGTGGCTCGAAATGATGCAATTACATCGGGGCACGTAAAGTCACTAATGGCCGCCATATTGGACACTTGCTGTAAAAGTCGCCGGGCTCCAGAAAACAAACGACTGTCGAGCCCTCGTTTATTAAAACCTGCCTTCACGGTTTACTACGCGCGCGTAGAATTATCTGATTAAATTCAGTAAAAATCATCGTTCCAAAAATTCTTTAAAAAATGCTCGGACAATATTTCCTGTTTCTAAACACCGTCGTTTCAGCTCATAGATAAAATATTTCCTTGATTTTCGCTGTTTCACGAACACAAAGAAGAAAATCAATTCTCTGGGACACAGTTTCGCATTTTCCAACAAGCATTTCATGAATGTTTAAACGTAGAAGTTTATACCTTCAGAGTTTCAGTTCGGCACTGGTTTTTACTCTTAGTAAAGCATTAATTAAGATTTAAACTTCATTTCGCAATTTCCAACAACTACAAAATTATTCTCTCAACTTTTCCATGTATTCAAGTCCTGCAGATTTAAAGTTTAAGCTTAATATCCTCCTTGTTTTAAAGACGCGAAAGCAATTTTGTAATCTACAGTCAAGGTACAAAGTAGATTTTCATGTAGCACGTTTTTCCCTTCTTTTAAAAATACAAAATCAATTTTCTCATCAGACGGCGGCTTGAAATAAATTTTCTCTAGCTGAATTTCGCAATTTCCAACAACCATAAAATTATTTTCTCGGATTCCCCGTGGATTGAACTGCCTCGAAAAGATTTTTCCGCGCGAGAAGAGAGTTCTGCCCGTACCGAATTCCACGTGCAAGAGTTCCGTCGCTCGATAGCTCGGCGAAGACGAAGTTAGGGTCCCAAGAAGGCGGAGAGAAATGCTCGTGAGAGGAAGTTCAGGGCCGTCGGCGAGCAGAAAACCCGGGAAACGATGTTCTGGAACGCGAATCGAGGCGACTCCCGAACGCGGCATGATTTACAGCCAGTTGATAGTTTGTGTGTGCAGTCGCCGGGGTTTTACGCGACCGTTTTAAATGGCAGATAAACATAAAGAGGCCTTTTACGGCGCCATCAAATAAACAACTTGACTCCTCCTTCTGGTGCTTCTCATCCGTTGCCTTCGGTCCACGATCTCTTCCCTTCTTCACCGATTTTTCGAACACGGTCCAGAACCCGAGGCACACTTCGAGAACTTTCCTGTTCTGTAAGATAATCGAGATTGCCGCTTCGCTTCAAAGACGAAGAGAGAAACCTGCAGACTTCGGTTTTATTGGAAAGACATCTTCTTATTAAGCTTGCTAGCAGGATCGGTAAATTGAAGATAGCGATATTGACTGGAACCAAATGCCAGTCCGGGACCCCATGTTCGGTCACGGAGAAGATATCCATGTTGTCCGAATGGATTTCAGAAACGTGTTTCCCACGGAAAATGAATTGAAGACGATAACGAAAACTCGGGGAGTTATTGCGAAAGAAGTCGCTGCGGGAGTGCAAAATATCATCGGCACGATATCTCCACCTTGCAAAACGCAAGCATATTTTAATATTTTTAAACCACCGCGTTTTCAATTGAACAATTTCACGGCGTAACAATACCGGAGAAGCCGGTAGATAATATTAAACGTTTACAGCGATTGTTCGCCGCAGGAACATTTTCTGCCGAGCTGTTGGCTGCAAGGGCGTTTAATTATTTTCGAGAGTTAATTTACTGCGAGGCAGAAGTTCAGTCGGACAATTCCGGAGGATTCTCGGGAAACGTTCCCTGGGATGTTATTCGTCCGGTACACTGTTCAGAATATTTTGATAAAGATTTCCGACGTAGGAGGGTGCTTAAAGGAACGAGGTCGATCGAAGGGCTTGATATCAGACGCGGTATTAAAACTAGCTCCGAAGCGAACGCGAGCACTCTCATTCATATTCATAACATCATTTTCTTCCCCTTCTGCTCGGAACTTTCGTATCTCTTTCGGTGTGTTAAATAAGGTCGGGCAGATTAAAAACCATGTTAATTTGCTGCCCTCTCGAAACATCCCCAGGTAGATGAAGACGAAGACAATGAAACTTCTGTTGCTTATGAAACAATGAATAATTCGACCCTCCACCGCGGAACTTTGCGATCTTGATTACGGCGAAACAATTTGCTGTATAATTACTTAATTATATTTTCCAGCGTTCCCAAAAGGCTGAATTATTATTTTTAATCGAGTAAACATTTTCTAGCGTTCCCAAAGCGTCAAATTATTTTTTTAGATAGGTTTTTCAGAAGCCACTGCTTTAAAATGATGCAAGGATGTCTCTGTTAATTGATCCGAGATTTCCCATCCCTCAACCACACTCCTATCAATAATTCATCCCCCTTTAAAGACACGAGCGAGTTCAAGCCGCCATGTTTGAATCGTGTAACACCTGAAAGCCTCGACTGTTCGACCATTCGCCGATTAACCAATTACCTAAAACTACACCCGGTATCGTCGTGTCGTAGACTCCTGCGTGCGAACACTGTACAATACATATTAGCTACAGTCAGTTAACGAGATAATTAAGGGAGCGCAAGAATACACAGTCCCATTATCTCCTATTCGCCATCCGAGAAACATGATCGCCCCGTCTCGCTGTTTAAACACGGGACTGTTTGCATTAATATTTATCGCTTCGTACGAGACAAATCGTTCCGGCACGGACTGTGATTCTGAAACATGCGCGGTCGTTGGCGGCGTCTTTTACACGCCCACCGACGAAAATGTAAAATTGAACGCAACGAACAGTGAACGAAGGGTGCGCAGCTGGCAAGTGGAGTTTGTTAATCAGACGGATTTTAATTACAGGTAATTGAGTTTGTTTCAGGCACATTTAGTGCTAATTGTTCGCGGGAAACGAGTATGAATTTATTTATGCTACCATCCACATAAAAATCTATCTGTGGTGACCTCGGGAAGTGAAGTAGTGTGATAAAAGCTGTTTCGAAATTCCTTAATAAAATTCTAGGCATAATGATTAATTAATGCAAAGCCAGCCGCTCTAAAAAGTTACAAAAAGCAACCGGAAATGATTAGCCTGAACGTTCGGAAAGAACTAGTAGCCAAAGAACGCGATCCGATGACCAACGTGTCCCAAAACCGAAAGACCATTTGGTCGCGACGCTGGCGCCAAGGTGGTCGGACTCGCGGATCAGAAAAAAAGGTGTCCATAGTGTTCGAGCGATCGGATCGGTGGCACGCGACGGTGCCAAGAGCTGTCAGAACCGGTGGTACACAAATCTCGGCGAACGAAAGACGCGAGAATGGCGATCTGTACTCTTAAAGATAGTGTGACTCACCTACAGGTGATCTTGGCGGATCCGTGGTTGGTGTTTGGTCTGTTCGAAGGGCTTAGCGAGTTGCGGGCAGCGAGACGCGGGTGCGTGGGTACTAAGGGCGGCCATGACGAGAGAGAGCGCGCGCGGGATTCCAGCGTCGCGACGCCGGTCGGCCACGCGGCCCCAAAGTATCGACCGGCGTGCTGGCACAGCTCCGTACTCGCCGGAGCCGAGTATAAGCGACTCGGTCGAGAAAGAGACGAAAGAGGGAGCGAGAGGTCCTCTCCTGATCGTCGAGTAGAGGTGGGGACGAGGAGGAAAGAGGAGAGCAGCAGAAACCTGAAGAGGAAGGGTGCCAGGGCGGAGGGTGCGCTAGCCACCACGCCCAACCCCCAGCGAGCTATCCCAACCCCTATCTCCCCCGGCCGGAGAGCCACCCCTGCCACATTACCATATATTTCCTTTTATATCCTTTTCCGAACTATTCTACCCCTCGTCCCACAGCCTCCTCCCAGCCTCACCCCTCGCTTCACCCTCTGACCACCCGTTTGTTCACCCCGCTTGATTCACCCCTTGGTTTGCCCGTTCGCTCACCCTTCGTCTCTTTCCCAGCACCCTTCTCTCTTTCCTTTTTTCAACTCGCTCGTTCTCTCGCTTTTTTCTTTCAGTTCTTTTTTTTGTCACCCCCGCGCGATTCTTCTCCACGCTGTCCCTCTGTGTCAGGATGCTCCGGTTCACTAGAGGAATTTCACCCCTACCCCTCCAAACATTCCACCAAGCTTTCGCTTTTATCGGCTGCCGGAGATTAGGCCGATCGGTTCCTCCTCGAGTTCGCGCGCGATCCTCCTTCGTTTCCGATCCCGACGCGGCCGGA
This sequence comes from Lasioglossum zephyrum, assembly GCA_028455615.1. Taxonomy (NCBI): domain Eukaryota; kingdom Metazoa; phylum Arthropoda; class Insecta; order Hymenoptera; family Halictidae; genus Lasioglossum; species Lasioglossum zephyrum. The sequence goes on from CM052333.1 coordinate 5,980,282, forward strand.
GAGCTCCAGGAATTGGGGATGATTCTTGATGGAGCTGTAAGGAGGATTCCGGGGATGCTGGTCGTCGACTCGGGAAATTTCTCGAAGACCATTGCGAGGTTTGGATGTCTGTACACTGCGTTCCGATCGGTTTCGCGGCTGTTTATTACGGGTTGTAAATGCGAGGTGGTCGCGCTGATCAGTTCTGACGCTACGACTTTCTTTGTTCGTAATGTTTCTGTATAGTCTAAACTACAACGTTCCAGTTACAATGTTGAATTTATTCACCGAAGCATTTCGACGAAATGTAATCAGCAGTGGATTTGAAAGTCCAAGTATTCCGATGGCAATTCTTGCGGTCCGCTATCTAGGTTAGCGATGTTTTGGAATCGAGTCAACGGATGGTTTTTGAAAAGTAGAATGCAGAGGATTTTTCAAACGCGTAGATTCGTAAGCGTCACATTTAATATTCTCAGTCCTATAAATCACTGTTTGTTTTATCAGCGGTACAAAAAATATTCATGTGAACGTCATTGTAGAGACGTTACCGGTAATTTATTGTCTCGTTGGTAATTACGCGTGTAATCCTTCCTTGATCAGTCATGAATTATGTCTTCCGACTTCATTTACCCGAAACGTTTTAAATCATCCGTGCTAATCGTCACGTCATCGTAAACAGCATCATTCGAATTAATTTCAATTGATTTGTGTTGTTGGTGATTTTCAAAAATTCTCGAACACAATAATCGGTTTAATTTGAATAAAAATCCGCTTCTAGCGTTCGAAGCAGGTTTGCATTTGACCCAATTTTATCATGCGAAATTCATCGTGGAGTACTCTAAAGGAAAAAATTCTCGAACATAATAATCGGTTTAATTTTAATAAAAATCCGCTTCTAGCGTTCGAAGCAGGTTTGTATTTGACCGAATTTTATCAGCCAGTAAACTAAATTTTATCATGCGAAATCCATCGTGGAGTAGCGAAGGGCCATCGACTGCACCGAACGGTAGAATTTCAGTTGGACACGTTATGCGACGGCGCACGAGCTCGGAGAAGTCTAGTGCGTCACGAGACGGTACGAAGACACAGTTGGATATTTTTATCCCCGGTTTATTGAGACGCGATTCGAGGACTAAAGACACGATGTCGTGGTCAACGAACGCGATGTTCCCTGCCTGGAAACTCGCATTCTTCGGCGACGAATGTTCCGGAGATCATAAAGTAACGCCACCGTTTGCATAAAGCTGAATTACGTCATGTTTACGCGTTATTATTCCCTGACGAACCGGGATCACGCCGTAATATGACGCAATGTCACCGCGTCGTAAATACGTCTGACGACGGTGACGATTTATGCTCGATTCGTATTTCCCGCGCAAACGCTGCGCTCCCCTCTAGTGATGGACACCATCGACTAACAATAAGATCAACTATCGACTAATTACTATTTAGTTGCTACGTACTATCGAATATTTAGTGGACAGTTTTTTTTTAGTCGATAGTTCTGTCTAAATTGCGGGCTATAATCTATGCCTACGTCTATACGTCTCATCTTTCACAAATTATTATTTATTCTTTAATAATAATGCAATATAAAGGCAAAGTGTTAATGAACTTTTTAGTTGTGATTAAAATTTTATTCCCATAGGTGCAATATATATGGTATATATATTTAATAATTGTATAATATTTCTCTAGTATAATAATTGTTATTTATGCTACATATACATCAAATTATTTGCTAAATTCCATATTAACGATAAATATTCCGACGGTGATCGTTCTTTAAATTTATCAAAACACCACAATAAATAAAATGTTTAATCCATGAACGAAAAATATATTCGCACTGGAATAAACTGCATCGCGAATTGACTTTAATAAATATTTCCTTCTTCCCGAGACCGTTCCGAATGCTTCCACGCGCGAACGGGGATTACGAAAGATGTTGGAACGCAAGGATCGCGTGTCAAAATTTTTAATAACAGGATCGCGCATCGAAGGGGTGGCGGAGCAATGGCGGAGAAAATTGAATCGCTCTCGCCCGCGGCCTAATTTTTCCCGGGGGTGGAGACAGGGTTGCATCGCTTCCATTTTTCATTTACAGTTCTTGTTTTTATTTCGCCTGGTTCCCACCCGCGGAATCGGTAATTGGAAAACGTCAGCGGGGGTGTGAAATAAGGAATCCGGCCGCGATTATCATTCGAATGTCGACCGGTCGATTTTCGTTATCGTTTTCGCGTCTCTCGCAGCGTCACGTTTATCCGAGCACGATCCTCCGATCGAAGAACTTACTTTTCTTTTGAATCGCGTTCGTCGATACTGATCCACCGCATAAACTTCCGTTCGCACGCGTGTAATAATTAAACAGAATAGTGCAATCGAACGACCATGCGAATCCAAACGATCGAATCACGACGATCAAACGGTCACCGATCACTAGGGCTCCGGGGTCTTCATGCAAATTAAACTGCGCCGAGTGTCTCTTTTAACGAATGAAATTAATTGGTGACTTATGCATTTTATATTAGATTGCGCTTGTATTGGCCTAAGGAAGATACTCTTGTTTTTGATCGACGATAGGGATGGTGATTAAATAAATTACATCATATCGAACTTGTTGAGAATTTTGTTAGAAACATGCAATTTTTTATAACTTGTTTAATATAGAGCACGCTATAAATTCATTAAATTCATCAGCAAAATTAGATTCAGACGAACATCATGTAATAAAAAACGTGGTAAAATTATAGAACTGAAAATTAAGTAGACCTTGGATTTTAATCCTTGTGGCGAGGATCTAGACGAACCGCGACAGAGCTCTTCAGCATCGAACAGCTTTGTACGTATTCCTCTCGCGGTATGCACACGTGGGAACACGGCTTAGCATAATCGAGGCTAAATTTTTCGTAGCAATCTCCAGCTCGTGGTCGCGAAGGGCTGTGATTACTGATAAGCATTCAATTTTGCTAACAACGCCCTGTCCAACACAGCACCTCGATTCTCTTTCTTACCACGGTTCAGTTGCAAACGAAGACACGGTTGCGTGATCTCCTGTCGGAGATGCGTAAATTCCGTCCGGTAATGGTATCGTTAATTTGTCGAGGTGTTTTTTACAGTCGACGGTCTCGGGAACCGATAATAAAATATTTCAAGGATAACATATGATTTTTATTATTCGCCGCGCGGTTACAAGATAACTGAAATTTTCGTACGGTTCGAAAGCGGAGTGGAAATTACGGTGTGTTTCCGGGTGTATCGTTTACGGCTACGCGTTTCGAGCAATTAGCGAACGACCAGAGCACGGAGGAAGTATAAAATTAACGAGTCGTAACTTTTCCCCGAACCTTTCGAAATCGAGCTCTCCGCAACACTCCTTTAGTTTCCACTCGGGAAACAAAAAGGTAACCGCTCGCCGATAGTACCTACCGACTGTCCAACAATTTATGCGAACGTAAATTTCTATAAATCCCCCGTTTACCGAAGTTGCAGGCAGAAGTGGAGTGGACTCCTTATTGACTCCGGATCGGTATCGGAATAATGTAAGAGCCTCGTTACGATTGCTCTGTTTCAAACTGTTCTCTCGGACGAGCTGTTAGCGATTTTTCACACCGACGAGAACATAAGATCCGGAGTCTGTTGCATCTTCGCAAATCCTTCTTTAATTCATGATTATAGATAAGAAGACTGCCAAGCAGCGTAGAATGAGAATAGACGAGTCCAGCCTGTGACAGTAATTTTTCTCTAATTTGTATGAAGCAAATATCCTCAAATGCTTCCTTATTTCTGTGCACCTGTCATTTTTCATTAACAACAGTTCTAGTATTTTACAGTTGTTATGCTAACACGATGTTAAAGAAACTTCTGTGAAAACACTTCGGTTAACGGTTGAAGAAAATCAGTCTGCCGTTTCCAGCAGTCGACGCAGAAAACTTACGTTTCACGTGTGAAGGTGTGTGGCGCACGATGTTGCAAGGTTCAACATAGGCCCGTACGAAGGTAAACACAGTGCTCATTCCTCGCATACCAATTATACAGCGAGGAGAACGCGAACCGATTGGCGAACGGGCTAGGAGGAGCGCGAGGGAAAATCGTGCGAAGCGGGCCGGAGCGGATCGGCGCGGTAAAAGCAGAGGAACGCGGGCCTTGACGAACGAAGAATGCGAGGAGCGGACGTTACCAGGCCCGAAGCGTGCATTCGGCGGCCGTTATCGCGGCGGAGTTACGGCCGATCGATAAGGTTAAGAACCCCCTGGCCGGATTTACGATGTCGGCCGGAGGATGATCGCTCGCGATTGCACGGCCTTGTGTCGTAAACCGGCGATCACGCGGCTCTACATACAAACCGGCACGCATGTGCCACCGAGCACGCCGCTGACACAACATATGGGGCCTGCACCGGCGATAACGACTCCTTGGAAATCCGACCGATTTATGGGGAGACCGAGGAGGCCCTGCTGCTATCCCCTTTCTCGCAGACTTTCGGTTATTGTCAACTGGGAAAACTGCACGCGATGGAGGCCGAACGATTTTTTTTCTTCACCCTTCCGTACGAAGGGTGAAACAACTTCGAAATTATTAAATGACGTTAAACAATCGCTGCACGGTAATTTGTTCAAGTTTAAAAAAGATTTCGTTAGCGAAGCCAGGTACCCTGTCTTTAGGGTCTCGAGGTTTTTTTCCAACCGCGGGTCCATGCGGTTGAAACGGTCGGATAGCGGGAAAACCTGTGTCCCACGTGCACAATGAGCATAATGCAGCCAAACGCCAGGATTCGTGCATTCCTCGAAGGACCTCGAGCTACCGTGGCCATCACGTGCGGTCAAGAACAGTGCAAACGACCCTCCAAGGCCAACCACGCAACCCTTGCATGGGTTGACCGGCTTTTTTCCATTCAGCGTTGCTTTAAACGCGACGCTGTAAAAATTCTTCCTTGCTTCCTCTGCACATTCCTGTCTTTCCCCTGTCCTCTCGGAAAAGAAATACAATTTACATTAACAGCCTTGCCTAACAAAGTCGAACTGTACTTTCCAACCCATTGATATCCTTTCTCGTTCATTTCAACGAGTAACCTGCGGATGTTTATGAAATTTGTTTCCTCATCAGAGTTTCCTTATATTTTAACTAAAGTAAAAAATAAAAACTGCTCTAAACACAATGGACGATAACAGGAACGACATTAATTAGGAATTAAGAGGAAAATTAACAAAAATTCATCCGCGTGCAGCTGACCCGATGCAAAAACGTTTATCGTGCAACCGTAACGGGTTCTTTTTGTCTTCGGAGCGCGAAAGAGGACCGGCGAAAGTGGCGCGCGCGGATTTCGAACGACGCGCGGCGCCTCGATCTCCCGTTGAAAGATGACTAAGAGAGAGAGAGAGAGAGAGAGAGAGAGAGGCCTCTCGTCGGCGACTCCTCGCGTGAGACAGTGGCTCGTAACATTTTTATTAAGCAGTTAAAATTTTATGAACACTTCGCCCCGAAGCCGGGGCTACCGTGCGCGTCCTCTCCGCCTGCATTGTTGAGCGAGTCCGAGAGGGCCACACCAATGGTTCCGGCGTGATTCCCCGCAGATGCGAGAGATGTCACGAGGTACGGTCTCTTTCTCTCTCCTCCCCCACTCTCCTCTCTCTCTTTCTCCCGCGGAGCGTCGACCCCGATAATGGCCGACGCTCGTGTCTTCTCGTGTCGTCCACCTCACGACTTTGAATAAATTGTACGCGAGACACGCACATTCCCAGACCACGGCTCTTGGGAGTGGAGTCTTTTCACGACGGAGCTTTTCAATGTATGTGACCATACATCCACTTCGCCGACCGGGAACCGAACAATAGGCATCGACGAGCTAAGAGCATGTTCGACGTACCCCTTTCGAAGACTATTCTTGACCCGTTCCTTCCTGAAATTGGGCTTTCCTCGCGGGAAACCGACCTTTGTTGAGTTAAACGTATAGTTAGCACACAGGATATTTTTTAATTTGTTCAATGTGCATTTGGTTGTCTGTGGACTAAGGGTTTTGAGACGTACCCAGTAGATAAACCCTTTCTCCCATTAATTTAGTGTAGGGGGCTTCTAGTTTCTGAAATGAATTTTTTCTGTGCCCTGGTTTTCACTAAATGATTTTGAAAGTCTGTTCTGAAGATCAGTCTAGTCATATGTAAGTCGTACAATTTTTTACGTTTCTTTGAACATGATCTTGACATTGTATTCACACATCATATTTACATAAACTAATTTCTTTTTAAATTAAAGTAAAGTCTGGAAGGTTCGAAATAGTAACAATCATTAAATGTCTTTGATTTTGTGGAATTTTTCAGGTCATGAAGCTACACGACACGAAGACGTGTCTTCGTGTAAAACTTGAACCATTATGATGGTTTTAGAAGACTCATAGCGACGATACAGATTTTCCCAGAACTCTGATACAACGTTCGGGGGATGGGGTAGATTTTAGCGAAGAGGACTTGGATAATATGTAGCGAGACCACTCGACGATTCATCGACACGACTTTCCCATTGCGAAACATCGCGTGCAATGATTCTCCTAACCGCTCTAGCGTGAGTTCGGGGAACTATGTATCTCTGACGGTATCTGGGAAACTTCGGGGAAATCCACGGGGAATGGGGGTAAGGGAGGGTTCGCCAATCGGTTCCTGTCTGATCGGTCGGTTCTGCAGAGGGGTTGGCGATGCGCCCGAAACTGGGTAGAGGCTTGTGTTCAGCAACCCCTCGTCAGATGACGCCACAGTATCGCACGGGGTTATTACATTTTCGCGAGTCGAAAGCCACCCTTCCCCTCGGCACACTCGCGTTCACAGCACTGGGCTTTCTATTAAAACCAACATGTTACAACATGTTACTTATCCACTTTTATTAAAACTGTTAAAGCTAGCCATTTAACACGCTGAAACTGCTGGGATGGCCGTCAAACATTGAATTAAATTAGGAACGTTTTTAAAATGAGACGTTCGAGCAAATTTTAATATACTTTAGTAAAAATAAGTGAAGCATGTATGAGATAATTTCATTTGGTTCGAGGAAACATTTAATCGTTCACACTATTTTCACGATAAAACAAGAAAAAGATAAAAATCACCCTTGTCCTCGCTCTAGTCTGTCGTCCCTTAAATATTTCCTTTTTCTTACTACTTTCATCAAAGATCAAATGTCTCACAGGATAACGGAATAAAGTTCGCGAAACTCGCAGCATAATCTGCGGAGTCCAAGGGCGTCTTCATTCTTTGCATAACAGGGTCGAAGTTTCGCCAGTCTTCTTGAGAAGTGGCTTTTGCATAAAAAAAGAAGAAAACTATACAGGCTCGCAAACGCCAACACGTAACGTCAATAACCATTCTCAGCGGCGACATCGTGCGTTATCAGGAACCGAAAAACGTCCGGGGGCCAACTGGGTGAAAGAATAGAGAAAGAAAAGGTCCCCGAGACGATCGCGCGCGATTAATGAAATTTGCGACGCGCGCCGGTCCAATTTACGGGCCGCTCGTCCTTGTAAATTTCCCAATGGAGAGCGTTTTCGTTTCCAAACGTTGCCGCGCCGTCCCCACGGGCCCCGCGGCCCGCGTTTCGTGGCGATAGCAAGGGCCCCGGAGTCGGGGCCCCGGAATGCGCCCGCCTTTCTCTTTTTCTCCGCCAGACAAAACGCTGTAATGGCGCGGGACATGCCCCGTCGCTGCCCGGGCATCGCCATTTTCTGAGATAATATTTCCTCCGACCAGTTCCCAAGATTCCACCACCAACAGGCCCCCAGGATTCCTGCGACTTCCAGGCGAGACTCGGAGGAAGACTCAATTCGACCGAATGTTCCTGCGATGCATTTTGGATATTTTTTCTCAGTTAAAAGATGCATCAGGTCATGCACTTTACTCTGAGTTAGAATGCAGGTAAAACATTGACAAAATCAGACCAATGTAATTACACGCGACTGTTTATCACCGTAACGTACTCAGTGTAAAAGAGTTATAGAGGATTTCAACACAGATGGTTTCACCTTTACCGTTTCAATCGGTGCAACAACGTGTACTCAGCAGGTGTGATTAACATTTAACTAGCCTACGATGTTGTCTGATGTTCATTGATTGACGCTAGATTAGTAGGTGTCAGAGGTTTAACAAGTGTCTGATGATTTCTACCACCAATAAAACGATTAAAATACGTCTCCCAGCCACCTCCGTTGAAACGAACGACCCATCACCCATCGGTAAACCAAAGTAGGATGTCCTGAGAAGCCGTCAAAGCGTGCTCAGCAGGTGTCTAAGGTTTAACAAGCCACTCGCCGTCAAAACACCGAGCAGCAAAGAGCAGATAAAGTCCGGGAGAGGGTACTGCGAGCGGATAATAAGAGAGACGAAACTGCCGGGGGCTGGGGTGGTGGTAGGAGGGTTGCGTGTGTAGGCCGTGGTCAAGAAAAAAGGAGATCGGCCCGAGAGAGCCAGCCGAACCGGAACGTTCCTCCGAGCAAGAAATCGGGAAACGTTGTTGTCCGGTCTAACCGGCAGTCAGCGGTAAAAGCAAAGTGGGGGTGTACCCACGCGTGTGCGCGCTCCCCGGACCCGGGGCACATTTTATGTTTTGATGGCGCAATAAACCGTCGTAAAGCAGCAGTAAAACGCATCGAGTCGCAAGTCCTCCTCGGTCTGTCTCTCTACCCCGGCCGTTTAGGCCCCCTCTGTCTTTCTTTATCCACAGTTAGGCTGCCCGATGTCGTCAAGTGGCCCGCCCCGTTCGCGGGACCGTCACTGTCTCGCACACACTTGTTTTCTGGACCTTCCGCCACCTCCGTTACGTCACTCGAGTCCGTCAAACTGTCACGTGCCCGGCCATCTCGATCTTTAACAGGTCGTTCCCTTCCACCAGCCGCTATCACTCGGTCTGCGCTGGACCCATCTCCATGAAATGGTTCAATGTTCACGTTTACATTTGTTTATCTGATTCGTCAAGCTGCCACGTGCTCGGTCATCTCCATCTTTAACAGGTTGCTCGTTTGTCTACGGATAATTTGAAATTCCCGCGCTACGATGATGATTCCCCGACCCCCACTACCAATCTCAGCGCGCGATTTTTTGAAATTTTTCTTGGTGCTCTTCATTGGTTTAGGTAAATCGGTAACCACTTTTTCTCTGGACCTTCGCCGCTGAATCGTAAAAAATGAATCGCACCGGTATTCTTTGGGATACTGTCTACTTTTTTAAATGAAATTTACGACTCGTTTCTTGCGAATGTTTGTTTCTAGTCTCCGAGACTTTCCGAGATTTTGCTCGCCGCAGACATTTTACTATGTTGAATACGTCATGTACTTGGAATCCTTTATTTATAACGTTTCTTAACTGGGCTTGTAACTTTCTTATTTGTTATTTGTCTGGAGTCACAGCTAAATTGTATTTAGCTTTACTTGTTCAGTGAGTCACAGCTAAATTGTCTTGAAATCGATCCTTTTGCAGTGTTCGGTGAGTTAGTAACATTTAGTAATTTATATTTTCGATAGAGAAATTGCAATGAAATACAATGGTCTGATTTCGGGAATAAATTTGATTCTTCGCCGTAATATTTGCAGTAACGTTAGCTCATACTTGAAAATGGGTTTCCAGTACGTTCAAGAAAAGCCGCGGTGGTTAGTTGAGATGCGCGGCGCACAAAACAACCGCGGCAGGTATGCGTGCAATTATTTTAGCATTATTTCTGTTAAACGTTTAAGATCCTTTCCAACCCAGTGCCGATGAAATACGAATGCGTCGAAGTCGTCATTTAACTCGGTACTCCTGCGGAATCCTTTCGAGGAAAGAAAAAAAAGATGGCGGCTCAGCGGTTGCCGTCGCGGACTTCATTAGCCGGAACAACGATTAGCACACAGCCTCGCGTTCGAACCCACCGGGAGAGAGAGCATTTCAACGTTTACTGCTTCGAGAAAAACTGTAGTTCGTAGTAACATTAACAACGGCTTAATAACCTGCTGCGATTCTGGTGGGTCCGAGCTTCTTCGATGATATTCTACGATTAGGCGAGGGAGTTGCGTAATTTCTCCACGAAGAAAATTGTGTCAACGACGGATCACTAATTACGCTTTTTATGCTTACATGATCGCCTACAGGAAATTGAATGAATGTATTCAATGGATGATCACTAGCAGTTTGTAGCTAACAAGGCTTTGATGATTCACAAAAAGGAAAACTCACGTAAATGCATATGAGAATAATTGATGAACGTGTGTGGGAGGTTCAGACTTTATTTAAGAACTGGGGAAATTAATCGTTATGGTACTGACTATGATGAATTTAATTGAGTATGATGATTAAGGGGGTGGACTGAAATAAATTTAATCGAGCACGACATTTAACAGGGTGGAAAACACTGTTGCAGGAAATTCTTCTTTTGAAGGTTGACACAATGATTTTTAAACCTACTACACGGAAAATTTTTTTTTCTTAGATAAGCCTGTTTGTGTAAATTCACAGATGTCGTGAGCTAGCACCAAAATGAAAATAAAATTTGTAATCATGTAAATTATTGAGGTTTACGAAGCGCCGCAAATTTTAGCGACAAAAATCAACGCATGTTGTGTACCTACCTGTAAATACTATACTTTTTTATTTGGTACAATAAAAGCTCTGTTTAAAAAGAAAAGTGTACGGTACAGTACAGTGACCATGGTGTACAGTAAAGCATAAAGAACGTTTCTGGTTCCTCATCTGGTCCTCGCAAGGATTAAACGGTCCGAGTGAAAGTTCGTCTCCTTTTTCTCCGCGGTATCGCGGTTATTATTCCACGCGTACCCGTCGTTTTTACACGGCTCAGGAAACCTCGGGCTCAGGCTTGATATTCTTCGATAGAACGTGGAAAATGATTATTACCATCCGGGGTTATGTTGCCGCGTTCCGAGAATCGACCGGCCAATCGCCGAAGTGCACCGTAATCACCGTATTCGTGCATCACGGGTTTCACTGTACTTTCTCGGAACCGCTAATAAAATTGTTCGTAATGACAGGCCATGCATCTCTCCGAGAGCTTGGCCTTCGAACAGCCCCGGTCTCTTCCTGCGGCCTTTTACAGCGCCAGGTTTGTTTAACAAATTACGTTACATTTTTCTACCGGTCCACGGCTATGGAAACACTTCGCCGACGGAAAAGGAAAGAAAAATGGGAAAAGAACCGAGTTCCGGCACGGGTAACGCGCGATTATGTCTGCGCGTCGCTTTCTCGGACCGGTGATTATCATGAGAGAAATTATTCCGCCTCGGCACGAGTCTTGTACTTTTCGCGCGTCGCGTTAAAAAATGTGACACGAATCTAGAGTACCGAGATGCGGAAACATTTTGGAAAAAATTCTTCAGCTGACGAGTGAATGTTGTTATCGATTGTATGATTGTTAAAACAGAAAAAATATTAATGATTTCGATCATTGTTTTCTTAGATTACCAATATATCTTAACAGATATACAGTTAAAATGTTGAAAAGGTTGATCTATTGATCTCTGATTGGTTATGTTCTCTGTAGGCCTCGTGTTTGTACCTCAGTAACTTATGTGACAACGTAGTAACAACATGTGTTGCAAATTTCAATCTCTATGTTAAGATTTTCATAAAGCAAGTGAGCAATAAAACACAGTACCTTGACAACGTAGTACAATCTGATTTTATTATAACATTTTTCACTTATAATTTTTCTCCTTTCTTGAAAATGACCCACACAAGAATCGAAACGTTGAACGTTTACATTAATTTGCAAAATAGCTTTATAGTGTTTATTTGATCGAACCGTGGCGCCGAAATCATTAATATTTTTTTCTGTTTTGACAACGAGTGCTTCAAGAAAAATTGGACGGGTCAGAAGTGTCGACTAAAGAAATTTGAATGTCACAGAAAGAGAAAACTGGCGTTACTCACTGTGATTGTATGGTTGCTGGTCGTATCCAACGCGATTCTCTGACTTCCGCTTCGCTCGAGCGTCGAAAAGGAACTTTGCACCTTGACCAAAGCCGGACTCGAGGGAATCGGTAATCTAGAAGATACCGTGCGGGAGAAACGTCCTCTTATCTGTGCCTCGTCGGCGTTTTAGGGCCAATCTTTCTCGGACAGCGTGTCCTTGCTGCTTTCTTCGGCCTTCGATCGGTCGCTCGCGCCACGGTTTATCGCCGAAAAACGAGAGATTCCCGGTTACACAGACGAATTCCCGGCGCATCTGCGACCGAGTAAATCGCCCTCGTAAAACGTGTCAACACGGAGCACGCCTCTTCGCTGTTAATTCTTTTTAAGGGCGTTTACGCCCGACCGTAACAAGGAAGCCATTAATACGCTCTCAAAGTAACCGGTCGATTGTAAAACCAGAGCGACGCTATAAATTATTGGCGCAAAAGCGCCGCGTGCCGTGCCCGCAATCAAATAGTATACATTTTATTCCTTGAACACCGCGGCCACCTCTTTAAGTCCCACAAACGTCTCTGAAAAACTTTGGCCTCGAATTCTTACTCGGTCGCGAATTTTGTAATTAAACCGAAGCCGTCCTAAAGGTTAAAATTATTTTGAATAAATAGTTTCCGTGTGTTTCACCTAGAGTAACTCTAATGAGTTTGCAAGGTGGTGAAGGATTGCTCTAAAATTGCCTTTCTTCGTGGGAGTTTCGGTAGAATGGACGGTATCTGAGTGATGAAGTTGAGAACGTATGGAAAAAGCTCGATAAGAAAATAAAAATTTCGAGAATAAAAATTTTGCAATCCAATATCAATTTGTCGATGCTTCATTATTTTCTTACCTTTCTCTTGCTCAACTGCACTGTTTCCTTGCTCGAATTGTCCGCGAAATTCGTATTGCAAGCGTGCAAATAAAAAATGAACGAACTCTTCTCGACCCAGACAATTTTCATACTTTCCAATTTGAGATTTCAGCAAAAAATTCTTGTTGGTAAAATACCCACCGCGAATTCCCTCGCTAGGTAAACAGAATTCGCGTTCGCTAGACAAGGCTGGATCGGTAAAACAGATCCGGGGAAAGCGGACCGTGACCTTGATCCGTAATCAGTCGTTACGCGCATTGCTTTTTAATTGTGCGTATAATTAGCGGGTACGTATACGACAGTTAAACGGCGTGTAAGCTGTATATTACGATTAGATATGCCCGGCGAAAAGTGACGCGTCAAGACTATTTTGCATAATGCTCTTGTGAAGAAAAATGAAAAAAAAAGGGATCTCCGGATGGCCATTATCATTTAATGGATTACATTAATGTGTATCCGGCACACACGGGTTTCACCTCGTCCGTTTCCATCGTTCGGAACAATTTCAATGGTGGTTACCGTGGTTCCGTTCTGATTCATTTGCAATTCCGCGAGGTGAATGTCAGATGTAAACAGCCTAATTACCTGGTTTACGGTGGTCGTTAATCAAAGCCTCGGAAACTTGCTGACACGCCTGACGTATTAGCCTCGCTCGCTTATCAGCGGACACGGGTTGTAAACGGTGTAATAGGAAGCTGAGGTGTGTTAACAGGTTCGGCGACTGCTAAATTCGATTCTCAGTTGGGGCAGAGGTTTGAAAGGGTTAGCAGACACTTTGAGGGAGTCGGAGAACATTTTCGGAGACCTCAGGAAGCAATTTCATCGCTGTGTGAAATTTATAGAAATTAGTTAATCAATCTTCCTGGCCGATTTACAGCGCGTAGATTCACTTGTCATTAACATCTCACAGTGCTTCACAACATTTTCTAAAACCACTGGAATAAGAAGTTTGATAGAATTTAATATTATTGCTACTTTATTGTTCATTTACTCCTGAAATTTAGTCGTGAAATTCGCCGATGGGCGAAGAGGATGCCGGTACAGAACGGGTTTCACCGAATTCTCGTGTTCCTCTCGAAGATGGCGCGCCAGGTGCCTCTGTCCTGATCCTGTCAGGGCGTCACCCCGACTCACCCCCTAACCGGGGTGATCCTCGTAGGACCACCGCCCAATTTCTCCGTCCCCTCTGCCCCTCGTCCCACCGGGTGAGAAAACGTAGCGAGAGAAGGGAACCTTGACTCCGTAGAATTCCAAACGACACGGTTTGAGGGTTCCAGAGGAACCAGACCACCTCTTTATCCTGCTTACATCTCTTCCCGCAGACCAACGCATACCAACGGATCTCTCTTGGTCTCTTCGAAAGGCAACCTCTGTCTTTATCCGTCTGGGCCGCGGCCGTCCGTGCCACGGTCGCAATTTACACCCCGTGGTGCTCAAACAAGACAGGTACTACACACCTCTATCTCCCTCTCTCTTTCCATGCGTGAGGACACACGCGTCCGAACCATCCTCGGATGATCCTCGCGCGATCGTTCATTTAATTGGACCGGTCCCGAAGCGTTGACGAAACCTTTGTCCGATCGGCCGCTTACGTAATTATGGGATCGGATTGGATCGGTGACCGTACATCACCGGATCCTAGAGTTTATTAGAGGATCCCGTCCCGCGGACGATTTAAGATCCTTTCGGGATCTGATATAAAAGGGACCCGATGCCACGGTAGTCCTCCCTAATTGCTGATACCATTAATCTAAACGATCCGCGTCGTAAATACTTGTTATCCACGTCTTCCACCCTGGCCAAACTATGTGCTACACAAAAAGATGGCCGGCTTTTTACCTCCACGTGCTCCTCGGGATACGAAATCATTAATTTTCTTTCTTTTAGATAGTGTAAGATGCTCGAGTCAATACTATTTGTGTCGCAAGATACATTTTGCCCATCGCTGTGGGAGATGATTTTAATAGATACGAATGATCGCCACCCTTAAATTTTTTCGTGAAATGTCATTTTCGTAAAATCCACAGACGATTCTAAGAAGGTAAGTGTGCTATCACCTCGTCGCAGACGGTCTTTGCCAAACATCGCCAAATAGAAAAAAGGTCGAGTCAATATCTTTTTAAGCGTCAAATCGTACAGCCGACTTTTTCCCCCAGCCGCAAGATAATAAAGGGGTGTGGTGTCCCGTCAAAACATCGTACACACACTGTTCTCAGTCTCTTATCTTCCCGCTGCGAGCTGATCAGTCTGTAGATGAAACGTTCTCGCATCCCCCGCGTGTATAAAAAAAGTAAAAGGGGTACAACGGTTCGTTGTTGTTTCGGTCGTTTTCTGTATCGTTCCATCTATTGAGACCGGGTCCCAGGGCCCGGCAACAAAGGCGAACACGGCATTTCTTCGTCTTTTGTGCTCGGCCTCCCGGTTTCTCTCTACCATGTTCGGTATCGTCCGATGAAACAGGCGGTGTCTCAGAGGATCGAACGGCTCTCTTTCTCTCGAGTACGCTGCAAGGGGTGTGGACATTCATCTCCATAGATTAGGTCGCTTAGGCAGTGCATAACGGCCCTGTGCCGACGTACAGCCCATTTTCGAGATACCTGAGTGGGCCACGCCTGCGAACAGGCTCCCCCAACCCCCTCTATCCCCTTCACTAATTTATCCGGCATTCGGGACAAGGAATTATAGGATCTCCAAGTGATCGTTTCCAATTGTCAAGGTAAATCATCCGATCGAAGACGCTCCTGCGAATTCTTCTGGAGGCTGGGACTCGAAATTAACCCCTGATTTACTGGCGAGAGATCAATTGATTGGAAGATCCTCGCGATCCTTTGGGGGAGGGGGGAAAGGTGGATTTCTGTGAAGTCAGGAGTAATGGCAGAGCCACAAGATACGGGTAGAAAAATGTATTCGTTGATTTACTGTGTTTATTTATTCTGTAATTTAATCGTGTGTAGTTTGGATAATGATGGTACTAATTTTAAATTGCTGATAAGAGAAAACTGGTCGGCCAGTCATACTATTTAGCGAATATCATGAGGAAGTTCGTTTAATCGACACGGATGAGGTTTAATTACCGGCATTGTTTATCTGCCCGTTTTATTGGGACCCGTAAATCACCGTATGAATTTTATTTCTGTTCCAGGTGGGGAGGGAGTCGTCCGAGGTGAGTACGTGACCACGAACCTAACAGCGCTTACTATACACAGGTGTATCCTCGATTTAATTACCTGCCGCATTCGTCGAGCGTAGAGACGAATAAATCAGGAAATTAATCAGGCCGAGTCCTCGATTTCCGATCGTTAAAGGTGCTCTTTAAAATTCGCCAGAAGCTAGAATTATTGTGAAACCGTTTCCACAACCTGACCGTTAGAACTGGCCAGGTTGTACCACGATCCCCTACAGCCATAACCCGCGAACTCGCATACCAGTTCTACCAGTTTGTGACAAATTCTAAAGAACGAAAAAAATCTACTGGGCTGAACAAGAAGTGAAACGTCTCAGGGAAAACGAGCTTTGTCGAACGCGTTTAAAATAAATTCGGGAAGAACAGCAAGTACCGCGAATATTGATCAATTAATATAATTGCATTTGATATTCTAATATATGTACAAATAAATGAATTTATTTCATTAATTCCTGCTGCAACACACAACTTTGCAACACACAAGGTCGAGCTTTATCGAACACGTTTAAAATAAATTCGGGATGAACACGAAGTTACCGGGAATATTGATCAATTAATATAATTACATTTGATATTCTAAAATACGTACAAATAAATGAATTTATTTCATTAATTCCTGCTGCAACACACAAGGTCGAACAAACACCTTCAAGAGCACCTCCGCCACCGCGACAAATCAACAAATCGAAAACAGTATTTCGGTGCTCGCCTATGGAAAAGCACTCGGTTATTCCTGAAAGACCAACAAAGAGTGGCATAGGGTAGGCAAATCGCGAAGGGTGGTCACGAATCAATTCGCAACTATCTCCTCCTCCTGTGCGAGCGTGTAGCGTGCAGTGGAAAGTCGGGAATCCCGCGTCCGAGACTTTTTCCCGCCCCTGCATCTTTCCACCCTCGTGTGCAGCAGCAGCAGCAGGATGCATGGTGCCCCTCCTCGTCGCGTATCCCCTCGCAGCCCGTTTGATCCGTCCCCTTCCTCGTGTACCCGCTGGTGTGCCACCACTCTGTGAACGCAGAGGAATGCTACTCGAACCGGGACCGAGCGTTCAGTGGTTTCCACGAGTCGAGCAGACGACGCTCCTACGATAACGCGGCCGGGCATTGTCGCAAATCGAAAATTGTCGAATCTCGGATCATTTGCGCGAAGAAAGGAACCCGGTTTTCCCACACTGAGAGGAGGAAGTTTTTCTCTCTCGTGAAAAGCGCCCCCTGTATCGGGATCGACCGGAAAAGCACAGTGGAGGAGAGAGAGCGAGAGGAGAGGTGACCTAGAGGGGGGTGATGATGGTGGTGGTGTGGTGCACACCTCCCGTTAATTGATTCCACCGCCGGGTGTCCGAGGTGGTCCCGTGTGGAACAAGAACACACAGGCGAGAGGCCGGTTTTCGAGAACGAGGAGGATGCAGTTCTCGGACGAGTTCCGGGGGCGCGGGATCGAAGGGCGGAGTTAGATAAAAGAAGCGTTCGGCGCGGAACAAAAGCGTCGAGAGACAATAAAGGGAGAGGAGATAAGAGAGGCGAACGGTAGAGCCGTGTAGACGACGAGTTCGGGGGTGGGAGAGGAGGGGACCAGGAGGAGAACGGGAGGACGAGAGAGGAGAGGTTGGAGGCAACGAGGAGAGAACTCTCGGATAGAGAGAGAGAGACTGCGAGAAAGAAAGAGAGAGTGAACGCGGCAAAAATTTCGTGGCGAGGCTGGTAGAGGTGAAACGGAGGCCGTCGCGTCGGGCGGGCACAATCCCGGAGAGCGGGTAAATCGGAAGTTACGGTGCGATTAGAAAGATCGATACGGAATTGCGAACCGGGGGAATTGCGGGCGGCGCGTTTACGAGAGACGGGCTCTGTTCTCTCTCTCTTTTTCTCGCTGACAGACAAAGAAGTCGGGAGAGCGCGGACACACAAAAGGGGTGAAGGAAAAAAGCCGATGGTACGCGTGCTGTCGAGAAAAACCGCTGGTGAAGCGAGTCTCGAGGAAGAGACCGGAGAGCTGGAGAGCTCCGCGATGTCGAAAGAGAACCGAGAATCGAAGAGACGGAGATCTTGAAAAAGCGAGACAGGAACTGTTCGAAAGAGGAAGAGAGAAGGAAAGAAGTAACAGTGGTGCGAGAAGCTCCGAAGGCTGAAGAGAGCAGTGTGTGCAGGGAACAAGGCAACGTGGCGAGCAGGACTGCACCGGGCAAGAGAGAACGCAGAGTGGATCGGAGCAGAAGCGAAGAGAGCAACGCGAGGAGAGCGTGTGCAGCGGTAGAGTGAGAGAGCGGGAAAGAGGCGCCTGCAACTCTCGACGGTGGGAGAGAGAAAGAGAAACGGAGTGGAAAGAGATAAAAGAAGAGGAGAGCGAGAGAGAGGGTCGGCCGCTCGGTTGTGGGGACAGAGTCGGTGGAAGAGCGAGAGAAAGAGATGGGGAGAGAGAGAGACCATTCATCTTGGCGCGCCTAGCCGGGCTGCGATTGGTCCGACTCGGTTAAGGGAGCGACGGGATTGGACGACTCTGTTTACCAGCTGGTACCCCGGCGCGGTCGAGGATCGTGGAAAGAGAGGGGCGAACAGAACGGAGAGACAAGCGGCGCCATTATTGTAAGGGGTTACATTTAGCTGGCCGTGGGTTGTAGTACGCGGCGTTCGGGATAGGGGGCTATAGTACCTTCATGCATGGCCCATAAAGGATTCGTCGACTATCCGAGAAGTACGCAAGAAACGGCTTCTAACACCTGACAGGGGCCACGCTCTTCTCTTCTCTTCTCTCTCCGCGTGCCGTGGTCGCGTCGCCTCGTCTCGTCCGTCGTTGTCGCAGCCCAATTTTCCGACGCTGGGACCACCACGGACCTGGATCAGCTGGCTTGGGCCTGGGTCCCGAGATCATCCGATACATCCGTCGCAACCGCGATTGGAACCGACGAGAGGACCCGCCGCTGGTTTATCGTCTGGTTGTCCGCGCGAAGGAATCGACTGTCTGATTACCATAAAGGAATCGTAACCCCGGAAACCAACGGGAGCATCCTCGGACCTTGGACCGCGTTCGGGGGACCGAAGATGATCCGTGCTCACCGGGGACAAAGATAGAAACGTCGAGAATTGAAGACGAGGAGAGTTAAAGAAGAATAAGTAGTAGATCGTTTCGCCGGTGTGCCGTCGCGAGTTCGCCGTGGACCCGCGCGATCGTCCACCCGTCTGCGAGACGGCTAGCTCCGTGCCAGCTATCGGTTCTCCTGTGATAATGTGTACAAGTTGCGTAAGTGGCAATCAAAGTGGGGGTTGAAGCTGAATGACACAGAAGGGACAGTCGAGAGTCAGCTGGAGATCGGAGCGGTAGAAAGCGAGAGTGAACATTGAACAAATCGGAGCGACGGGTGACACAAATCATCGGGTACACATCCTCTGTACTTAGGGGTCTAGCCGAAGCGACGGTTCTCCAAGTGCGCGCGCGAGACTTGTTGATAGATCGGGTTCACCGAATTCTTGGATAATAGGAGGTGTAATCGAAGGGAGGAAAAGAGAGAGAGGGGGATAGTGTGTGTGGAAGATGAGGCAACAACCGGTAGCAGGCTCGCCAGCGGCGCTTAGGCGTCGGTGTTGAGACACTGTGCCCGGGCCCCGCCGGGTGTGTCCCCGGCATCCGCGGCTCCGCTAGGACCGGACCGGCCAGCAGGTGCAGCCGATATGAGTTCGAAATTCATAATCGATAGTATGCTACCGAAGTACCATCAGCAGTTTCATCATCAGCAGTTGTTCTCGAGCGCGAATCCCGGTACGCTCCAGGCGTGCACCAGCAGCCCGGCTACCGCCAGTCTAGAGTCGAGTTTATCCGCGGCTGCAGTTGCGGCCGCGGCGGTGAATTACGCGCAACAACACAACTCACCGAGTCCGACTGGGTCTAGCCCCCAGCACTCCGGCAGCTCCGCGTCAACGTCACCGGCGGCACGCACCACCTCAAGCATGTATCCGTACGTGTCGGCGGCTGCGGCGCATCATCATCATCAGCAGCAGCAGGCGGTCGCGGCTGCGGCCTTCGGCGCCACGTCCAGCATGGTGCCGGGCTTCGGGTCCACCGCGGCGTCGAGCGCCGCGTTGGCCGCGGCCGCGGCCGTTGACGCGGCCACCGCCGGCGATAAGTCCTGCAGATACACCGCCAGCCTCACCGGGAACGTCGCACCCTCGTCCGCCGATCCCATGGTCAACTACACCCTCGGACACCACCATCAAAACGGCGCCACGCCGGGCAGCTTGGTGTCCTCAGCTTCCGCGTCCTCCGCGGTCTCCGCGGCTTCCGCATCGATGGCCGCCGCAGCGCAGTTCTATCATCAAGCTGCAGCCGCATCCGCCGTCGTCGATCCTTTGACCTCCTGCCAACAACCCACCACCGGGCAACCCGGCATCTCGGACATACCTCGGTACCCCTGGATGTCTATCACCGGTAAGTCAATTCTTCGTCTTAGTCTTTGCTCGCTTGCTTGCCGATCAACAAACCCTTAATCCAACCCATCTTTCCTCTATCATCCAAGTATTCTTCAGAGGGCGCATCCCCCAAACGTCGTCGAGGTGACACTTCCTTTTATATGTCTGCCATCTTGCTAAAAATCACGCATATTTCGTCTAGTTTCCATCTTGTGATTGACAAATGATTATTGGCCAATTGCTGGCCGATGTAATGCCCATTCTCGACTTCGTTGTTATTCTTTTTACCATGAATCTTTGGAGTACAGCTTTTACCAGTTTCCACTAAATTATACTCGAGGTACAGGCATTATATCAAATAGTAATTAGGCAACATTCATTTGTTAGCCGAACAATGTGAAAACGCTATTGCACGGTTGATTTTGTAGAGGGTTCTACAGCCATTCTGTTCCCATCGGGTACGTGTTCAACATTACAATCTTCGTTTTCCTCTCCGTAAGTCTTTCGGCACGCAAAGGTGAACATCCTTGCAGAGACTCTCGAAGCGAAAGACCGAATGATAAACCATCGTCGGTAACCTTTATAAAACCAACACGCAACTGCTGTATCAACAGTTCCTCGAACCGGAACGGACATAAGCCAGATCCCTCTTCACCATAACTGTTGCAAAATCGTTTCCACTGCTCCAAACGCAGCACATTCGTATAACAATCGTGACCAGCTATTTCTGCAAGCAATTCAATCTTTCATCTGATTGTTCTGCCGAGAACTATCTTTTTCAAGCGAAATCCATGAATCTCAAGATGGAGGTAGCTAGAACAGTCTATCTTGACTATCCCACCAAGCAAGCATGATTCTATCCAATCCCTACGACAACAAACTACCATTTCAGAGTAAGATCAATGAATTTCTAGATCAAGGTAGCCGCAACAACATCTAAAGCAGTTCAATCCAAAGAACCTCAACATCCCCGACTTCCTAATCCAGCAAGCATGATTCCAGCTTGCAGAGGCAACTCGTCCACTCGACCAAAAGAGATCCTCCACGATCTCCCCGTCCCGACGCTTCCGTTCTCGGCGTCGCATGGTCCCCAAGCAGCCTAACTTTTCACCGATCAAGTAGAGTGGAATTCCGAAGGCATTAAACTAGCCTCGAGTGTCGTTTAATAACAAGCTCTCCCGGAGAACGTTGGTGTCAGGCATTAAACCGCGTGTATCGCGATTACAATGGCTGTTAAACGGTCCGCTTGCGTTTCCGCGCGAAAGATGCGCCACGGCTGATAAGCTTGGTGATGGATCGCGATACGTGGCAGATCGTATCATTTTAATTTGCCGTACATAATCGAACACCGACAGAACGAGCCTCGTCGAAACCGAGTGACTCCAACATCGCGAGTTTTCGCTGTCCGTCGGACACGGAGACGTCAACCTCCAAAGCGCAAAGCTCGACTGTTTTGAACCTTTCGTTGCAAACTTAACATGTACAATAGCAATCTAATTGCATTGCAATCATTGTACGCTGATTCTGGAAGAATATAAATTATTTTTCATTGTTTTAGTATTTCGAAGACTCAGAATTAATTGGAGGTAATTAACAGTACAGTGTTTAATTCGCTAACAACTAATTCGTCGTTCCAGCGCGATTTCCGTCAATAAATTAACGGGTCGATAAATTGCAGGCGTTGATCCCCGTGCGGATTTATTATCGCCGCAGTTTGATCACCATCCCAGCCCTTATTTACACGCGGATTCCCTTCGTCGAGCTCCTCCACGCGTCACAAAGCAGATTAACCGGGGACTCCATCGGTTTACGATGGTCGGACCGAGAAAAACGTGGAAATATTCCGCGGTTAAGCAGCTGGGAACATTTGGATTGCCACGTTGGATCGAAACTGACCTACGACACACGTGTTTATGGTTATTCTTTCGTCCGGCGGGGG
This sequence comes from Lasioglossum zephyrum, assembly GCA_028455615.1. NCBI lineage: Eukaryota > Metazoa > Arthropoda > Insecta > Hymenoptera > Halictidae > Lasioglossum > Lasioglossum zephyrum. The sequence goes on from CM052333.1 coordinate 6,002,559, forward strand.
TGGGGGCGGCCGCTGGAGAGGGAGAAACAGATTCCGCTCCGAAATCACGGAACATTGTCGAAAACGATCCACCCGGAGCGATTTCTCTCCTGTTTCGTGTACGAACGTTTTGCGAGTTAATTATAGCCGGGCAGCAGTTAACAATAAATTACCAGTCCCTCGGATGAACGGATCGGTTTGCTAGATTCATTAAAGAATTCCACGCGGCGCGTTGTCCGTTATCGGCGAGCGGTTTCTAGTCGGCCGGTTAATCACGCCGGTTTAATTAATATCGGCGTCATTAATCACGAGAAAAGTCACGACACTGAGATGGCGAAGCGAGAAGACGCCCCGCGATTATTCGCCTTCATAGTTCCCCCTCAAAGTTAATCAGTCTGGTATTAATTCCGGCCGACGGTCGGTACCTCGATAGATAACACCGATCGCTGCGGCGTCCATCGGCGAAAACGTTCGCGGGTTTATTTGCAATGATTCGTTGTAAACATCCGTCGCGCGCCCGCCATTCGAAAATAAACGCTTCTCGCGTGGCACAGTCGATCGTAAAGTAACCGGCCATCTTAGGGACTCCATCGCATCCGATTGGAATCCGCTGAACGTGTCTCTGACCAAATGCTCCATTTCGCCGTTCTTTGGTTTAAAATTTATTCGAACAATACCGGTGACTAAATGGTTCAATGAATTCAAAAGGAAATCATTTTTATTCAAGCGTTGCGTGGAAAAAGTTACTCGAGATCTGAAGAAACGTGTAGATTTTTTAGTTCAGATATTCATTGCATTTCCCTTTACTTTTCCCAAATGGTTGAACAGTCGAATTAGCTTACAACCGTCGTTACAAGTGTCAAAAGGGCTGAACTCGTTCGTTCATTCAAGCACACGAAAATCGCACGAAATCTAAATAAATTCAGTCTCGTCATTTTTCAAATGCATGCCGGACGCTTTTACTGTTAAATGCCACGAAATGTTGCCACGGCAAGTTATAAATTCTTCGAACACCGTGCAACGTGTTATGATATTAAATAACGATATGCATAATGTGCGTGGTTGTCACACTGTATAACGGTGGCAGCGAACGTGTTAATGAATGCAAGATTTTGACGGGTCATTGTTTACACACAGCGAGATTTTAATGGTAAACCGACCACCGCTAGCCAAATCATCATATTTATTTATTTTAGTTCACAATCATTTGTAGATCTGCAACAATGACCATATACATTTCTTTATTCGTGTAAACTCTAAATATATTCAACCTTGTCATTTTTATCAGTATGTTAGCCTGTTTATTTATATGCTGCTGAAAAAAGAGTTACAGGATTTTAGCGCAGCAATTTTGGAGTGGGATTTGAATTTAAATTTGAAGTTGAATTTAAGAATTGGAGTAAGAGCTATGGAAAATGGAGGGAGGCATCGAAGACAGTGTTAACGTGGCGAACACACCAGGATCTATTATTAAAAAATCGCTCGGAAAGCGTGGGAGAAGTATGCGCCGCGTATGTAACATTTAACGATTCCGCGTAGCGTGCAGGTTTTTGCGAAAACAGAAAAACAGTTAATGAACGTAACTATTCTGAACGTGCTGATCGACGGAAGATGCTATCGGAGACAGAGCAAGCTGCTAAATATTCATTTGATACTGGCTCCGTATTAACGTTTACTTTCTCGTAGTAGAATTCCTCGCGAAATTTCCATAGCATTTAAGATGCCCGAATATTTTCATGACTAATTAGTCGGAGGATTCCACGGTTGAACCGTGTTCGTGCATCCCATATTTAAAAAAATTATTGCATCAGAAGGGTCACGTGTAATAGAAATTTCGAGATGCACAAGCAAATTTGATTATTTACCGCCTTTTTATACACCAGCTTGTTAATTTTTCGTCTATAGTACATTGTAACGAGCACTGTGATTAGAGTTTCCTCCATATATCATCTCTCCGTATTGTAAACACCGGATTCTTTCAGTTCTATCACGGAACGCATAAAAATCAGCTTGATGTGCAGTTTAGTCGAATATATTACAGATTTTCTCAAATACTTTTGCTTAACGAGGCTCTTTATCGCGAAAATGAACGTGTATTTAATTTGCGTCTTTATAAACTGCTCGATTTAATGGGAGTTTTCATAAACATTCGTTATCTAGTTCTCGCGATTAAATCCGTCGTAAATCCTCGCTCGCATGCAACGTTATTCTTGTTTTCGGTGATTGAAAGCTGAACAGTCTAACGAACTAGCTGAAATATAAAATTGATCGTCGGAATTTTTAAAAATACAGAAATAACTTATTTGACACTTTGTGCTACATTCTGGTGATACTCGTTTGTGTGTCAGAAATGGGTCTTTGAATCTGGCAGTTCAGCGAAAATCGATGGGGCTAGTCTGCCTAGGATTCAAATAAAATAGATTCCTCCGTCAGAGCTTTGATTGGTAAAGAAGCTTTCACTGTACATTCCTTCAAAAATTCCTCCAGGCTATAAATGCGCAAAGCTCCCAGCACAGACTCACGTCGCAGCATCTCCATAAAAAGAAAATAATTCAAACCTGAAAAGATTCCGTAGACTAGATAATCCGCTCTAAAATCTCCCTTACACATTCGTAATTAATCCCTGGGCTCAGGATAAGGCAGACTATTCCTAGAAAAACGATCAAAGCACGAGGAAAATAGTGGCTAACTCTTGGACATTGATCCGGCAGGCAGAGAGCGTCGCTTATCCAAAGATCTGAAAGAGCGTCTCGACAAGCGACGACGATAAATTTCCGCGGCTGTTAACGGCAAGTTCGACTTCCTCAGCTTGAGGAAGTTGCCCGGTGATTTCTTGGACGTTGATCTGGCAGTCGGCGTGTTAATTCGCGCGAGCTGTGTGCTCGACAAGCTCGGTACACACAGGGCCGCGCGAGCGATTGGAATGCGCGTCTCGGAGCCCTCCATTTTGAATTTACGCGAACAATAGCGTGCTTTTCCCCTCGAGCAGCTATTTCTCCGTGTTCCGCATAATGCATTCCGCGTGCGGCCGGCTTTGTCCGTCGAGCGTATTAGCTCGGACAAAGTGGCCGACGGTGTGTTCGCAGACGGCGTGTATTTAAGGACGGAGAGAAATCCGCGCTCGGCGAGAGCTGTATTTTTAAAAGAGGAGAGACCGCCATTGTTTCCCCGAGATAAATTCCGCGACGCGGACCTTCGTCCGCAGCCGAGAGGATTTAATGAAAAGAACCGCGTCCAAGGCTCTCCTCCGCGCGAAAATAAAATCTACGAAAATAATTCGCGACAACCGATCGCGTGTACCTGCGCCGACCGGGTATTTTTATTGCAACACCCAGGAATTCCGAGGGTTCTGCGGAGATTTAGCGGCCGTGATTTTTACTCTGTCGTCTCTCGAGGATGCTGAGAGAAGATCGTGTCTAAGATCAGTTTTGAACAATTTTTCGGTTGTTTAAACGAGCACCTTTTGATATTGTACACCTCACGAATTTGTACTATACCGACGCAATAGGAGAATAGTTTTTGAAGTCCCGAGAAAATCGAACAGAGAGGTAAATTACCGATGATTCACAAGCTCTCGGTGAACAGGCTACAGCCGCTAATGCAACTGTCGCGCGTAAATGCATATTTATCACACGGCGAACAGTAAACATCTTCTTCCTCGTGGCAGGCGATTTTACGAATAAGATGATAATGGAAATCTTTGATCCACGAGCATAAGATTCACGAACGCGAATCGGGAGATGAGTTTTTCAGTGAAATCGGGTCGGTTAACCGAGAATTTACTTGGCGGATGATCGTGGAAATCTCCTGAAAAGTTTCTTTTTTCCCGGCGGGAATCGAGTAGAATGGATGCGCATCCTAAACGAAAAAATAAGTCGAAAAGTGTGAGATGTGGTTAGTCGGTGGTCGCGGCACCCGGCTTCCTTCCACCGTGAAAATGGAACTCGAATATGTGCGCGCACTTGAGCATATCTCTTGACGCATTTCTTTTCATTTCGTTGCCGGTGGGCTTTCGCGAATATGGACACCGACCAGCGCGGCGTTCCGCGATTTCTATCGGTGGCACGACTATCTTAATTAACTCCCATTCCGCATCGTGTTATTGCGATATCGCGATAGATTTCTTAATCGTCGCAGTTTTCGATACCGTGAATTATGCGCGAGCGATTATGCTCGCTAGGATAAGTACGTTCTCAAACGGTTATAATTATGTGAGCTTTTGCAGCGAGTTCGAGACCCCTTTAACAATCTTTCTACTCATGGAAACTCGATTTCCTGTAATGATATTCACGGAGGTTAGAAATCCAATTTATTTATCTGTTGGTTGCTATTCAACTCCGCGTTCATTTATTGACGAATTCTTCTCTCTTTATCCAAGATCTAAACCCTTTGCAGTCGAGGGAATTTTAACTTGATTAAACACTTCTTCCGACCTAAATTAATTCCATTGCACATGATTTTGTCCATTTCATGATTATGAAATATATTTATTAATGTAAAAAATATCGTGAATAATGATACAGCAATTTTTAGGTGAAAATGTCTAAATATTCTATCAAATACATATCTCAAGCCCAGATCCCACATCCACAGATTTAAATGACAATCCAGTGGCCAGAAATTAGACAGCGAATACACGTTCAACAATATTCAAAAAATTACACAACGAATCTCAATCACGGTGGAAATTCACGAAAAAGAATTGTGCACCGCATATACTTAATAATGTAAAAAATATCGTGAATAATGGTACAGAAATTTTTAGTTGAAAATGTCTAAAAATTCTATAAAATACATATCTCAAGCCCAGATCCACAGTTTTAAATGTCAATCCAGTAGCCAGAAATTAGCGAATACACGTTCAACGCGATTCGAAAAATTCCAGAACGAATCTGGAGATTCGGAAAATTCACGAAAAAGAATTGTGCACCGCGGTCCTAGGCAAACTGGGCACTTGCCTAAAAACCTTCAAGGGTTTTTTAGCTACCTGCGCATTTTCGTCGGCCGGACCCGGCACATCTGGTGCAGCGTAGACCCATCCGCTCGTCGTCGACTTGCAAACATCTCCGCAGCGAAATGGCAATAAGGCGGCGAAGGTTTCCAGGGACAATGGGAAGAGTCGAGTGGACAGTAACGATTATGGCGCGGCCATGATTTCTCGTGTCCGCCAATAACTCGCTCAAACTATAACTATCTCATCGGCCACGGCTCGGCTGTACCGCCACGGAGTATATCTCGAACGCAGAAATTTTCACACGAATTAACGTCCGCCGGATTTCAACCGATCCGAAATCACGCGCAGATTTTCGCGCGCGAGCGTAAAGAGAGGGCGGGAGAGAGTGAGAGAGCCGATCGGATATATTGCGATGAAGCTGTAATCGTCCGGTATGCAAATTATTTTCCGAAGACCATTCCGCTATCAACACCTCGCCGTAATGTTCCCGACAATGTATTTATTCGCTGTGCTTTCGCAATCGAGTCTTTTTTTACTTTCTCTCTCTCTCTCTCTCTCCTTGCGGATAGTTAGAGGATGCGTTCTAACGTTTATCGTAAATCGTAGACCAACCGGCTTGTCCCGCGGCGTAATTATGGTTTGCCTAGGCGCCTTGTCGTTCGTCTCCGCGAGAATGCTCGCCTTAGGCTAACGGTGCCCGAGAGAAAAGAATTTGACGGAGACACATCGTTGCTACGGCGTTTGTTCCAGTTATTAGAAGAATTTAACGAGTATTCAGAATTTCCCATTAATAAGAGACAGTTCAAAGTAAAAGCTTGTCTTTAACTGTACGTTCTCTGATCTTATTGCAACAACTGTAATTTAGGGATCGCCCATTGAATATTATTGAGACACATTGTTGTTACGGCATTTGTTCCAGTTGCTAGAAGAATTTAACGAATATTCAGAATTTCCCATTAATAATAAAGAATTCAAAGTAAAAGCTTGTCTTTAAGAAGCAGATACTGTACGTTCTCTGATCTTATTGCAACAACTATAATTTAGGAATCGCCCATTGAACGAAATAGACTCATTTTTCGAAACCCGCTCGGAGCCATCTCCGCGTTCGCATAATAGAAAATTGAGACCGTGGGACGTCCCGTGCCGTAATTCGCGACTAATAGAATCCTTTAATTAACCCATAAATAGCTAGTCGAACACACGTGTGCTCTACCTCCCCGCCACGGGTATAATTTACTCTCATAGTCGAAGGGGCGACGCTGGCTCGTCGTTCTTTTTTTTATTCTAGGGCGTCGCGTCGCGATGCAGCGTCTTATCGGGCAACGTTCGCGAGAAGTGTCTATTCGCGATTCAATAAAGTCCTTATCTGGTTTACGAGTGCGTAAGAATAACTTTACGAGCCGCGAAGAGTAGAGAGGGGTAGAGGAAAGCCAGCACTACGCGTCGTGGTAGTCGCGACACACGGTGTGTTGTAACAGTCGTACGATTTATTGGGATAAATGCGGCGTGTATAGTCGGATAACGTCCGCGATCGGCCAATATAGTCGGATAATGTCGTTAATTGGAACTCGTTCGAGAACTGAGAATAAAGACGCACGCTGGAACGGGCCTTACATCCTTCCCGGGGCCCACTCCACTCGCGACCCGTGCAGGATTACTTCGATTCCCATAAACATTATAAAAAGGACATTATCCGAAGCTAACCCCGAATCTCAATCTATTTCTGAAATAAATTTTTACGAAACACGAC
>CM052333.1:6009341-6184838 GCA_028455615.1 Lasioglossum zephyrum
AGTTCAGTGGCCAGCGAACGTCTAGCTCGGGTTTTGTGTGCGCTCGGCTATCACGGAGATAATGTATAATTTATAAACAGTTCGATCTGCCGGCGACAGTGCGACAGAGCAGCCGAGAGCATTCTTGTTGGCTTACTCAGGACTGTTTCACGGAGCTATATTCCGTGCTCCTCCACCCTTTGATTAACCCCCGCCGGCGTGCTGTGTCGTTCCTGGAAACGTTTACCTTCTGTGACTGCGCGGAAAGAAACGGTAATGGTCGAATCTTCCAAATTGCTGGCTGAAATTCGTTCTTTTTACCTTATCGTTGAGGCATTGGCCAAGTGCAAACGGCGGAACTTCGCAGTCCTCGGACGATGCCACGAGAAACAGCCACTGAAATGAGAAGAGAGGGAGAGAGACAGGATTGGTGAAATCGTTGAAACGTGGATTGCGGTTGCCCGGCTAAGCAATTATATTTACTTTACGTGGCGACTGTTTACCGTTTGGCTACACGATGCTGCACAAAATAGTCGACAGCCTGCAACCCGAATAAGTCAGCTGCCACTTATTTCTAAGACGCTGGTGGTACAAAAGGCCCTAACAAAAAGTGTATTAGAACGTCTACAAACAATAATTTTTCTTTACGAACGTATTACTCTCAGATATAAAGAAGATTTAAATATTCATTGTACACATAGATTTGTCACTGTGGCCTGGGTTAGGGTCCAGCATGTAATTATCAGGCTCGGCAACCGTTCAATTACAATTCCACCGTAGGGAGCCACAAAAATCATCCTAATCCAGCCATCGCAATGAAACATCAGCCGATCGACACGATCGAGGATCGAGTGGGGTTGTTCCGTCGATCCTCGCTACCCCGTGATAATGCCAGGCCGGGCCTGTTTAATCTATCTCGTGGCCCGTGAACGTTCTGCATTTTGATGTCGGGGTTGAGTAGCCTGCGGATGTCTAGTTGGATTTCGGTGTGTACACGGGGGCTAGCACGAGATAATGTATAATTTATAATCAGACCGTTCCTCTGGCAACACACACACAGTAGTAGCGCGTCGGGTACGCTGCTGCACGGACTGAATCTTCCGCCCCAAAAGCCCACCAACCCCTCATTAGCATTCGATGATGGCTGCCGCGTCCTGCAGCGTCCGTATTATCCCATTTCATCGTTCCAGCCTCCCCCACCTGGGCTTCAAGCTCGTTTCCACCCGCCTCTTCATCCCCCACCACCCTCGAACACACACCCCTATTTTACACCTATTCCGTCTCCCTACCACGCGGACGTTCCACCCGGCAGGTATATCCGAGACATCATCCCGCGAAAAGAGTGCGATGTCGTTCGATATTTTCGGCTAACTGAATTCCCCTTTTCCTATCAGACCTACTCGACAGCGCCGAACACTATCTGCCGAAATTTCGCTAGCTCGCGTCTTGCTGACCCGGAAACTACCTGGGCTGATGCTCTTCAGGATTCTGCCGGCTACTTCAGCCCTTTCGAGGAGGACTGCTGATGAAACGGACCGATTGCTCTGGCTCTAGTTGCTCGGGATTGCCCTCCAAGGTTGCTCGAAGTAAATCGTGTGAAAATTGTGGAGGTGGGATTTTCTTGGTTCTCCAAATTTAATTTTCTCTCTCTGTGAACGTTGTTGTTGATAAGCATCCATCAAATACTAAAGGATTAATCTGATCTATCTATTAAAAAAAACGTATAGGGGTTGAAAGACAGTTTGCCACCCGCCAACATCCAGATGTCCCGAGTTCGACAGAGTCAGATGTTTTTAGTTCGTCTCTTCACCTTCATAAAAAAAAAGTGCCTATTGATGGGGCACTAAATGATGAAACATTTCTAGGGGTAGTGGGTCCGGTAAGGTGACGGCGACCTTGGGAAGCTTGGGTGCGGAGCAGGCCAGGTCAGAGCAGCGGTGTTGTCACCGAGATTATTGAAACTGCAGTTTTATGGGCCTTAAAAGCAGTTTAATTGCTGTTATATAAGTGTGTTTATGCGCTGCCAGGTTTGGCCTCCGCCTGCGCCACCCCGAAGCGTTTATTTTATGGTCATACGACCAGAGAGAACGTGGCGCGGCGCATACCCCGCTTTTGTCGCGTGCCGAACCCATCATACCAGTCAAATACCAGTCAAATCCTTGCTGGTCGATTCGTAGTGTCACTGCACCCTCACGCGACCAACCAACAAAAAATAATCCTAACTAAAGGAAACAGAACAGAGTGTCTTCAGAGTTATTTTTGGTTGAGACAGTGTTGGTCATCATTGGATTAAAAAGATTAAAAAATATATCACTTTTAGCTTACTAGCTGGAATTGTTAAAGAGATTACCGTGAGAGAATTTAAACCAACCTCTGGCCTCTTCCCGGTTCTTCGCGTCATTCATCGAGACAGATCTTTTCCAGTTTCTTCCGTGTTTACCATTCTCCACGTCATCTGTAGAGTGGTAACAGACATTTTGCAGTAGCATTCCAGACTGGAGTCTCTCATGGTCGTCCCAGTAATACGTATTATTAGAATGCGGATATTTTTTTGTTAGATATTTTGAGGATTTCAGAGTTTCTTTCAGGTATGTATTTTCTTACGTAAGAATACTCGATTCTTGAACCGAGAATTCAACGGTGAACGCGCCCACGCTTTCACACGATTTTCCGTTTTCGCAGACCACTCCAATTAGACCTCGTTAACGACGATACCGTTGCCCTCCGTCACGCGCCCGTCGTTTTATAAATTCTTAGCCGATAACGGAACCGGTATCGTCGACAAGCCTGCCTATCGACCGGCTCCCAGCAAGACTCGAAGCTCGTTGGAAAAGCTGTTTGCGACCGCGACGTGACTCTCGAGAACATTTCCTCGGCTCGTACGATCTCGACATGTTTACTCTGACCGATTTCTACGGTGCAAAACCGGCGGATCGGTCACGCCACAAGCCGACACGCTTCCCGGCCGCACGATGACGATGATTATATGCAAACGGGCCTGTCGCGTGCTCCGCTACACGCCGTTACTGATTTCTGAAACTGCCGCCGCTTCCTTCGCCGGGGAAATCAAATCGGGGATCGATCTTTCTGCGATCGGGACTTCAGAATCGAGAAACGATAAGATATAGTCTCGTAATTGATGGCACATGTTTCAATTCAGAATCGGTTTTGTTTTTTATAAATGGACCAACTGCAGTTTTTCTGGCAAGAAGTAAATTATGAAGAAAATAGTAAATGGTGCTCTTCACGAATTTTTTTCGGAACGAAGTTACTTGGTCCATTTATAAATATGTTATTCGGAATTAAAGCGTGTCCCTTCTCTTAATGATTTTGTATGTTGGAAGTGGATTGGTAAATGTCTTTACTCTTGGGTGGCCGTAGCTGGTTTTTTTTATCCAGAGATATAAGTGATCCATCTAGATTCTAATCTGGCAGCTAGTTTGAATTATGAAGTGTGTATACGTCGAATGTGTAGAATAATTTGAAGCTTATTTTACATTGAAATTTGTTGCCGACATCGTCAGTCATCTGTAATAAGCAGCAAATGTATAAGGAAGCAGTAAAAGTTGTTTTTCAAGACATCAGTGTGTTTTGAAATTATGAATTTAAACGGATACAGTTATGTGTGCCATGAATAAGCCTGCCAAACATTTTCTGACACCATCGTTAACCAAAAAGAAGCATACACGATTAAAAAACAAGCTATTAATGTCCTTTAATGTCCAGACTCCTCGAAATGGAATTACTTGTTTCTGCAATTATTTATTAATACGGTTTTTATATTTTGTAATTACTTTCTGAATAACGCGAGTCCGGTTGAAAGGACTCGCATTATGCTCGAACCGACTCGATACTCAATTTCATAATTTTATCGAAGTCAGTTCGTAAAGTGTGTCATCGATTCTGTTTCCAATAGTTCCGGTAATTGCTGACATCAAATTAAACGCGTTATAATTCGCGTTTTACACTCGTGTGTTTTTTCTCCCCTTTACTTTCTGCTTCTCGGGTCTTTGTTTTGCAGACCGCATGGCTGTTGATAAGGGTGCGCATTTGCATATGGAAATATTGCGGAAATGGACTCGAATATCGGTTTTTTTGCGAATGGTAAATAATCCATTAGGGAATTTGCATTTTAGGTGCAAAGAAATTTCACGGTAATCGCCATTGTGAGATTGTTCATGCATTATTTAGGTGCTTGTGCCGGTAAACAGTGTACAACCATTTCGAGAGGCTGACATTAACGTAAACGTCTACTACTATTTCACAACGGTTTGCATTTTTTGTTTTCCGATAATTCAGCTTCAATACTACATCGCAATAAATTAATCCACTAGTGACACTGATAATAATTGAAACAAAAAACCACTGCACAAGTAATTTCAATCGACTAGTTCTAAATCGTGATAAAAAAACCTGGCACGTTTTCAATGAAGCAACAAAATAATGTAGGCAATTAACTGCCTCTTATTCATTTACTTTTATGGACGATTCAGCTAATGACTACGTCGATGTTTCATAAATTAAACTGGATCAATATCGACGATCAATTAAGAGGAAAATCTCAATGCTAACAACTGTGAAATAAATGCTGCACACTTCTCTACAAGGAAAACTTTGTCCTCGATTAACTTTAATTTCGATGTTTCTTGACCCGATGGAAAGGCTGGTTTCCAGATGTCTCGACCGGAAAGGAGTCGGTTAAGCACTGAACTTTCTTTTCGGTCTGTGACGAGACCGAAATTCTGTTTCGGTCACACAATAACGACTTGCATTTCGCTTATTAGGGTCGCCGAAAATTTCACCGAAGTTCGTCCGGTCGTCCACAAGGTCGCCGCTTTCCTTCAGCCCTTTTTTACGGGTCTCTCTCGATCCGTCGGTTTTTTTCCTTCGGCTAACCTGACGCAACTTTCACCGCACCCTTTTGTAGACGGACCGGCTGTATTTTTTTCCCGTCCCTCAAGAAGCAATAAAGTTTCACCCTATCCGTGGAAAGCCAGCCAAAAAATCGATGACTTTGTCTCTCGTCCCCGGTGTTCGTAAATCATCGCGTTTCTCCGGCCGGTGAAAGTGAAGGCTTTGACGTCCGTATCTGTCCTGGGAATCGATCACGCCACGGAATTACGTGGCGTCTTTTTTAACTGTGGATCGTCGCATTTTGGATTATATCAATATTAACGGTGGCTCGCGACTGTTTACGACGTTTGGAAATTTTCAATCGTTTTGTTTACTGGATAACTCGAATGCTAATTCGACCTCAAAGCCGGTGCAAATGCTGGAATATTGTGTTCTAATTGGGGACTGGATTAGAATAGTTTATTATCGGTATTTTTTATGTCGGATAATGGATAATGCTTCTCGTGATTGTTTAGCAGGAAGTCTTTACGTACACATTTTTCTTCTTGACAGTTCCGACAATTATCTTCAAATTTATCTACTGTTAACAAGCAAGGATTAGTTCCTTATATCATACAATGAATATTGAAAATGTAGCAATCCGAACAACGAGGTTGAGGAAATAGTTTGAGGCGGAAGAACAATTGAATCAGAGATGAAATCTTGAATCGATTCCTCGTTATGATTTCCTCTGGTATCGTTATTCATAGACGTTGTTGATGATTGGTTCGAGGTCTGATTCTAATGAGAAGCTCTAGTTACTCATCCGATACCTGAGGCCTGATGTCATTCTTACTTCATCAACTACCATGACGTATATAAAACTCGACGACTATTGTCTCGATTCTCTGTAAATTCGACGCGTTTAATAAAACAAAAATCGGTGGATCAAATACGGAACGGTGAAACAATTTAAATACAGACAGTCAGTGTAAAGGGTCAACAAGTCCCCTCGTTGTTCCTCGTCGGCGAGCGAATAAGGTCGAGGGAATAAATTCCGCTAATCACTGAAACAAAAATGATCGCCGGTGGAACAAGGGGTTGCATTATCCGCGAGTAAAACGAAGAGAGGACGTTGAGAAAGCGGTGGGGGAAGGGTCCAATGATAGAGGGCACAGAAGAGGGGCCCCGCGAGCGCAATAGATTGCGTCCCACTCGAGCGCACGAGCGCGTGTTCTAATTTATAAACTTGTTCACCGAACAGATTACCAAGGGGAGTCGGCAGCTTGTGTCGCGGATGATCGTATATTCCGTCGGTGCCATTTGCGCAAACCCGAGGGAGGCTCGTCGAATGAAAAAAACGGTGCGGGGGAGAGAGAAAGGGAGAGAGAGAGAGAGAGGGAGAAGAAAAAAGAAAAAAAGAAAAATCGTGAACCGTAGGCGAGAGAGCGCCACGAGAAGAGAAACATGGACTCGCCGGATCCCATTCCACCGGCACACCGATAATTATCGGCGGTGTGGGCAAACGGGGAGGCAGAGAGCCACGATTTATCGTAATTACAACGGTGGCGCTATCTTCTGCTCGATAGCCGGTGGCGGCAAACATTTTTCCGACCGGGCCTCCTAGTGCGACCGACAAACTCGTATTCAACGACAATTTCTATATTTAAGGACGACATCCATGCCCGATCCGGGGAAACCAGGAGATATCTGACGATTGAACTATCGGTAGTGATTGGGCTCGCTTAAATCTTCGTAAATTATCAGATGCATTTTTGCAGACACTTAGAGTTTGCCTCTCTCGAAGCACTGGGGCAAAATCTACCATCGGCATCGTTTAACGCTCAAACTAAGGGGTGGTTGATAATAGAATCATTACAAAATTAATTAATTACTGACTAACTCGCGCAAATTTAATATTGGGAATGGGGGTAAAAAGTCGGGGAGGCTCCCGTCTATATTTAAGAAACCAGAAGATATCTGACGATTGAACTATCGGTAGTGATTGGGCTCACTTAAATCTTCGTAAATTATCAGATGCATTTTTGTAGGCACTTAGAATTCGCCTCTCTCTCGAAGCACTGGGGCAAAATCTACCATCGGCATCGTTTAAGGCTCGAACCAAGGGGTGGCTGATAATAGAATCATTACAAAACTGACTAATTACTGACTAACTAGCGCAAATTTTCTCAGTCTATGGACGTGGCGCGTTTAATACGGGGAATGGGTAAAATGTCGGGGAGGCTCCCGTCTCCGGCGTCGCCGATTTCGGCCACGGAAAGAGACCGTTCCCCCCTCCCCCCAGCTGAATTATTCCGTGGGATTCTGTGCTCTAGCCGCGCTCGATACAGCGGGCCGGGAACGGGCTCGAGTAAATATCCCTCGGAGTTGGGAAGCGTTCGCGCGCCAGCGAAATTGCAAAAGGCTGAGCCATTGTACAATGGGAGCGCAGTTCGGTTAAAATAGTGCGCTCCATGCGCCCGTTCAGCCCGGCTCTCTCTTCCCGGGCTGCTAACAGGATTTCGTTGAAATACGATTATGCCACGGGGCGAACGAGGATTGAGATAGCGGCAACGAGCGTTCTAATGAAAACTTAGGTTTAGAGGTTGGATCCTCGCGGGCGACTTGCATACCAATGGCCAACGCTGGAAATTCACGGGGCCGCGACGCTCGAATTACCAGAAAAATAATCGGCGCCTGTAGTTTAGTTGCTCTGCCTCTCTCGCTCGCTCTCTCGGGGTAATTGTGGCTGTATCGCGTCGCGAGAAAGCTGCAATTAAAAGGCGAACGAACGGTGGCTCGACGAGAGCTCCGAATTTTTGTCGTCGAACGATCGCCGGATTTATTCGCGAACCGCATACTTCCTGTTTCCTGGTTTTGTGGCAAATAATGCTAAAAGCATGAAGCTGTTGGCCGAAGACGCTCGACAATACTGCCAATAGATTCTGAGGTTCGCTGTCTTCTACTGTGTCTCCAGATTTCTCTTGCAACTGCATAAAATCCACAGCATAACAGAAATTCTCTGCTGAAAATCTTGTCCGCATAAACAGCAAATCCCGCCGCACTTCCAAATATACCTCAGCATTTACCCGAGATGATCAGCCACATCGCGCCCCTTGCGCATCAAATTTTCACACAATGCAGCTGCAGTTTGGCTGCAGCGGAAATAGTCAATTACCCCCGAGAGCAGCAGTTTTATCTCGAAAAGAAAGCATCGTCGATAAACAGATTTAAAGAAACGAGCACCAAGAGAAACGCGAATTTCATTAAGCTTCGTCTAAGCGCTACAATAATCTCTGTGCTGGAACGCTTTTAATCATCGTTTCGAATACAAACGATCAAATCCAGTCGAGTTTTCCCGGCGAATCTCCGTTGATGTCTGATGACGTCGAAGGCAACAGAGAGAGAGAGAGAGAGAGAGAGAGAGTAATTCCTCGGGCTAATTCGCGAGAACTTGTCTCCATCGAGGCGGATACATGTACAAAGGGAAATTCTCGCCTTTTCGAGTGTTCCCCGAGTCTTATTCCCGGCATCATCCCCTTCGTTCGCCACCCCCTCTTCCTCGTATACCTCCATCTCCCACGATTAGCTAAAAGTTCCAGCTCTCTAACAAACATCTCGTTCAGAGTTTTCGAGTCGGATATCCTATTCTTCCGAGTCGCTGCTAGTCGAGTTCGCCTGCCGGTCGAACTTGTCTTCATCTCTATGCCAAAAGTTTCAACTTTAGCGCGGTGTTTAAGAGAAAAATTGCTTCTCTCTCTCCCTCTCTCTGGGCTACGAAAGTTGGTAACGTCTCCCGGCCGTTCTACGCTTCAGGGAGGGCAAAGTTTCTTGATTCGAAATGTAGACGACGATGTCGACGGACGAGGACGACAGAGAGAGAAGACCTTTTACATTTTATTCCCAGTCATAGTCGCGACGAGGGATGACGACTAGAAGAGTTTGCTGTTTTTCTCGTCGGTGCTCGAATCGACGAGAATTTCTACTTCCCGGGACGCGTAATCGTTTCCACGCGTCCCGCCGCTGTTAGAACAATCGTTTTCGGGCCCGGAACGATAAAATTTCTGCATAACTTTTTACGTGTCGACCGACTGGTTTCTTTGTTCTTCGTAGGACCGCCTATCTCTCTCTGGTTGCCGGTGTGACATGAACTTCGAAAAATCAAGTCTAGGAAAGAAGGGTTCCCGCTGACAGATATGGAGGCGCGTGACGGTCGTTAAAACTCCGGAGAATGTCACTTGACAGATATAACACGGACAGAGTGTTATTTTCACGGTCGATAAAGTTTTACGAGAAGGATAGAACGATCCGGTGAAATATGTGACGAATAAGGATGTGCGAGGATCGTTAAGCGTCCGTGGAATTCCGCCGCGGGATCGGCGATCGCCGGAACCGATCGGGAACCACGCTCGTCGATTCGAATTAAGTGCCTCTTAATTAGATATGGCCGAGCAAACGGCCACCATCACTTTTTCCCTCTCTTTTATTTCGTGGACGCTGTTCAATTGGATATTCTTGTTAAAAGGAAAGGTATATACCTGGTTTCTTCGATGTAATTTATACTTAATCTGGATCGCGAGAGAAGGTAGTCGTAAACGATGGTAATCTGTCGCTCTTAATGTTAGCGATTTATTTAGATTTTTTATTTATTTTAATTTGAATAAACTAATTAATACCGGTCGTTAGATTGGTTGTGGCGGGTTCAATGAATTGTCTTTTCTAAAAAAGGCTTCCACGATCAAGGTAGAATCGACTACACCTTCTGGACATAGCAGACCAACCGTAAACAACCGAAGCAAACAGCTCCCATCCAACAGAGTCCGAAGAAATCCACTTTCCCAAGGCGAGAGCAGCCTCAGACGCTGAAACACTGTGTGCAAACTAATCAACCGGACAGCCATCATGGTCCGCGTCCTTTCACCCTGAATTTCGTCGTGGCTGTCGACAATCATGTGGAAACCCGATCCCCAATTGTCCGTGGAGCGAGGCGGCGCAATTAAACATCTCTCCGCGCGTCTGCAGAGAGCGTATAAACAATCCGTTCAAAGGTTAACGAAGGCTAGCAGAACGCCAGAGAGGGAGACGAAGATAAAGACAAAGAGGGGTTGGTTCTGATGGCAACGTTCGCCAGAAGGAGTTGAAGTGAGAGGAACGCGTCGCTGACACTCGGAACGGCGTTGTCCAGGCGAGAGAAGAAGACTGTCCGGGCGAGGATCTAGCTCCAGGCCGGGGATCTAGGTGGATCCTCTTTCTCTGGATGGCTCTGTTACTCCGGGGCTGCGCGCCACACCAGGCCACGCCACGCCAGTGGAGAACGACCCCCCGGCGAGCACTATCGTAACAAATGCGCCCGTTTGCATAACACGACGACGAGCAATTCGGGTAGGTTTGACGGTGCGCGATATAGACCTTTAGCCGTCGAGGGAACGAGCCAGAGAGAGACGGCTTTGGAACGACTGAAGGGTGGAAGAAGGGTGGCCAGAAAGGTATAGAGAGCCAGAGCGAGAGCGAGATACGAGGGGTTGGAAGCTGTAGGAAACCCTCTCCTCCCGGATCCCCCGGGACTCTCCTGTATAATCTATGCCTCCGGATGGCCAATACCGAACCGAGAAACCCGGCTACGCTCCTCCCCGAGCACAGGTAGATTTACTACCGATCAGAATTACGATGTTTACATCCGCGTAACGATCCGGGTCTTGATTTACGCCGCGGAACCATTCCGATGGATCTCTAATTGCCCCTTGACGATTAGCGAACCGAGGGTCCACGGTTTACGTGAATCGAGAATCGTTTCTTCGGGATTCTTGATCCTCAAGTTAATTCCAGTTAGAGGCAAGCGATACTCGATCAAATAAACCAGCATCTAAACGATTGCACGTCCTCATCACCGTCCAGTATACAGTTCCTACAGCCAGTCGTCTACGGTTACGGTAGCCAGTATCCGGACAACTATTGCTCGTTCTAAACCGACTGGCCAATCATCTCTCGACATCGTTCCCCCCTTCCCGCATACAGCTTCTGACAAAGCGAGCGCGCAGTCCGGTTATTACAGATGCTAATTACCCTCTAAATCTTTCTCCGACCCATTAAAAATTACTCTCCGTTCGTTGTCCGCTCCGTCAACGTCGCAAAGTCAGTTTACACTGCAGGGGGATGGATCGAGGGTGGATACTACTACACCACGGTAGAAAGAGGGTCGCGTAACAGCACGACAACTTCCCATTCCGAGGCAATCGTCTCCTAAGATTACACCGTGTCCTCGGGGACACGAATCTCGCATTTTCATGCTCCCTTTTCTTGCCCCGGCTCTCGTACTTGACTCGGGAACCGCCAGAAATTACTACTGAAATCGGGATGCCAATAATTGCCGAACTGCAATTACAGGACATAGACCGAGTACGAGTTTGTTTCGGAAATATCGCTTTTTTAAAGAGCCATGGCCATTAAAACTCTTCCATTCAACAACCGTGTCTCGTCTCGTCAGAAACAACCGAAAAAGTGCTGTTTCTCAAAGGATCCCGAAGAATCAAGAATAAGTTTTCTATGTTCGCGTTTTTGCCAACAGCATTTTTTTAACAAACAATTTTCTGTTTCGTTGTTATATTTTTATAAAACTTTTATCGAACTCCTTACATCAAGACAAAGCGAAGAAGACGAATTTATTAAAGAGCCATGGCCATTAAAACTGTCTCTCTCATTCAACAATCGTCTCGTCAGGAACAACCAAAAAAGTGTTGTTACCTTCGCTTTTTTGCCAACAGCAGTTTTCTGAACGAACAATATTCTGGTTTCGTTGTTGTATTTTTATAGAACTTTTATCGAACTCCTTACATCAAAGTCAAAGCGAAGAAGACGAATAGACGAATTAACGAAACGACAATGGATAAATACATAATGTTAAGAGGAAAGTAAAAAAGTTATTTCTGCACCGACCTAATGGCGTCCATAAAACGTCCGCCGCTATTTCGGAGCACAACAACCGCTGAGAAAGAGACATCGGCTGCTCGGCGATAAATTAAGTCAGATCGACGACGATCGGTCTGGTTCCGTTTCGGGCAATTCGTCGACGAGAAGGCGTCTCTCCTTCTCCCTTTCTTTGAGAGAGAAAGAGAGTGAGACTGTCACGGAACGTCCTCGCGGCGATAACCCCCGAAATTTCGTAGCGCGATGTCGCAGGAACGTGCACACACGTACCGGCACCGATCCGGTCCGGATATCGCGTGAGTACGTCGCCGTGCTCTTTCACGAAACACCCCTGATACAGCTTATCACGACTTTTATCCCTCGATAAAAACTAAAGGCTCCATTCCCAGCTTTTGTACCGTCCCGCGGCTCCGCTCGAGGATATTACGCCTCTTCTCTTTATACTTACGTACGTGAACAACCGGGGAACGGTAGTCGTGTGTGCGCGGCCGCTCTGTGTGAGGAATAGTGCTCGCGAGCAACCATACTCGCGTGTGTCTCTTGCCGTGAAAGAGAAAGAAAGAGAGAGAGAGCTCGTACACGTATCCGTTGTCGTGCGCTTCGCAAACATATTTGGCGCTCCATGTCGCTCGTGGAAACTGCTTTCAAGCTCCCCGAGTCGATAGTGATGGGTTCGAGTTCCCGAGCAAAAACGAAACAAATCGATTACAGAGTGGAATCCCGCGGTCCGGTTAATTGGGGCATAATTAAAGGCCACAGTATCGCTTAAGGGGACCCTAAAAGTGACAATTCTTTGCTTCCGGCGATTAAACGCGGCACGAAAACCCGAAATTTACGCACCCTGTCCTCTTCTCTCTCTCTCTCTCGCTCGCTCTTTCCCCCCTCTCTCCCCCCTTCGAGAAGATATCCCGTTGGTAACGTAGGACCGCAGATTATTACCTTAATTTCCCGGTACATGGGCTTAACGAGTTCTTGATCCAGGGAACGATAGCTTTCGCGCGATTCGATTATATTTAATCCAATTCGGGCCACAGTTTGTGTAATAACGATGGCTTCCGAATGGGATCTAATGGCCGATACCAATGTATTAGCGTCGCGTTTATTTAATTGCCAGCGATCACGCCCAGGACCCGTTTAGGCTTCTCTCAGCTTTGTTCATCTTACCCCGTTGTTTCTAAAATGCTTGTTTAATTTTTACACTTGTCTCATGACCTGGTACTAAGTATAAAAAACCACCCCTACCATAAAAAAGCAAGATTTTCATCAAAACTGAGAATGATCGAAAACACCCTTCCTAAAAATGCGCAACGAAGCTCGATAAGCAATGTCGTACCCCCTAAACACATTTCCCACCCTCAAACTAATTCCCTATCATCCAGCAAACACATCGTCCTGTCGTCGGCTCGATTTCCCCGTATGAGGTACATCTCTCTGTTCGGAAATCCCTCAATACCGCCTGTTTCGATTCGTTCGAATCCGAAAAAAAGCGATCTCGTAGTATCGTCGCGGATCCTCCACAGCCCGTGGCCAGCAGAGCAGCCGCATGATAATGTAATATCATTCGGGCCATTGTTGCGCGTTTCTTCCGGTCGTCAGCCGTGCCATCGAGCGTGCACTTTCCACCCCCGTCGTGCTCGAGTTCGAAATCGAAAATCGGATCGTAGCCATCGTCCTCTGTCGATATACACATACGAACACCGCACAAACTTGCTAGAGCTCTGCAACCACCCACACAACTTCTGATCGGTGTCTGTGTGTGTGTACGTGTGTGCACCACCTTCTCGAACCCCCTAGCGTTCTCGTGTCAGGCTGATGGTGGTCGTCGAATAGGGAGAGGGGTTGAAGGGGGACACCTGGCTTGGCATGGGGGTGCGCAGGGGAGGGAAGACGAGTTATAACACGGGGGAGAGGGTGGAATCGTTACCGGGAGCTCGAAGGAAACGCGCATGCTCCCGGGGACTCCCCTTTGTCCGTGTTTGCACCGATGGAGACCGCCGCGAGAAGGATGAACGAGGGGCACGGGGGGCACAAGGGGCACACCGGGGGCGGCGGCTACGGCTCCCGACGGAATTCGCCTATCTTGCGACTTTTATTATACGTATGTTTGCCCGGCTAGCTCCTCTTCGAGCAGTCAGCCAGCCGCCGAGGCACCCCGCGTGCAGATTTCGCTGCCGCGGTTCGGTCGATCGCGAATTAGGGGATAGCCACCTCCCGATTACTCCCTCGGCACGCTATGCGTCGAAAAAATCAGCGAAATCCTCGATTCTCCAGCGAACTAGATGCACTGCAATAAATACTGAAAGTTTATTACATGCAGGAAAGATCCGGTACTAATAGTCTTCTAATCAGAACAAGATACATCGATCCTGTTCTCCTTCGAGCCATTGTACTGTTAGATATTGATGAAATTAGGTTCCAGACTGCGGATATTTATGCGTTTCTCCCATGTGCAACTTTATGAGACACAATAAAGAACAGCTCCAGTTTAGTTTTACTACGATGAATCTTCTAGTCGAAGGAAGATGATACCCCCTTTTAGTATCGGGCGGAGTACTTCGCGGAGCACCTGCGCACTGTATGAATGGATTATTGTAAAAAATAAATTTAGTGGATAATTAGACTGCGGAAATTTGTCCGGATCGATTGCGAGACAACGGAAGCCAGTTAGGAAATTAAAAGAATTGAGAATTGCTTGCAGTATTATTCTTTTAGGAGCCTCGTTTGCTTGTCGGGAACGATGTCGTCGCAGCGACG
Source organism: Lasioglossum zephyrum (assembly GCA_028455615.1). NCBI lineage: Eukaryota > Metazoa > Arthropoda > Insecta > Hymenoptera > Halictidae > Lasioglossum > Lasioglossum zephyrum. The sequence continues at coordinate 6,023,832 of CM052333.1, forward strand.
AGAAATTAGGGCGCAACATTAGGAGACATTAGGTAGACGAACGGCCCTAGGCATAATCGAAAGTCGTAAACGGGTGATGTAATAATTCTGATGGCGCCAATACGGGAACAATTCTCGTTGACCTTCCACCTAATTCGAGGCCGAAGTGTATCGCCGGTAATCGACGTCTAAACGGTTTCTCTAAAGCAGCTAGACGCTCGTTCCAGCCCGAGGGGAATGTTAACAGAATTGTTTAGACACCCTGAAGAGCTGGAGCGAGATAGAGTAGGTGAGACAGAGAGAGAGTGTCCTCTGCGCGCAGGGGGAATTTTGTCAGTCTCTATTATCGACCGACACGGAAACACGAGCGCGTAGGCGGACTGCGAAGCTACGTCGTTCGGGAAACGTTGTGTCCAACAGAGAATCAGAGAGGAAAAGAGACAGAGAGAGTGAGAGCAAAAAAAGAGGGAGCTGAGATGTTCGATTCTTATTCCGGTCGGCGATGCAGCTACGAGCAGATAGATAAATGGTCGCGATAAAACCGCACCCTCGGAATTATTTGTATCGGATTTACGAGCGAGTTTTCGTCGATCGTTTCTTCTAGCCCCGAGATGCACACCTAGACTGAAAACCGGGCATTATCCGTTTACCGGGCCCCCGAAGTCATGGCGACTGTTCGCCTTGAACTCAATAACGTCGGTTACGAGGCGGAATGAACTTGGTTGACCTTAAATTGTCGGTTAAATATATGCAGATGGAACGGAGGCAGGTTCTCGACCGCTGAACTAGGCCACGGAGCGACTAGCGACGACCGTTTCCTCTGGATCGTTGCCGTTGATTGATAAATTGACGGGGATCCTCTTACTTTGACCACGATCCACCTCTCGCGACGTTCGAACGTGGAAGAGCTTGGGAACTCGTTGAAAATGAAGAAACACGGTAGAACCTAAATTATATGTATACATTGTTCATGAAATTGGTGACGTCAATTTACCACTCCTCTGATCTACCTTGCAGAAAGAATTTAATTTATCTACAAACATGACGAAAAAAATTTCCATATACTAAAACATGGTTCAGTTCAATTCTCAATATCATGGGATACAGTGACAAGGAAAAAATGTTGATAATTTACACATGACAAGTATGATGAAAATTTAATTTATAGTTATTTCTGATCTTTTGAAACATTTGGTACAACATTCAGTATTTTTCAGACGCAAAATTCTCTTGAAAAGGATCCAGAATCGGATGGAAACGTTGAGACAAAATTTGATAAATTGCAAAATTATTTTGTTGTTTCTTTGATCGAACCTGTGCGTCGATATCATAAACTAATTTCTAGAAATAGTTTGAATGGTTGTCGCAGAATTTTTTCGACGAGACACACTTCACCAGGGGTGTATCAACTGGAAATCTCTCTGGTCCGTCTCTCTCGCAGAAAGAAGGGCCACGGTTCGTGCTTTACACCGGGGGCAGGGCAGTTATCTCGGACAAGTATATCCCAGGCACGGCCATAACCTTTTCCTACGCTGCTCGGGGAGGTTACGATCGACCCACGATCGGCCCGATTCGATGGAGCGATAATGTCCCAGCCAATATGTACATCCTGGCTTGTCGATTCGCAGGGCACGGCCCTGGGCAAACACATTTCCGAAGGTTAAACACCTCGCGGCTGTAAATTCTGAAATATCCGGAGGATCCCGGAAGCGACAGCCTCCTCCAAAGGAAGAGCCTTCCTCGTGGACGAGGAAAACGCGGGGATGACGAAGGGAGAGCTCACAGCGGGGTTGCGTAACAGGGACTAATGTCGTAAAGCCGCAACGTGCTCTGATTAAACATTATGTGGGTCCTAACGTTTCTCACCGCGGTGATGGCCACTTCTGCTTTCACCGTCGCCTACCGCCGCGCACGATCTTATCCCTTCAATTGCTTCTTTCAATAAGGGACGCCGCCTACTTCTTCGTTCCCCCGTGCTCCACCAACTTGCTTAGGCCTTTCTCGTTCTCTCTATCTATGGCTCGTCTAATTAGTATGGATTAGGCGTGGTGCGATGGGTGTTCGCCGGTTGGCGCCACGCACCCCGGGGATCTACGATTCGAACGCACGTATCGCACGATCGGACAGTTACTGGCCGGGAATGCGAAACGAGTACGAGCTTATGCTAAACATCGTCGGTTGGCAGAGGATCGCAAAGTGGCAGACCGAGTGTAGACCGAGTGTAGACTGGACGCAGACTGATACTTCGATGGGATCGAGCGTGTTTCACTTTTGTTGGAGTTCCAGAGTTGTTAGAATGGAAGTGACTATGTTCTGGTCACGTACTGATGACGTTTCTCAAACGATTTATTTTTATCCTTGATCTAGTGATTTTATATTTATTGGACAACATGTGTACTACTGCTGTGCGCATCCAGCAAATTTCTCGTGGCAAGCATAGAGATGTCATTCGAATATAAATATAAATAAACATTCGCTCTAAATGTACAATGTAAAAATTCGTTCTAAATGTGCGAAGTTAAGAATGTTCTAGAGGTACAATGGGAGACAGAAGTACAAGAAATTCGAAATCCATAAATACATTGGCAGTGAAAGCCATTCATGATTATATTTTGCATGAAAAAAATAGATTAATTTAAAAAAAGGATTAAATATTAATGATTAATGTTAATTAATATTGAGTGGTGGAAGATAAATATACTTTTTTATATATAAATAAATTTCATTAATATTAAACCTACATTTTACTATTTACTTATAATTTTCTTCTCAAATAATCTTGTCAAATTTTCTGGAGTTTTTAATTAGCTCCAGAACATTCTTTAAACACCAATCAAACGGCCATCCAGTAAACAGCAAAAAACGCGGCAGCGTGGTTAATCACCAGGCCTTCGAGCGCCCGAAATCATCCCTCAACTAAAAATGTCCCTAATCGCCGATTCACCTTCACCGAGAAGCCGGTCCACATTTCCGTTTAGAGTCTCCAGTAAAAACGTTTACGGCCCCGGGTCGGCCGGGTCGAAAATACAGCCCGTTCCCGTGTACTTTCGGGCGTTTTAAATAACAATTGTACCGGGTCGCAGTCAGTGGCCAGCATAAAGTCTCTCGCGATCTCGCTCCGTTGACGAGCCATAATCTCGTGCGACGTGTCGGTTGACATACACCTCTTCTCCTTCGGACCCACTCCCGGTATCTTTTTCGGAAGCGGTGGTACATAGCCCTGGCGCGTCGGATGTTCTAAATTGCGTTGGCCACGACTTTTATTAGCGGAAAGAGACAACCGGCGGCATTTGCATGTAATGGTGCGCGGCGAGGGTGGGTTTTCGGCCAGCCCCGACGAAGAATGTCGGAAAATATGAGCAAAGGGGGTTGCTGAAGGGGCGCGGAAAGACGGCGAGGCAGGGAATGTAAGGGCGTAATTAGAGTTTTAGGGGTGCCACGGGGTGGCGGAGACTCGCCCCCGTTCGCTATGGGTGCCTGCGGATGGTAGTACGGGACCTGCTACGAGGGTTGCACGCCTCCCTTACGAGGGGCGGAATGTTTGCCAACGGCGTTCTAATACGTCATTCTTTATTGCAAAATTAAAATTTAATCCCGGACCCCAGCGAGCGCGCCACGAAGACTCGCGTATTCGTATTAATGGAGAGACACAAGTGGCCTGATGAACACTCATTTATTTATAAAGAAATTTTATTTATTACAATGATGAAATTGACTCTTTGCTTTAGTACTAGAGTTATCCTGAAAGTTAGTATTAGTACCATCTGCATGAAAAGGATAAAATCTTGTCTTGCTTTCGTTTAAGATATTTATTTAATAAGATAATTATGTAAATAAAAATAAATTTTTAAAAAATACCACGTTTTTAAAAATGGACTAAAAAGTATAAAATTTATTTACGTAATTATTTTCTGCTTTTTAGTCTTGTGTTTAATTATGTAGTTTATAATCAATTGCAAAATTTCTCTCCGAACAGACTGACAAACAAACAAACAAGAAAGCGAGCTAATAAAAACGTGGTAAAAATTGACTGTTCCAAAGCGATCTGATTTGATCGATAATAAAATTGATTCCGAACAAATAGCTCCAATTTTATCAGTCAATCTAGAACCGTCTGCGTGTCAGGGTGTTCGCATAACGGAGGTGCGAACGCAGGACGAAGCACCACAGTATTTTCAGATTGGCGTGTTGCCGAACAGTTTATTTTCGCCGCTCCGCAACCCCGCGATACTCTGCCGAGAATTATGCGAGCACCGTGACACGTAATTAGCGGCGTACACTCTTAGCGCGGTAAAAAACGGCCGGCAGACCGGATAAATACTCCGATAGTATTTTCGGCGTTATTTAGAACGTCGAACATGAGGGGGTCGTTTGCGAGACTCGTGCTCCGCTCGCTTCGATCCGCGTCGTTACGCTGGAATTATGCTCTCGCGAACGAATATTTCGGACACCCTTCGTTCTTTCGATTAATGAGTCCCTCGCCCAGCAAGTGTTTGTCGCCGGGGATCTCCTCGCTCGACGGAGGAACTTCGCCGGCCCTTTTTTCTCGTAGACTCCGTTAAAACTTTAACTTTTAATATCTTGGGAGCTGGCTCGCCGCGAGAGCTCCGTTATGAAACTCCCGAAAAATAAATACGTCAGGAAGTTTGCTTGTACCGGCACTTGCTGGAAATACAAATTCTGATTTGCCGAGGAAAAGTGGTGGAATGGAGCTTCAGAAAATGAATATAGACGTGATGAACTTTCTGGAAGTTAAACTGGAATTTAAAGGAGAGAACAGAAGTTATATTTCATCACTTATTCGTCATTAAAAATAATCGTGGAGCAGCCGCTCTGGTTAATTACAAATTCGTGTAGCGACAAACTGGGGGCGGACGAGCGATTCCCAGTGACGGCAGCGTCGAGGTAACAGGGCTTCGTATTCGGCAAAGATTTATTGGAATGGCTGCGGGACATCGACGATTTGTCGGCTTTATGCTGTTTCCAGCTACGCTGGCAACTCGGTCGTTGCAGTGATGCAATTTACGCGCGGTGCTATTGCATTCGCATTATCGCGCACTGTTCCACCGCGTTTAACGCCTCGCCGGGAGGGAACGAGAGGGAAGAATGCCACGAGAATTCTTTCTCACGTGCTGTTTCGCTCGATACGCAGTTCTGGGGAATTCCGGTTAATATGTGCTATCGAAATCCAAGCCTGTTCTACTTTTCCCTACTTTTTATTAATCTCTTTATCCATTCCGAATGACTCTCGAATTCTTCGTAACCGGACACTTTAGATTTCGAAATATTTCAAGGATGATCGAAACAAGATTCAAATATCCCTGTTAATTTCTCCGGTTAACCATTGAAAAGGTGTCGGCCAGGAGACGATGCACAATCAAACACGAACGATTCGACGTTATATAAACTGCGAGTAGCCGGCCACTTCCCCGAAATGGCCCATTACTCGGAAGTAAATCCTGCCAAGTGGCTGCCAATACAGAAGATTAACTTCTGCTAGCAAGGGTATACACACATCAGCGTATCCAGACGTCCATAAAATCTCAAGAGTCGGCTCGCGGGACTGGCATAACCCCTCGATCATTTACATATCGCTTCCTGTTCTACCGAACTAAAGAAACCCAATCCAATTTGTCCCCCCTAAAACAAAACAATTCCTGCCAGCAACAAAGAGAAATAAAGGCAAACAATAGGGATCATCTTTCCGCTGAGCATGTTCGTTGACCAGACAAAAAATCCTTTTCTTTTTTGTCGGAAATCGGGTGTAGCCCTCTTGTAAATTTCGCTCCCAAGGTGACTCTACAATTTCGTGGGAGATTAGAGCCGCTATTGGCCGGTTAGGCGGGGGTAGAGAAGAAACATAGCTGCACAGTCGTCGACCGCCATGTAGATGCGATTCCACACACCGTGAAAGGCACCGCCATGTCGCGCGCATCTGGGCAGACCCGATCTCTCCCCCGCACACCATTCCTGCGTTATGCGCTCTCTCGTGTTCGCGTTTGTGTGTGCGTGCGTCGTGTTCCTATCGGAGATGGAGGATGGTGTGCGTCGGGCAGATACACGCCAGATAATGGGAGGCACCCCTTATGGATGACGTTTGGGCTCCACCGGGAACAATGGAGCGAACTTCCCCCTCTCACCATCCATCCTTGTCGGAATCCTTTATTACCACCCGGTATATATACGAACGCTGTACCCTCATATATATGACCACCCTTCTTCCCCTCATACTCCCTCTTCTCCCGCTCTGCGATATACCTGTATGTGCAGGATTCTGTATACGTGAATGCTTCATCTACTACAAGTGTGTGCGCACTTTCGCTGTGCGTGTCTATGGTTTGACCAACTGTGTATGGTTTGTCCGCAGCACGTACGTGTGGTCCAAGCTTGCATGTCTGCGTCTTGGCCCACAGATCGCCCACAACCCACACCGACCCGCAAACCTGTCCAACCAACCGGGATTTAAGCCCATTGGTTCCCCGTGATGGAAGCTATGCGTGCCCACGCACACCATCATATCCGTGATGAAGAAATGTGTGAGCACCTGTGCGCTCGTTCCGATACTCTAAGCCCCCTTGTTTTTCGATGCGTCTTCGGGAGGGGATTAAAGACACCCACGTTGAGATGGAGCCGATCATTCCCCCTGGGAATGTCTTCTTACCGAGCACAAGGCACCGACGTGCCCCTCCATGAATCACTTTGTTATCGCCTGATTTTTCATCGTAGATTGCCTTTCAGATGCTCTGGCACCAACCTCTGGGCCGGCGGCTAATTGTGAAGCATCTTTGTAGAAGACATTTTATATTTTTTGCACACTGCGTACAATTTGTAGACTTTGCACATTTTTAAACGGTTGGAAAATAAATTCCGAACAAGGGTTGAAAATAACATCTTCGGTAAGAAGAGTTTCCAAGGACTGCCTTTCAGATGCTCTGGCACCAACGTTTCCTCTGGACCGTGCGGCTAATTGTGAAGCATCTTTGTAGAAGACATTTTATATTTTTTGCACACTGCGTACAATTTGTAGACTTTGCACATTTTTGGACGGTTGGAAAATAAATTTCGAACAAGGGTTGAAAGTAACATCTTCGGTAAGAGTTTCCAAGGACGAGCGCGACGTGAGTCAGCGTTTAGGCAAACGGAGAGCCAGACGGATGGTTCCACTTTCGTAAGATTGCATTCGTTTCTTTTGTCCTATTCCGCCCCATAAATAGCTCGACTGTGCCCAGGACTGTGCCCGAGAAATCTCACCGGTGTCGATGACGCGAATATTCCTACGACACCGGTCAGCTCCAAAGAAATATCCTTTATCGCCGCCCACGCGTTTTCGAGCGGCGCGCGCTCTCAGATATGTAGATCGCCGCCATTATTCATACGTGCTGCCATTTTTTGAACGCAACTTGGTCGTGCGTCTAGGATCCGGATCAGGAACGACAGGTTCCATGAATAGATAAGCTTATTACGCACGCCGACGACGTTGATCCTTGCGACCTGTTATGTAACATCTTTTTAGCACGTTTTTCTTCATTCTACTCGTTGAAACGAAATTTTTACGCTCGAGTGACCTATCGTGACACGGTCTTGAAGCTTGGAAATCTCTTATTAACTATCTGTACACGATGCAATGGAAAGTTCAACAAATTTCTGAACAGCTCATTGAAACACATCTAAATACATTGAAAATATCTTTCCGAGAACAAATCGTTGTGTTTATTGTGACACGGTCTTGAAGCTTGGAATCTCTTATTAATTTCTGTACATGATGGAAAGTTGAAGAAATTTCAGCCCATTGAAACACATATAAATACATTGAAAATATCTTTTCGAGAACAAATCGTCGTGTTTATCTCGAACAGCTCGTGGAACGAGTCATTCGCCTAATCCGGGAACGAGCGAAGGACACTCTCAGACCGAGACACAAATTCTAGACCGGAAACGTTAATAGAGGGCACGCCGAGTGCTTTGAACCGGACGTCCGAAAACTGCGACGTTTCGGCTGACATTGAACCTGAATCAGACAGAGTTAATGAGTTCAAGGTTCGGCACGGTCTCGAGACCGTGCAACAAGCCGCCATACAAAATTGCTCGAATCCAGACCACGAGAAAAACGAAGTATATTCCTCGAGTTGAGAAACAACTAGAAACCTAAGCCTACTTTCGAAAGGCAACGAGCCTCGGCTTATCACAGAAGGGGGCCACGAGAGGGCCCCGAAAAGTCTCGCTTGAACAGTTAATCACGTCCGGGGGCCTTCTAAAAAAAGCCGTCGGTCATGCGACGGCTAATGTATTCGGCTACGTGACATCATATAGCAGAAATGCCAGTCGGTCGTCGTTCGAGGAATTCCATAGACAATGGACACCGAAGGCGAAGGAGCTAAAAAGCAAAAGAAAGAGAGAGAGGGAAGCCTCCTCTCCATGAACGAAAAAGCGTCGTGCTAGCTCTCGCGGACGCTCGCAAATCGCGTCCCCGAAGACGCTGGGCGTCCCTCTTTGTTCGGATACCCGGCGGATCCATTCATAAATATCTCAAAACGGCTTAATTTCGTGGCGCTGCGGGCGAATAAAATCTCCGGCCGGTGAAAAATGTGGACAGCTTCTCGCGAGCTGGGGGGACGTCGAGGATAGGGAGGGGGGTAGAGGGGTCCAGGACGGAGAAGATACGGCCCAGCGGCGACCCACGAATCGCTTGATCGCCGTCTCGGGTCACCGCGGAGAGACTTCGGGCTAGGAACAGCTCCGAACGAGAAACTCTCGCGCGCGAGAGAACGAGATAGAAACTGTCCCAGAGAAATGTTCGCGATAACTGCGACACGACGACCATTCTCTGTCTTTTGAGTATCGGGCCCCCGCTACTGCCCTCCCCGTGTCCTTTCTCCGTGATATTCCAGGGCCCACTCCCACGATTTATCTGGCTAATCCCTCGCACTTTTCGTGGCCGACTTTGCTGCCTCTCGTTGGTGCAGGTAGTCTAGGTTACTTCGCGGTGATTGGATGCTCTCCGGGGCCCGAGCAGACTTGGGACTGCTGGGAGTTTCATGGGACTTCGGGAACGCCATGCTGGTTCGCTGACTCAGAGAATGTTCAGCCGAGTGATTTGTAGACTGTATCGCGTGTTTATGGAGCATGGTTGCTCGTTGGTTAGTAGACATTAATTTTTAGAAGCCGTTCTTGTTGCGTATGATTATTTCAATCAACGATCGTATAAAAACGTTTAGAAACCGTTAGTACATCCACATCTACGCGGCTCGAACTACAATTTCCGATCAAGCAGAGAGAGAGGGAAGGGGGGAGAGAAAGAGAGAGCCACACCTGGCAGTCCACAGAGTGAACGAGATTCATATATGTTAATTTCATGCGGGGCGTTGATCGCGGATAATTGTAATAGGTACACGAAAGCACCAGCGATTAAATCTGCCTGTTAATTTGACCGTGACGAAGCTGCTCATGCAGCTAGATTTCTGTCGATCGTTACGCAGTCAATCCACTGCGGATTTTCATGCGAGATAATAGTGTTACTAATCGACCGTAGGAAATAGGAATTGAACATAAGTGTATGTCTTCTTTCAATTATTTTAACCAGACAGAGATAACGTCATATAATTCTCGAGTTCTTCTATCTGTGTAATAGTTGTTCGAAAAGGCCCCCGACCCCCTCCACAAGATAGACAAATCGTTGTAAAAGACTTTCTCGCTAGTCACTGATCTGTCACCAATCAGTATAAGTACTTATACTGATTATAATTAATGTATTGTACTTCAAGTATTGATTATAATTAATGTATTGTATTTCAAGTATTGATTATAATTAATGTATTGTACTTCAAGTATTGATTTAATACTTGAGGAGTCCTTGGGCGGGTCTAGGACGAAACACCACCTTCCTTTTCCTCTACTATTAAAACATATTTAATAGCAACCGTGGTCTCGAACCTATAATGATTCAAATCCGAATAGAACGTTTGGGTAATTCCTATAAAATAGCTATATATAGTGTGTATAGTTTTATCGAACCTGAGCGCCGACAAAAAAACATTGCTAGTTTATTATCTTAAGATGATCGATATAACAAAAATGCATTTAATAGTTTAGACTCCCGGAGGAACATCCAGATTTATTGGCACAAGATGCGTGCGGGTAGGTCCCGTTGGTCGACCGCGGAGCAGTGCAATTACCGTAGCGTTTATGGCAACCTGAGGAATTCCGACGCACCCCAAATGGATCCCGATCTCATTAGGATCGGGGCCTAGATCGGCCGATCCCCGCGAATTACGCTTTGCTCCGAGTGAGTCACGTGTATTTATCCCGCGAACACGCGGTTGCTTTTAGCGGATAGTTAAAAAGGAACAGAGCGAACCACAGAGAAAAAGAGAAAGAGAGAGAGGGAGACTATGGTGTAAAAAGGGAGCAAATGGAGCAGGAGACGGATATATGGTAACGGAGAAGCGGCGGTGTCGCCGGTGAATGAGACTTGTTACCGGCCGCGAACACGGTGCCGGCCGTGTTTTCGGTGAAATAATAACTCAGGGACGCGTAAATAATGCCGAATAAAAGCGACAAGGTAAGTGGCGAGCGTACGACGAATAAAACTCAGACTCGCGAATTTACCGGGCGATCGAAGCCGTTCCGGCTGTCAGTGGTCGTATCCCGTTTCCATTTCGAACCCGTGTGTGCTCGAGAGCCACCGCCATGCCACCGCCGTCGCTCCTTTCATCGTGCGTCCGTGGCGTCGTTCTATTTCCAGCCGGTCGACTAAAGTGTACATAAAGTGTACACTATGTATCCACGTTTATATATTAATCGATTTACGTCACGCCTCTATACTTCTCGTATAAACACGTCAGAATTGCACTCGGGAAATTGGAAAATCCGCTGATTACCACCCCCTCGACGCCTTCCACTCACGGACAGATGCGCTTTTTAACTTCCTCTTCTACGATTCCTTTTACGGTTAATTCTCCCGTGTTGGGCAATACGAAAATCACACTTTGGCTGATTTAACTGTGGTAAATGTGAAATACAGTTTTTTTACGAATTGCTCGAAGTTCTTCGGGAAATTAAATTGTTCAGCGAAGAGAACTTTAAGAATTTTTCCTGGTTTTTCATGATTTTGGACACTCCCAAGTATATCGGTATTGTGTTCATTATCGTTATAGACAGCTAAACATGTTCACTGTAATGCAAATCAATTATCTCGGACATTTTTGAATTATTAAAAGTGACAGAGAAACTCGTAGTGGCCGATTTTCATAGTTGTATTTACCACGAGGGAAAAAAATGGATTTATTAAAGAATTTGTCATGCACTGTCTCGCGGGCTATGTTCGCTGTCAGTGTTTTGAAATTATTATTTCAAATCGGGAGCAAGGGATTACGAGGAATTTACGAGGTGATGATTTTACAGTGGAATGAATGGATTAGTATTTTTAGTAAATAATTCAGCAGCGTGTAAGAACGTCTGTGGAAATGTCACGTGGCTTTGTAGTGGCGGGAAAATAAATAGACACGCGGAATATATATTTTGGCTTGAAAATCAGATTCTACTGGCTTCTGGCTACTTGTTCAAATAGAAAATCTTTTTCGCTGAATTCTGAAGAATGTTTGAAAGATGCTCTTGCACCTGGCAATAATATTTTTTACCCCTCGCATTCTCCTCAGAAATAGTTGCTCAAAAATCGAAGGATAATTTTCACTGTGTAAAGCAGCGATAAAAAAAATATTGGCTACTGGCTTCTTCTGGTTACTTATTCAAATAAAAATCTTTTTCACTGAATTCGGTCTGAAGTATGTTCGAAAGATGCTCTCACACCTGGCAATAATATTTTTTACCCCTGGTATGGTCCTCAGAAATAGTTGCTCAAAAATTGAAGGATAATTCTCACTGTGTAAAGCAGCGATAAAAAAAAAGTTTAAAATTTCTGAAGAGGAAGAGAGTAGAAATAAAATATTGTATACTACCCAGAATCAAAAAATGAACTGATCTACCAAGAAGTCCGGAACACCCCTTATTTTTACGACTGAGTCTTTCGAAGCGTGACAAAGAGGGTGTCGAAGACAGAAAGAGAGGAAAAAGTCGCACGTAACGAAAGAAAAGGCTGGCCAGTGGAGAGTGAAAAAGCGTTGACCGATAGCATGGAATCGCAGCGAGCATGATAACGGGTCTGCCGAGCGGAGCGACTTAAAATGGCCGTTAAAATCGCGGTTATTGTTTTCGGGCCGCGTTTCGTGCCTCGTTCAGAGGAACCGAAATCGCGTGGAGGCTCGAGGCATGAGGCGCGCGGTTGACGTTTAATCGCTCGCCTAGATTTACGACAAGCTGCCCTATTGCCGATGCCATTGTGCCAGACACAGCTCCCTATCCTCCTCTCTCTGTCTCTCTTGAAAACGAAACGACTGTCCGGTCCACTTGAACCGAACTTCCGTTCCGCTGTCCCTTTCGCCGACCCCTCATTTTCCGATTGTAAATCGTAATCGAGTTACGTTCGCCGTCGACACTGTTGTTTTGACAACTTCCATTCCCTCCGAACCGTGTAACATTATGATTTTTTTATGACTCCTAACGACCGAACAATCTCCCTCTCTTTACTCCGTTGCTTTTACATCTATCTCTCTCTCTCTCTTTATGTTCTTGCTCTCTTGGATTTCTCTTTCTGTTGCGCTCCTCCGCTTTAGGTATTTACACGCAGCGACAGTGAATCGCGTGCCCGCTTATGGTCGCTATACGGGTCCTGTGGCAGGAATCATTCGAGCAACGGGACAGAGGGGAAATGGACTGGTCGTTTGCGGTGCGAAGGGCGTAGTAAAGAGACTTTATATTTTGCGACACGTGGACCGAAACTCTTTGTCGGTAACCACCGTCAGCCCCATAATGCTCATTCTCGAACGGCCAGTACATCAATTGCTGGATTATGGCCGCGTAGCTTTAACTCCCGCGATTGAGTCCCTATGATTAACTACTGCCCGCGTAAAATGAACGCCACCGCTTTTTATGGGTGCTTGCGAGCTCGGGGATTGCTAATTTCCGAGGCTGAAATTTGCGACTGTTATTCACCGGTAATTAAGTTAGACTCAAATTAATCTTTATGTTGACGGTGCCTTCTTTTATTGGTTAGAGAGGGAGGGTTGAAACGTGCATTCTAATTATCTTTCTTCTTTAATGCGCAATCTGCGGATTTTAACGCAACGAAGACGTTTAAAGAATTATTAAAACATTCTCTATTATTTTCATGCTGCTATTACGAATAAAATTAAAAATGCTTCAGTTTATTAATGCGGCATCGAATGTCCAGGATGAAATGTTGCGATCGGTGGATCAATGAACCGCAAAATGGCGGCCACCGGCAGCGTCCGAGTGACACAGAAGCTAACGAACTCCGTGGATTTTTATTTGTTCGGCGGCATGCACCTTTCCATGCGCGATTGCGAATTCCAGGTGCGCGCGTACGGTTCGCAAACGATTTCCATGCGTTTTTCACGGGATTGCGCAATCTCGTTTCTTGCGTCAATCGTCGACAAAAAGCCCGCTAGATATTCCCGCAGGTATTTAAGCCGAGTTTCGTCACCGCGGTGGCGGTGGCACAGTGTGTTAGTTTATTGCAACGATCGCAAACGAATAAAAATATGAGGATTGACAAGTATTGCGGGGATCGTTTTCCACGATTTCGATATCGGAGGAGACGCGATATAGTCTTTGATGGCCCTGATGGTCAACCTGATGCTGACATTAACCGCCCTGGAAGCGATTTATTGCTCCTCCGGTTATCACCTGGGGCATGGAAAGGAAACCGAAGATGTCTAGATACGTTGGAAAGACGTGCTATGTGTCCGAAAGGGAAAAGGAAAATCCTCTAGATACTTGTTCGTTGCGCAATTTTATTTGCAAGACATCATTTTTATCGCTCGAAAACAAACGAGCACATCGAGTACAATGCGTGCAAGCTGTTCCTTGAAACAAGATGAAATAAACGGCGAATAGATTCCGGAGATTGAGAGGTAAATCAAAGTAATTGGTAGTTATGTCGGCGTTAAGACGGTAGAACATTATTTAGCAATTGAGATTTTCGCGAGAGCTCAGTGAGAAGTAACTTGGAAAAAGTTAGATTGGATTAAATCGAGAACGAGAGCATCCAAGATGTATATTGTAAAAATTACATGGTCTTAAAAATTGAAAGTCAATTAATTAATTCATTATTCCGTAGTGCAGAGTCGTGTTGATAAATTCAGTAATCGTAAAATAGTGAATTTGCGGCGATGTTATTTTGATCCATCCGGTCGTGTTGGTGTTAAAAAATGATTTCCAGTTTAGATTCGTATTTTAATTAACGGTAACGGGCCGATTTGCCGAGGCGCAGAAAAATGAATCAGCGATTTAGATCTCGCGGAGCTGCTCGAACGAGAAATACTTTCCGAGGTCCGATACTTAAATCGTCTTTAATTGATAATAACGTAAGTATCGGGGTATTAAAAAATCATTTAGCAATTGAGATTTTGATGCGCGGCCCAATGAGAAATGTACTTGGCCGGTCCTTATCTTCGATTCGTTGACCGGAGGCCTCTTATCTAGATAACGAATCCGCCAATGGTTTAAGAACAGTGAATAAATGATAACGAGCCCGCAAGAGTCCATGCTCCGTCGAGTGAAATGGGATAGGATGATAAGTGGCTGGCAGAGATAACGTGGAATATTGTAGCAAAAACGTAGCGCAACGCTAAACGCCGTTGTAACGCGGCCGTTAAATGTTTTTAATTGCCGTTTATCCATATCTACCAATTATAAATAATTGACGATCGTACACGGACAATTGTTATTTATGCCGAGCTGATTAAATTCTTCGGCCGTGTCTATCGTCCGGGAGAGGACGGGCAGTAAAAGTTTCTTGCGGAGTCATCCATTGGAAAGTTTTATGTGGAAGATCGCCGGCTTCTGCTCTGTCCCAGACAAGAAAACACGAAAGTAATCACTCCGGTGAGATACACTTTATGAATTAACCAGAGAATTTTATTTCAATTAATTACGGTTATTGTTTTCTTACTATCCCGGCGAACAGTATCGGCGATAACACATTTTTAACGTTCGATCTACTTATTCAAATTTCATAACTCCTCGCAGACGGTTTGCACTTATGGAAACAAGACTTTCATTTTAAATAGATCCGTGAACGATCCCTAAGACTAGTCGAATAAAAATGAAGACTGTAACATGGTTGAAAATTGCACGGAGTAACTTTCGACGCAGACGTTTAATATCTCGTAATTCATAAATATTAAAAAAAGGGCGCAAGCTCGTGCGATCGAACGAGCGCGGAGATTTCGAATAAATTGTCGAGGGGTGGAATCGTGCGAAGGGATCGACGCGTCGCCATTGATAGAATCGTGTGCGGGGGTGGCGAGCTCTTGCGGAGGGGGTCTCGCGCAGAAACTTCCGCAATATCCTCTCGTCTGCGGGAGGAACGGCGAAGAGGTTGGTGTGCGGCGGCCGAAAGCAGATATTAAACTTAATATATAGCCGCAATTAGGCGCAGGCCTTGGCCCTTCTCGTTTACAGGCTGCCGTGTTCCGCCACCGTGTCACTCTCTCGGCCGCCCTCTGCCAAATGGACCGCCGGGTGTCAACTATAAGCTCCTTTGTCCCTAAATCACTGCCAGCCTACCGCTAATTAGCCTACCCCGGAATTCTTAAAACGTATTCCCGACCAATCACTGACAACGTGTATCTGGCTTACTCCGCGAAACCATTCGCGGCAAATAAGTAAACCATTTCCACCGCTAATTACTATAAACCCGCACACACATTTTTTCCTTCGGAACGTATACAGGGTGTCCGAAAATTACTTCAACATCCGGAAATGGGAGGTTCTTGAGATCATTTGAATCAACATTTTCCTTTTCAAAATTGGCGGCTTTGTTAAGGAGTTATTAACGAAGCCGCGGATGCCATTTTGGAAAAGGAAAATGTTGCTTCGAATGATCTCAAGAATTTTCCAATTTCTAGATGTTGAAGGAATTTTGAGACAGCCTGTATATGATCGATGGAAAACCAGTGATCGGTAGAAAGTAACGAAATTGTCCACGTCGCGGTATTAATTTTATTGGAGCGTTAACGAGACCGGCCACCGTTTGATTGCGGCCATTCGATTAGATAGTTGACCCGGCGAGGGCAGATGTAAATTGAAATAACCGATGAAAATTTATCTTACACGGGAGTCAAGGATGCCGGTTATTTTATTGGGTCGCTAAAGGCGGCTACCGAAAAAACTCCTTTATGCCCTCTAATTAGCCGGAACGGTCGTCGTCTCGATAGGCTGAAGCTCTTAATCTACATTCTACATCGACCGAAAAGTTATCCGCCTCGAAGACGCTGCTACCACGCGGCTCTAATGTATTCCCGGTGTAACAAACCATTACATATATCGCACACTCTTACAAAATTATCCGGAAATCGTCCAATTTAGATATACTATTAACTCACAATTAGAAAAACCACTCTCCTCGTCGCACTACCGGAGACACGTTTCCAGATTTTCAAGGCAGGAAAGTTCTCGCAATTAGGCGACCACCCAAATCGGGGGGAAGAGAGAAAGAAGACATATTCAGTGCCTCTACCTTAGGCGACATATCGATTACCGATCGTAAACCGCGAATTCAATTTATCGTGTTGTTCGCAAAAGATCGGGGAGCTGGACGCGTAATAAATCCGCGCTCTAACGAACGCCGGGGATCGGTCCCCGCTACCGAGCTCTAGAGGTTATCGATCGATAGGCAACCTCTCGTGCATATTACACGCTTCTGTCGTGAGCTTTTTCGAAATCCCCGGGGTTATCGGCGATCGCCGATCGAGGGTTATCGAGCGTGGAGCACGGTGCGTGAAAATAACCGGGCGACTTACTCACCGCGAGCGATTTCCTTTCGCAGAACGGTTCGCTCCTTTCTCCACGTCGGCATTCTTCGGGATCTAACAGAGTAGCCTAGCTAACCGCTGTTTCCCGACGTGCCTGGCGCGCGCGTCATCCCTGGCGAAAATCGTTTACAGAAAAATCCTCGAGAAACCGCGCGAATCGGTCGCAAAGGCATCCCGGATGCTCGAACCCGTCGAAATCGTGCTGGGGACGATCGGGAGACGAGGAGACAGGGCTACCGCTGAGTTATGTGAAGACATTCGCTAAATACGACGAAGGAATGAAGAACATTCGCAGAGAAAGCCTGGTTTCTGCGGCGTAACGCTTTGAAAACCAAGGCATCCGGTGATTGTACGAATAACTGAGCTGTTGGTTACATTTACAGACAGTTTCTCGATTTTTCTAAGCATATTCTAATCGAGAAATGATAATTGACGAACAGCGTGCATTAATGTTAGAACCGGCCAAACGAAAAGATTGAACGCTTGAGAGGATGATGCAGAGTTGAAAACGTTACCGCGACGAGCCAGAAGAGGATGAGAGTATAAAAGATGGTTATTCGTAACCTCTGCACAAAGCTCCGATGAAAAACAACAGGAGCATCGTAAGTTGAACGTTTCGGGAGAGCTAGTAGACTCGTTCGTAAACTTCGTCGAGATCCTGCGAAGTCAGGGCCGAGATCAAATTATGTTGAACCATTAACTAAATTCGACGAGGAACGAAGATTATGGGAAGATTAGAACACGGGGACCACAAATTGAACAGTTTCAGACGCAAACAGATTTAGTTCCAAATTTCTTCTTCGGCCGTCCCTTTTCCTTTTGATAGTGTCTGTCTTGATATTTTTATGAAGTCTACGGTGATACTCGAGCCGGGATCGAATCATTTTGAACCATTAAGCAGATCCGATGAAGAACGGAGATTGCTAGATTAGGATAGGAGATACGAAGAACAGTTTCGGAGGCGGATAGATTTAGCTCCCAACTTGGCAAAGAGAGTAGCTTCTTCTTTCATTCTTCTGAATTTTTATACAGTTTCTCTTGAGTCGTTTGTCAGGTCCTTTGAAGAGGTCGTTGTTAAACAAATTGAACGGAGAGAAGCAACTATACGAGAAGGTAGAAGAAGACCGTGAACATGAGAGGAAAATGCTCAGAACAGATTCGGTCTGCCTGGAAGTTCATCAAAAGCGAGATAAAACCGAGTCGAAAGGAAGCCCGGTTGGGGTAAAAAGGAAGTCCACGGTAAATTCAACGGGGGCATTAGCCGGATCCGGCGGAATGGTTGATAATGCTCGCGCCAGCACTTGGTCGACGGTCTCGCGGATATTTACGGCGGTTGAAGTGCGGGGACAATCAGGTTCGCCGGTGGTGTAGGAGCAGCGAACTCGGCTGAGGAACGGCTTGGAGGGGTTCAGAGAGGTTGCTCGTGGGGTTTGAAGGGGGTGGGGAAGGGATGAGGATGCAGCGGAGGGTTTTCTGGCTGCTTGACTCGCCCCTGGCGTGATGTGCCGGCAGCAGGATGGAATGGTTTTCCCTCCGGTTGCCAGGGTAACCTATGGCCCACCCTTCGGGGGTTCAGCAAACCACCCCTGTGGCTGCACCGGGCCGGCGTACGTGAGCCAAACTCACGCACACCACTCCGAAAAACCACGCTCGCACACAGAGACGTCCCGTCGAATACCGTGGATGTTCTTCGGGGTTGTGTACGCGTTTCACCAACACCGTTGCACGGAGACCTCACCCAGAGATTCGTGAACAGGCGGCGCGCACACGCACACAGTGCTCAGAGACACGCACACCCATTCAATCCTGGACCGCACTGCTGCGAACGGCCATGCTGAATTCAATATCAGCATTCCCGGCATTCCCTCCCGTGCTTCTCCCGTTTCCTTCTTTCTTTCCCTTTTTTTTCTCTACGTCTTCTTGGCCCCTCGTCTTTCTCGGTTTTGAATGATGAGGACCGGATGGCCCCACTCTCTTTTCTTCTCTCTTTCTCTAACATGAGCTGTTGAACCGTACGGATACGCTCCCAGCAAGGCCGTTCGCGGGAAATTCGAGAAAACCGGATGACTACTCGAGAATCAGACCAGAGATTCTAGGATTTATCTCGAATACATTGTGCGAAGAGTGGAACATAGTACTATTGGCGCCAGCTTTGGCTTTTGGTATGCCTAAGCGGAGAAGTGCCGAGAACTAGGTGAAGTGTTTCAGGGATTCGTTTGGATTGTCCAATTCTCGATGAGCTCGTATTTCAGTATACACAATTTCTTAGTATCGTTCTCGGTGCACGAGCGACCGCGGTGCACCACAAAATCTGGCTATCTTTTATTGGTCGGTAGCGCGTATTTGCTTCATCACGAGGCAATAATATGGCCACTCAGCGTCTTCGTGAGAATGATGGTATTATGGCTGTCCCCTCGTTGCACCGGGGGAACCGGTTTCTTCGGCGACGAACCGAAAATACGAGTCCCCTTCTCTCTCTCTCTCTTTATCTTGCTTCCTTTCTTCGTCTTCTGTCTTTCCCACTCGCCCCACCCCTTTCGACGGTCAAAAGCGAAATTACGCCCGAGCCAATTGCGAAAATTGCTCGTGAGAAATTTATCAAGTCTTCTTCTGCCGGTCCGTTACGAGCCGCAGACGCCCTATTTCGTTGCGCGACTGGCCCGTGAATGGCCGAGGTGCCATTTTAAATCGTTCGTGAGCCGCGGACCGGGACCGGCGACTTTTGTCGACGCGGTTATTTAATTTTATTACTGTTTGCGTCTGGGAGATTGCGAGCACAATTGGTAATGGCGTCGTAACGGCCCTACGAGGGTTCACACCCTTTTTCGCGAGCCGCTGCACGCCGAAGTCGCCGGTAAACAATCCAAAGAAACTTCAATTCGTTATACTGTTTATAGCTTAGTCTAGAAAAACATTCTCGATCTGCTTGGCGTGGATGAATAATACGAAGATAGTATTTTTCGTTGCGAGCGGAGGCGTAAAAGAGGTCTGAAGGTGACTGTTGTTTTTCGTATAGGTTGTTTTAATTCAAGTCTGCAAAAACTAGTCAGGTCCGGATAGGTTACATTCTCTAGACTTCTTCCTTTTCCAATCTTCGTTTCTGAGATCACGTTAATTTCTTATCATTGGATCCCGGAATATCGGAGACAGCGTTATCCAACAATGGTAATTTTTTAACAACCCCTGTATCAATCTAATACTAATATAAAAAGAAGCAAGTGCTGAATGAGAATGTTAAAAAGTTCAAGAGTTAGTGTCCGCTTAAATCTCGGCATCTATATGGAGTAGCTGTGGTAAAAGCGAACGAAGCCAGCAATTTTTTAGAGGATCGCTGGTGCCGTCGATAGATTCCTCGTGAAATCGCAGCGTGTCGTTTCCGTTGTCAGTCGATTCGGCGAACAAACCGGCATTATTCGGTAATGGCTTCGACGTGTCGCGGAATTCAGTCTCGGGCAAGCTTTACGACGGGTTCGAAAGCTGCGGCTCCAGGTACAAGGCCAGATGACAAGCAGAGAACTTTTTACCTGGTTAGCGGCCGGCCCGGCAACGGTACGGAACACGGCGCAGCTCGATAGTTACCTAAACACCATAAAAAATTCAGCGTACCCCGTTTTACGACTTTGACTCCTGCGCGAAGAGAAAGTTGGCCGAGGGAAAAGGCATTTCAAGAAAGGGTTCACTTTCGGTACAATGGTCTACGAGACTTTTTGGGGAAACTTTCTTTTTTTCCTCGTCCCTTTCTTTCATCTCTCTTTTTTCCGTGTTCGCGCTCTTTCTCGCAGAGATTTCCCTCAACCCATGCAATAAACTGACCCATCTGTGTACGGCGGTGTTCGCCTTTTTTTCTCTCTTTTCTTTTTAGACCGCCCGCCGAAAAAAAAACCCGGAAAAAGAGAAAGTGAGGAGAGAGTTAAGATTTGTGACCGCGTCGAACGACACGCAACTCGCAGCACGCCCGGGAAGGAAACACGGGAAAAACTGTACGGCTTACGTAACGAGAAGCGACGTGCATGATCGGGTACCCTTCTTTCTCGCCGTCGAAAACGGTCACGAGCGGGTCCCGCGTCGCGTTCGTGTTTTGCGAAGCCACGTGAAATACGTGACAGGTCCGTCGCGGCGACCAACACTCGTTCGCTTCTTGCCGATACTGACGGCAACACCATAAATTATTTCACGAATTTCCAAAGACTTTTCGGCGTTTTTTACCCGGCTGGCAATCCACCCCTGGGCCAGGAATTATTCAACGGCTTCGTGACGGCTTCCCGATCCCCGCGAAATTAAATTGCCAGATAATCGACTACCTCTCGAAAACATCCAAAAACTATTTTCAGTATTTTTTAAAATGAAAATCGACTTCCTTGGTTTTCACAGTTAAACTTATCGCGTTCAACTATTGTCAGTATAAACAGGTGTAGATCTGACCACTATTTATTGATGATCCTGAGTGTAGGGAGGGAGACGAATCGCTGAACCATGTTTTATGGCAGTGCAACTTGTGCAACGAAGAAAGGCTCAAATTAATTAATAAACTCAGTAAAATAAACTTCCAGCTTCCAATGGATGTTTCAATATTAATAGCCGAACCAAATATCAAAGCATGTCACTACATGTTATCATTTTTTTAAAAGCTGTGGTCTTAAAGTATAAATTTTTCTAATAAATTTTTCCTTTATAATTTTAACTTATTTATAATTTTTACTTTAATAATTTTTGTAATAAATCTCGTATGAGATTTTCTTTTCTTTTTAAACTGTTTTACCAATTCGTTGACGTAGACGAATGACAAAGAAACAGATGAATCGCGTAATTCGCTTCCCAAGAATTTTACTAATAAAAATCATGAACTCTTCATCATACTTTTCGCAATCCTCGGCTCCGCCACATAATTGAAAAACTGCTGAGAAACGCGTGCATTACTGCGAATACTGACGCTTCTCTCACATACGTAAGCTGTTTAGAATAGATAAGAACCAGAATACATTGAGTGAAGTTAAAATTCTGCTGCGTTGTTTGAAGAAGCGTTTACCACACACGGTTTTACGCGGCATAAGCTGGTAAAGCAATTTTCAACAACGATCTAAACTCATCTAAATAGTTTACACTATTTTAAGTAGCTCGAACTGATAGATTGAGTGAAACCATTTTGACCAAAGATTAAGTAATTGCTGTTCACACTAGTTTAACCAACATAAATTAGTACATTAAATAAGACAATTTTTAACGAAGATCTAAATAGTATGTCTTCGATCGTGCGGCTCTAACAGATCATTAGCACGAATAATCGAGGCCTAAATATTTGATTGTTACGGCTCCACGGTGAGGCAGCTTCATCAGCTTGGACCTCTCGAAGATGGCCTCTCTGGCGAGATTGAATATTCTTGTCAAACTTAATAGAGCATCAATACTCCACCTCTCTAGAGAACTTACTAAACCCTCACATCTAGACTGCGGATCTTTATGCGAAATTTTCTGGATCTAGAAAAACTCATCGATGTTTTGAAATTCTTATTCATACTTATGATAAATACATAAAATCCGCAGTCTATACGAACGATCTCGTCTCCAACATGGTACAGCATCGCCATCCAATTCGCTTCTCGCGTTGATTAGCATCCGGTCAGGCAACCCTTTGCACTCCTTGCACGCTTACTGGGTAAGTAAACAGTCAAGTTCTCCCACAAAGTTCTCATCATCGACTGTGCTTCGTCTGTAAACATAGAAATTGGAAAATCGTTACGAGAACATCGTAGCAACCAGAAAATCTTAGATTATTAGACAAAAGTAAAACAAAAAAAAAACAAAACGCTAGACTTGATCGCGAAAATTAGAGAAAGTTGTTTGATCGAGTCGGCTCTGAATTGACTGTGGTAGTGCAAAGGGTTGAACAATGGAGCCCGGTCCAGCATGAAAAAACTAACCTAGGAAAATCTGCGTTTCTGACGTTTCCAGGGCCGAACGGTTGTCCGAGGCGTCGGGGCCGTCAGACGTACACACGGTTCCAGACCCTGGAGCTGGAGAAGGAGTTCCATTTCAACCACTACCTGACGCGACGGCGGCGAATAGAGATCGCGCACGCCCTGTGCCTGACCGAACGACAAATCAAGATCTGGTTCCAGAACCGGCGGATGAAGCTGAAGAAGGAACTCAGGGCGGTGAAGGAGATCAACGAGCAGGCGAGGCGGGAGAGGGAGGAGCAGGACATGATGAAGAAGCAGCAGGCGGAGAAGCAGGCGAAGATGCAGCAGGAGCAGCAGAACGCGGCGCTTCAGCATCAGCAACCGCATCATGTCAGCGGTTTGGACAAGACGCAAAGCGATCTGCTGAAGGCGGTCAGTAAGGTGCCCACATAGGAGACTTTGCTGGGCCGGTTGTCTTTCTTTTAAAGAAGAAACAGCAGACTGGACGCAGCGGTTTCGGCGCGCAGACATCCACCGTAGAGAGAAGACAGAGCGGAGAAGAGATGGACGGACAAACGAGACGAAAGAAAGAAAGATGGACTGTGTTTTCACTCTTTCGGAGGACTCGGAATGAGTGTTCGCGTGGGAGGCCTTGCCCGATGTGCGATCTTCTCTGTTCTCATTTTCGTTTTTATACCGGGGAGGTACGGGGACAGATGGAAAGACAGAGAGAGATAGACAGTTCGAGGACATAGAAAGAGGACTCTGTGCTCTTCGGTGAATCCGAGAACGGGAGCGAGCACGGGGGCGAAGCCGAAGAAAGAGTGGGCGCGCGACGATGTTCCGATATCGGTTGTCTGTGTTCTCTTTTGCTTTTTTCGACGGAAGAAAGGAACGAATGGATTCGCTACGAACACCTGCAACACTCGATATCCGCCACACACGCATGCATACATACACACATATACACACAGACACGCGTACATACACACTAAGTTACACGTACAGGCAAGCCATACACTCTCCGTGAAACGTGGTACACGTGGTATAGGAGAGGACATAACACGCGCAATCGTAGACGGTTAGAGAGACAGATCGCGGGAGGAACGCGAAGCGTATAGATGCGGAGTAAAACGCAACCCTCGAGAACTACGTACGTACTTATTTTGGCTGGGCCAAAGGAGGACCTAGCCTGCGACTGATTCCTAGAAACGTATAAAAAAATGTATAGTGTTAATCGATCGCCGCGGGAACGAGAAACGGGACGAGCGTGTGTGTTCGGTCGCCGCGGACGATCACTGCCAACAAGGACACGCGAGAACGAACGAGGAGGAGATCGCGACCATAATCGCGACCTAGAAATTAGTTTTAGACGTGCCGAGGGCCCTGTCGCCGCTCTTGGCCAGATCACCAGTGTGAAAGAAGACGCACGCGTTCAGCCGAGGGAGCCAGCCGATCAAACCGATCGAAATTCGTCTAATTGCACCCCAAAACCAACCTCCCCGAACTACCCCCTCCCCAATGTCCAGCAAACACTCCTCAAACCTCGCCAAACATCTCGAACGGTTGTTCGAACGCTTCGCAGGTGTGTTCCTCGTTGCAGGTGAGACCGAGGCCAGGTTTGTCCAACATCGAGCGATCATGCGAGCGTCAGGAAGCTCGGAATCGAGCGCATGCCTCGCTCGGACGATCAGGATCACAGGAATCATGCGCAACGATCGCGGCCAGCCGAGTTCCTACGGCCGGTAGGAATTTCGTGGTACAAATCGATGCCGTTCGCCGAGCTCTCCTTTTACAGAGTTAATTAGCCGTGGTTTACGCTCGGCTCGGCGCGGCGGTGGTTGCCTCTCCGTGACTCCGCGCTGCAATTAGGCGAATTAACAAACGCTCCCAGGGAATATCCGCGGCGCGGCGTTCTGACGCGCGCGCGCGCTCTGACGCAAGGATCCGCGAGAGCAAAACACGATCCTGTTTGCGCGTTCCGACGCACAGATATCTACATCGGAGTTGCTTGTTACTCTTGTTGGTTTCCCTGGTTTCCCTCGATCCGGATCGAGCCGACGCCCGAGGATCTACGGGATCGACGCGTCCCCGTTCGCAGCTTTGGTCTCGATCTTTACCGTAGCGTGGGACCCACCGGAGATGGGCAGAAATTTTTATCGAACCGTGCTCGAGTATGGAATTTTTTTTATTAGATTTTTTATTAGATCTTCGGTTGTGTTTCTTTTTTTTTTCGTTTTGTATCTAGATTGTTCGAACGAGAGATTCGTGTCCATCTTTGGTTCGACCCCAGTAGATCAGCGGTTCAAATAGAGAAATTTATTTTTTTATGAGGCGTAACGAAATTCGCAGGGTTTAGGGGGCTGCTTTCGTCGTCGATGTTCGGGCGTCGGTCGAGACCGGGGCAGCACAGTATTCCCTCGCTAGATGTCCATTCAATGATATCTCGTGAATATCACTGGAGAAAACGAACGAAATTTTTGTTCTAATATTCGCCACGGTGAGACGGAAATGTATTTAGTTGAACAGTTGTTGAGTGTGCCAATGTAATTAATTAATTTAAGTAACGAATTGTTTGTGTTATCGAGTTATAAGTGTCCTTTAAGTTTGAAATATTTGTCGACCCGTTTTGTTTCACGAAATTGTTACGATATATCGGAATCGCTGTTAATCTTTAAAAGAATCGACTGCTGGTTGCACCAAGTTGAGATTTACGTTCGCCTCGTTACAAGCTCACTGGCAGTCCCATACCGCGAGCAACTAGCGAGGGAATACCGTTTTCCACTGGTTGAGAAAATTAATCGTACTGTCGAATCACGTCGTAATCATTTTAGGAAACGAAAAGACCAGTGACAACGTGCTCGATCTAATCAGCTCGGAGATTGTCGAGTTTGACAGACGGCACAGTCGGTTCGGGAAGGCTGCACTCATTTATCGCTTCAGTTCGATCTCACAAAGGATATCGCGCCAGGTATCGCTAAAAAGCTTTCGTTGATATACAAGACAACTTGTATAAGGAAGCACTACGTTTTCCATACTATCTAAGATAATTTATCGAGACGTTGTCTGGAGGACCGTCTCCTCCGATCCAGGATCGTCACGGATTTTTCAGGTTCTACTTTACAGTTTCGTTTTCTTCTTTTTTGTTTTCAAACGAATGTTGCTCGGTTCGCGGTGGTTCGTTGTTCCCTCTATTAATTTTTACGTTTGGTTATTCGGCTCGGTGTCGAATCTAAAATCGTTGATACGTTGAAACCATCGACATGCTGGCAATTTTTCTTAAATTTCAGACCTAAAACCGTTTTAGTTAATGTTATAAAACACTGTGGATTCTATCTGTAACACATTCTATTACTTTTGTTAAGTCTCTTGCGAGAGTTACGAGAAGAAATTTGAAGCAGTAGTTTTCTTTTCTGAAATCACTCTTGAGTGACAACAACGAAGTTGCTAACAAGTTAAAATCATTGTTAGTTAGTCCGCATTCGATGGTTCCAACGTAAAGTTAAAGTTAAATCCCTTTCGAATGTTAGCTTTTCGCCGTTAATATCTCGTTCCATTGTTTCGCGCGTGCCAGCTGGGCAATGCTAGAGGACGAATCCGAGAAAAAGGAAGAAGCCAATGGTCTGTATAGTGCTGTAGGAAGACGGAGAGCAAGGAGGAAGAGAGGGAGAAAGAGAAGGGGAGGAGAGAAAGCACTCAGGCTCTCTTACACGGACGAACGACACATCACCGGACGAGTATCTCACTCTTAGTACATTAAATACGTAATTTGGTGTCAGGGTAGACCTTTTTTCCATAGATATAGAGGCCGTTGTTGCTAATACTGTACGGTAGAACTCGACGTAGACGCGGATAAAAGGTAGACGAAGCCAGCCGCGCGAGAAACGAGACGAGAGAGACCGAGAGAAAGAAAAACGCATACTCGGGATTAGAAAAAAAAATCGAAGCCTGATTATTTTTGGGGTCTGCTGTCCGTCGATGCGATTCGTACAAGGCATTCCGAGCCGTTTCTCCCGAGGATCCTCCGCGTCGATCGATCGATCGGTACGCGTTTGATGGTCGAGTATCACGCGAGAAGAATCGATCGGTTTCTCGAAAGCTTTTTACACCCTCGGTGATTTAATGTTCCTGTCTCGCTGCTCGTTACCGTGCATGTTCCCCTGCGTTCGCCACCGTTCTTTTATTGTTATTATCATTTTTCTATCTTACAAATCGTTAAGTTTTATCGGCATGGATCGGCGAGGAATTCCTTTTTGCAATGCGCGCGCGCGTCGAGGGGAGTGGGGGTGGAAGGGTGCGGTGACGAATCGTCGAAACATTTGCAGAAACATATACGTAACTCGAACCAAGAGAAAGAGAGAGAGAGAGAGAATAGTCGGAGAGTTGTTTAGTTTTCCACGAAGGCGGGGAATCCGTTGTACGAATCGTCCAGTGACTATATATTTACCAGATTGTAAAATCCTAGTGTACACAATACCGCACGATATACATATTATATATATAAAAGTAACGACTATATTATTATATGAGAATGAGAAAAAAAGTATATATATATATGAACATAGAGTATATTATACGAGAACAAAACGGGGAATTTGTTGTACCGCGCGCGCGTTCTAAAGGACAAAGAAACAAAAAAAGAAAACGATTTTGATAGTAGCCTGCTAAGAATTTAGGATACGTATGACGCACGTAAGGAATCTTACAGACGATCGCTGAGACAAACAAAAAAAAATAGAAACGAAGTGTCGAAACCGGTGAGAAAAAATGAATAAACGCATACATAGATAAGACTTTGTTACCTTGCGACGAAACGTGGGAGGGGGGGGAGGTTTTTAGCCCATTTTTACCAACCGGGTGCTCTAGACGATAGGGGAAGAACGACAAAACGAAACCACGAAGTAGAAAAGACAGGTATGAAGGCAAGGCATCGGGTCTTGGGGGGGGGGGGGGGCAGAAAATATTCTACGGGGAATTAAAAGAAAAAGAAAACACTGTCGGCGCGGGGGTCGTAGTCAGAGTGGATATAGAATTCGTATTAAATACTGTACCGCTAATTACCTAAAGTAACAGTACTGTTAGCGATAATATTCCCGTGTACGTAAAGTAAAGATTAAGCTCCGAGCATGCGTGGCTACCGGCGAGGTGCTCGTTGATATTTCCCTCGAACCACCCCCAACCACCCCCGCGTAATCGTAAACGATGTTTCCACGACGTAATGGCGGAGTAGATCGAACCGAGGGAATAAGACCGGTTGAAAATAGCGTAGAACATGCTGCACACGTGTGCGTAAAGCTGCCTGTTCACTCGGAAATAGCTGTAGATGGTAGAACTCGTTGGCGTCAACGATTTCTGACAGCGAGTTCTATTTTCGAGAGCCACTCTCGAGCAAACAGGGCGTGGTTTTCGAAAAAAAAAGTTTCGTGGGAGACTATAGCTGTCGAGTCCGAATTTCACTGATCGTCCCGAAAATACGCAATTGTTAATTTTTTTTTTTGAAAATTCTATGAGCTCCACGTTCTATTCGTTATTTCAGTTTTGTTTTCATAGCTTTTTCTTTTTTAAACTTGTCCCGGTACCCTGTTCCGCAAATTGCACTTCCGGTTGAATGGAATTCGTAAGCGAGGAGGGTGCAAATGTTGCTCATTGGTGTTAATTAAATTTTGACAGTCATTTAAGCGACGGGCGATATCAGAAATAGTGTTTGATCGTTTGCTTGTATATAGTATATATTGGTTTTAGAAGAATTTATTGCGACTTGTTTTTTATCAACCGATAGGGAAACTGTTATAGTCTTATTTCCTGCGTACTAATATATTTGTAGTTATTCGATTTTTATTCAGTTGTAATAGGCTTATTTTCGTTTCTATCGGTTTGCAAAACGCTTGTAGATTTATCTGCTGTTATTCGATTAAAATATGGAATCTCTGAGACCGCATAGTATACTTTATGAATTTTTTTTGAATAAAAATCTCTGTACGTTTATTGTGAATGATATTCTACAACTGTTACTTATTTCGACATTACACTTCTGTTTACTGTCTGTAGCAAATGTAGAAGGGGTTGATGCTATCTCTCTCGTTGGGGTTGGGAAACACTAATTTAACATTTCAAATCTTTCATAAAAAAAAATTGCATCAAAATCGATGTGCAATATTTGCACGACGGTCTGGAATCAATTCGCGCAAAAACAATTGGCAACATTCGTAACGAGTCTGCATAAAAATCCTCGACGAGCGTAATCTTCCGTATGCGTCTAAAGGGGTTGGAAAGGTTCGCGTGCGAAACACGGTCCGACGCCTTTCTCATTTCTTCGAAAGCATCGTGTAATGTTCGTTTTGCCTCGCGTTAACATGTCACGCTCGCGTGCGCGGTTTCTTTCTTCGTTTGGGATCAGTATCATTCCGACTTCCGGTGACGCACAACTATATCTTCTTCGGCGGTCCCGGTCCGAGAGAGAGAGAGGTAGAAATCCGCGGTATATAATCGGACACGAAACGAGGGAGAAGAAGTGGAGGGAAACGGAGGAGAAGAGAGGAAAGAAAAGAAAATCGGGAGAGGAAGGTCGTATATCGGTTCCGCTCCGGGTAATCTCGGTTATCGAATTTCTAGGGGGGGTTGATAAACGCGACGCGTTCCGTGGTCCCAGCTCGACGATAATTTCCTCTTCCAAAATTTCTTCCCCTCGATGCGACGAAAAAAAAAATGTTCTATTGGAAAAATTGGAAACATCCCTCCGAAGGGAGAAATCGCTGGAAATCACAGAGGGTTGACAAACGGGGCGCTATTGTTCGAAACGAGAAACTGGTCGATTTTCTAGTAGATTTAAATATTGTTTCTAATTTGTTGACCATTCGATTATCATTTTTATACACTGTCGTCAAGGGTATTTTTCTCCAACAATTTTAATTTTTTTAGGCTTCCTAACTAGTGGAAAGTATTTCCTATTGGTCAACAGACTCGATGACGTCACACAGTGGGCTGTACCGTGGAGTAGTCGGGATAGGAACAAAATAAATTAAACTTTTTCCTTCGAATCTGGTTAATACAATCGCGCAGGGGTCCTTGAAGATGTAGAAAAAAGAAAACAGTGATTAATTGGCGAATTGACATTGGCGGACAGAGGCCGTAAAAGAGGCGGCGCCGATGCGTCCGACAAATTAGGGATATACGTAACGAACACTACCGATTAATTATCGACGATTAAGGCTTAGAGGGTGGTTTGTACAGTTACTCGCGAGCGGCGAGACTCGTAGCGGCCGTGTTATATACGTACGTATGCATTAAGGTCTTTAACGGTTAGTGAACTGCGTTTCGAGTCGAATCGAACGACGAGAAAGGAGCGTAAGATGATGAAGAAGAAGCGGTAGGAGAGGGTCGGAAGTGGCCGAGCGTGGCGCGCGTTCACGCGAGACATTTTCCTCGGGAAAAATGCCGGTTGCCGAGGAGCCCGTCAACGATTTGGGAGCTCGGGTCCTGTAATTTTCCTCTTGTTTCCCATTTTTACATCCCTGATTTCATCGCGAGCTGAGTTGCATTTTAGTTTAGAAAAAAACGTGGAACCCTCTCGATCATTCCCTATTAAGTTTCTCGTCTTCCGAGTATTTATCTCGATGGAATATGTTAGTTGGAATTGTTGATAGATGTTGAAGAAGTACTCGACTGTCTCCCAAATCGTGCGGGCGCGTCGGAGAGGATCGACGGATGATAATTAGAGTAAAATGAAACTGTGCGGGCGCCGTCCACATACGAAGCTTTCTCTCGGCTTACCTTTTAAGCTACCAATGGCATCTACATTGTTATAGAATATTATTCCAAATAACCGCGGCGTAATTCATATCATGTATCGTTCATAAACGCTTCCTCGTATTCCACACTCACCGGTTCTCACCACCCCCTTTTACCCTCACACACTCTAAAAACCGTGGAAAATC
This sequence comes from Lasioglossum zephyrum, assembly GCA_028455615.1. Taxonomy (NCBI): domain Eukaryota; kingdom Metazoa; phylum Arthropoda; class Insecta; order Hymenoptera; family Halictidae; genus Lasioglossum; species Lasioglossum zephyrum. Next base: position 6,054,534 of record CM052333.1, read on the forward strand.
TTTTCATCGATATACACACGAATACACACACATGCACACGCTCCTTGTCCCTTCCTTGTCCATCCAAACGATTTACTCGCTCTATTCTTACCATTATATTATAGATGTATTATATTGAATTTAATAATATCGACTAGGTCTACACGTATGCATATATACATGTAAGTTATATATGTATATATATATTAAATATGAGAAATCCTGAGAAGGCAAAACACACACGCGAGCGAACACGACGAGACGAAAACGTCGACGATAATTGCGTTCTAATGTAGTACAACTTTTTGCCCGACTTGCCAAACTCGCGTTAATTAATGAAACCACGAGCGTTTACGTATGTACACTCTCCTCGTGTCGACGACGGTGACTAGAAACGAATCCGGGGAGAAAAGAAAATCCCCCGACGAGACTTCTCTTATCCGAATTAAGGAAAATTGTCCGCGGAGAAAATCGGAAAATCAAAGAAAAAAAAAGAAAACACTGTAGAGTGTGGCTCAAGCGTCGGTCGGAACGATGTGACGACGTTCTTTCTTTGTCGAGTGCCAGACTGATCGCAAGCATGAGAGAAAGTGTGAGAGAGAAGATGAGAGAAAGGTCGAGAGTGAGAGAGAGAAAGGAAAACTGTATCGAAATCGTGCGAGTGAGAAGAAATTTCGAATGAGTGAATGAAGTCGCGCCGTACTACACACAAAACACTGCTTCGATCGGAGGATCAAAGTGAATTCTATTCTTGGAATACTAATCGCGTGTCCGATCAAGAGAAACGTAGACGAATGATATTTAAATAGGGTGTTGGAGATCACCGAATCCGTCTCACGGAGTCTACGGAAAAAAACGAAGGAATCTGTTATTTTTTCTTTTTTTTACCTTGTAAATCTGATTGTTTATTTATGAACTGTTTATTTTTCATATTTTTTCGTATATTTGTTTTTTGTTAAATGCGAGGAGAGAGAGAGAGAGAGAGAAAGAGAGAGAGTGGTGGTTGCGGTGCTGCTGCGTTTGCGTTCGATCGAAGAAAGCGTTGAATTTCCCAGCTTTTATTTTCTAATATCATAGTAATCTTCGATCTGGATATTACCGGACGGTTAACAGACGCATATAAAATTTGATAAAATGTTTTACTCCATCCTTCGATGTTCGAAATGTCCATGATAAGAGATCGAAGGGTGGGACATAGAGATTCGTTAGAACAGGAAAATTCTTTCTTCGATCCAGCGGTGCAGATGTACAGATATTTAAACGTTACGAGCACGGGGAATGGCGATTCACCCTCGTACCATGGTCCAACCATTTTTCTACTCGTCAACGATCGACCAGCAGACCCTCCGTGTCCATCGTGCCATAAAACCGAGACCATAGTACGCGGATTCGATCGCCGCTCGTTGTTCGAAGCGCTAGGACGAGAACGGCTACACTGAGAATCGGTGCGACTGCTTGTAATATATTATTTCTATCCCGCGTTCTTTCTATTCTGCGTGCTAGAGAACCTTAGGATCGGTCCCGCGTGCACTTTGGATACGGGATCGCCTGACAGCGGTCGGAAATCGAGAATGGCCTAATTTTTATCAAGATAAACCTGTTGAAACTACACCCACATAGGGTTGACACTTCGAGTGCCATTTTTTTTTACCAGAAATCAAACGTTCGTTAGCCGAAATGATTTTAAATATAGTAAAAATAATTTTACATAAAGAACACTTAGAGCTGATTTTTTATCTTGATTTCATCTTGATTCCAACTACTTCGGATTTTAAATAAAAATTCAGAAGCGGTGGTTTGGAGGATAGGGTTGTATTTTGGGTTTTGTCACTCGGTTTCTGACTCGCTGCGAATCGTCCCCGAAGTTCGAAGAAGCTGTTGGTCGTCTACACTCTCAAGTGTTGTTTCTTTCATTGGCAGCTGTCCCACTTTCGCGAATGTACTACGCGACTCTTTTTATCCTGCCGGTTAGTTTCTTAGCGGGTCGATGACGCCTCGAGGGTTCTGCGCTCTCCGCGTTGGGGGTGGTTTTCATCCCCGAGCCCAGTGAAAGGACCGCAACCCTCGAGGCTCTTTGCGAACCTCCGTTATATTCCGCGGTCGCCTAAACGCGAGTAGCCATTTTTTATCGTTTCGACGACCGAGCGAGTCGCGGTTTTTTTATTATTAGAGACTGCGGATTCTGTGCATTACACATTAAAGAAAAATCTGACAAACTCCTTTTGAACGCATTATTTGATCTTTTAAAGGTTAAATCTTGAATAAAGTATAAAGATATTGTATGATATTGCTGAAATTATTAAAAAAATTCCTAGTCGACTGTTCTATGACTAAAATAGAAAATGTCGGATCCGCAGTCTAATTGCTAGATTGTAAGCCGAGTAATGATAATTGAATGAGAGAGAGAGAGAGAGAGAAGGTGGAAAAGTGAGTGGAAAGCCACACGTAGAGCCGGGTTTGTGCACATGTCGTTTATTAATCGTTTTGTTCGCCTCGATCGGGAAGGAGTGTATCCGTTTTCGAGTGGCTCGGACGCTTCGACGCACTGTGATCGATTTTTATTGTTGTCCGCAAGCGGAAGTTGTGTTGTACCTCTGCTTCTCGCGGTCATCGTGAACGCATCGAGGCCGAGAATCTTCGTTTTCGTGGTCTCGCGGCGCTTGTTTGTCTCTGTTTTGTTTTGTTTCTCTTTTCTTGTTTTCCATCATGGTCTCTCGGTTGTCCCTCTTGTTTCTCGCGTCCACTCGTATTCGTTCCCTTTTGTTTCGAGTCGAGCTCGCGCGAACGAACGAACCACAACTCTCGCACACGCACACAGAACATTCGTCGGTTGGCAAACGCGAACGAACGCCGCGAAATACGTAAATAAACAAGAGTAAATAACGTAAAATGAATAAGGGAAAAAAACGTAAATAAATAAATAAAACACATGGTAAGCATACATAAGATACATGCATATAGAGATACATAACACAGTTAAGATGGACGTAATTGAGGCGGGGAGGTAAATAGATGAATAAACGGAGAAAAGAAAAGAAAGAAAAACCGGACGAATAAAGAAAACCGGAAATATCGAATGAAGCCCGTGGATCTAGATCTTAATTATCGTCTTTTGCTGTACCTACAATTAAAATGAATGGAAAAGCCGTGTATTACTTCAAGAGTTTTTTCTTCGATGTAAATAATTAACACTACGTAAACGTTAACGTTTGCTCAGTGAAGCGGGGAGCCGCGGCCGGTTGTCGATCGATCGATCGAATGATAGCGTGAGAGAGGATCGATCGAAGTGTTCGATCGGTAGACCACGATAGAGAAATCGCGGACGCCCGCGGCTCGCCGAGTGCCGCTGGATGATACCTAATTAATGTAATAACTATAACTGATAAGAGAGCGTAGCTGTCCTTCAATACCTACCTACCACGTTAAGTAATAAAAAAAAAATAATAAAAGTAACGGAATAATGGAGTCTCTCATGTCTAACCGACTATTTCAAGATTTAGTATTATACAACCGTACGACGAGAAACAAAAAAAACGTATGCCGGTATGCGATAAAGAAGATGAGAAAATTAATAATAATAATAATAATTAATAATGATGAACGACACACGAGGGTGGCGATGCGACGAAGACGACGACGATACGACGTTTACCGACCGTACACTGGCGAAAAAGGTAATCCATTGACAATGAATGTAAATGTATCCATTTTCGAAACTTGATGTAGAATTATACTCATAAGCTATATCTATGATATACAAACGAAATAAAAGCGTATAGTAAATTACCAGCGACTTGTGTTCTAACACCCCTACTCCCCTCACTCATCCCTCGGATCGTCACGACCATTCACCATTACTATTTTCATCTAAAATATTGCGGAACTTTGTGAACTTAGACAATTTGGTCAGCCCGAAGGGTCGCTGTATTTTCTAAAATAAAACATACTCCATCTCCTTTGAAAAAATTCATTTTATCATATGTTCAAATTCACAACAAATGCTCGAACATGTACGAGAATGTCGTAAATTAATTTTCAAAGAATTCTGTTTTACAAATTCGCAGATATTCTCGGAAGAAAATCTGTGCTAGCGACTTTCCAATTAAAAAAAGGTGCTATAAATTCTGCGGTCACGGCAGACCAGGAACGTATACGGGGACAGTTTTATGGAGATTCGTTTAAAAAAGCGTAAGAGGGTGTCTCTGGGAGTCCGCAAGCATTTCCGAGCACTCGAATCGAGCGAAATTTCGAATCGTCCGCGATTCCTCCCCGGACTCTGCAGGGCTAATTCCGGGAGTATAGAAGTTACGTCTCGATAGCTCGTTTTCCCAGCCACTAGGGTATTACACTGGCGGGGCTCTGGTTTCTCTCTTTCTCTCTCTCTCTCTCGCGCACGGCCGCAGCAGCCCTGGTCGCAGAAACTCACCCCATCCCAGACGCATTTTCGCCACTTTTACGCTTGGAGGGGCGGAACATTGAAATGGAAGCATCGAGTGGTCGCGTATGGCTGCAGATATTCCGAAATAACCGTATCGGTTTATGCGCCATGGTTCCCCAGGTTCTCTTCCAATGCGCCAGTCACCCATTTGCCTTACAATCCCTGTGTCCATTCGACGATCCTAACTTGTATTGTTCGCCGCTTGACCCCCCACAAGCCTTTAGGGACTCTGCTCGTGTTCGATCCGTCGTTGTCTCCGATAGAACTGCTGCCCACGCAACTATCGAACCCAGAATATTTTCATTCCTCACCTGGACACCTGTCCAAGTTGCTACATTACTCCTCACGCGAAAATCTTGCATTTTTCCAAGTCCATTTTCCACTCTTTTACATCGCCACAGGAAATGTAAAAGTTTTCTATCACTGATTACTGGAATCCCTATTTGCTTAATATACATTCATTAGTGGGAAAGTCGAATTATCGGAAACGTGAATTTTCCAGCCTTTAGGAACTCCCCTCGTGTTCGATCCATCGTTGTCTCCGATAGAACTGTTTCCCACACAACTATCGAACCCAGAATATTTTCATTCCTCACGTAAAAATTTTGAATTTTCCGAAGTCCATTCTACTCTTTTACATCGCCACAGGAAATGTGAAAGTTTTATTTCACTGATCATTGGAATCCCTATTTGCTTAATATACATTCATTAGCGGGAAAGTCGAATTATCGGGAACGTGAATTTTCCGGCCTTTAATTTCTGGGTTTATGCGAGCGAAATTCGTTCGTTAGTCCAGGCAATCTGGATTTTACCGCGAATGATCTTTTTGACCGCTGTTTAGAAGGTATGCGTGATGGTACCCCACGGTGATCCTTTATCGAGTTTAATGCACGCGGTTTCGGTTTTCGTCGGTCTGCGAAGGGATGCACGGATGCGTTTCTGCAGCTAGTTTTACGACCGCGTGAATTCTGATTCGAAAGTATCGCGGAGCTGCTGTAAACTCATACGGTAAAGCTTCAAATTGATAGGGATTCAACCGGCTTAATTAATAACTATCGCACAATGAAATTACTGCCCATCTTCGCAACCATGTTGCGCCCAACCGTTTACTTTTATATCCGTTTGCTTCTTGTTGCTTCATCTCGTTGCATTACGGACGATAAAGTTACAAACACAGCGATAATTTCCGCGGAAAATTTTAATATTGTTGCTCATTTGACGTTTTCATCGCTTGGATACCTCCTAACGTTGATCTTCTAATTATTTTCGCGAGAGGTATTCTCCCGTGCGCGGTTATAGGGTATCTAACTTATCTTGAATTTCGTATCTGTTAATAGTTGAGCGTAAATTTAGTATTTTTATTAGCAGCGAATGGATCTAGGTGATCTTTGGTGATTTAGAAAAATAATTTGCTACGCGATATTTGTGAAATGAAACTTACAGATGGTCGGATCAGTATTGATTTAAAAATGTCAGTAGTTAATAGAATTGATTTAATGAATGATTTTCATACGAAAAGACGCTTGCGTTTTGGTCTACTGCAACATTCAGAAGTCTCGAAGCAAAAATACAAATGCAATCGTGTGCGTCGAACACGTATCGTAAGTCGATCGATTCACGTGTTTGAGTTTGAGCGACGTTCTTTCGCTTTTCTTCTTTTCTTGAAAAACAAGGAAAGACAAAATAAATTGAACTAATTGGAACGCAAACTTGTGCATCAAGAGGCACAACAGAGAGTTACGTCGAATGGAGTATGGATCGCGAAACGCTGCGTCTAGACTTGCAAAGAAGATTATCGCACCTTAAGATCGATGAGTTATTTTAACGTAATCGCCGTTTATTTCGAATTGTTCGTACACGGGGCAATTATTCAGCGTACACGGTGCACGACAGCGATAAATTTCGCGAACGACCCGGCTCGAGTTGCACACGGCCAATTTTACTGCTGTTTTCGTGCGGTTCGCGTTCCGTACTTTCTTTTTTGAGCGGTCGAACGAGCTGGGGAAGAATCTTTCGAGTGCATCTCGAGACGCGCCGCGCCGGTCGATCTCGAGACGCACGCCCCGAGCGGAAAAAGGAAAACCTCGCTTTCTCGCGGTGATGGCCGCTCGAAAGTACCCTTTTCTTCGGCGTTCGAATCGTTTTCCGGAGGAAACCGAGAAAACGGAATTTCCACGCGTCTGCTACGTATCTCAACGTATCGGCTCTCTCTCCTTTGTGCAACCAGCCCCATTCCGACAGTATTTTAAAAACGTTTTAACATAATCAGGGGAGGAGTGTGTCAGCTACGGAGATGCTGTCTTGACTAACTTCTCGGGAAAATTCGATACGAGTTCACCGCGAGAATACACTCGTCGAATATCCGTAAACAATAACTGATTCCTATGTACAAAATGCGATAAAACTGTATGACACACATGTTTCGAAAATATTCCTTTTAAATAGACGAATATAAATGGTAAATTCCTTACACAGGTATCTTTATGAAAATTAAATACATATTTCTTTTTCCGATAATATTAATGAGCTGGAATTGATATAAAACGGAATTAATAATAATTATTTATGCTTTCTTCTGATAAATGCATAAAGGATCTGGAGTCTACTCATCACGGACGATTTAATTTAATTGATCGAAGTAAAAAGTTATTCCGGAATGATTTGTCCGAATTTCACAGAAGATTGCGTTCCTCGCGTTACGACGAAGATAGAGATAACAAACCGATTGGAATAATTCGTTATTTTAGATTACCGTTTTATTCGCGAGGGGAGCGTGGCCACGCCCGTAGAATGCCGGGGCCGATTCATCGAATAATAATTATCGGGATCGATTAAAGCGGGTTCGGAGGGGTGCTAACGAGTCGGATGAGTCACGGGGAAACTGAAAATCGCGTGTAATTGTATCGAATTAAAATTTTCCGCGAACAGGTTCCGCGGAATGCTTGAAACGCGCTCATTATCCTATGCCGGCGAGCGGCTCTCGCGGTATCGGCCGGCGTAATTTCCCATTGCCAATTATCTGTATCTCGTCAACGGTACCCTAACCTGGCAGTCGCGGCTGAAAGCGTTGACACCAGCCCTTATCGCGGGAATCCTGTAGCCAGGAGGATTTACAGAAACGAATTTCGCGAATCCTCCGCGGGGAAAAAGCCGCTTAATGGTCAGCCCGATTAAGGGTGACAATCAGCTCGGCTACATAAACTTGATGGTTTACGGCGGCCGATTCGCGGGAAATTTAGTTACCCGTCTTCGTACTGACACGCGTGCAGAAGAGGATAACGGTGTCTATGTACAGGTAGCTTCGCTTAGGTCGAACCAGAAAAATTCGCAGAGAACATGCGCCTAACTGGAAGCGATGACGTGAGATGCAGCTCACGTTGCTGGCTCGTGTTTCTGTGTGCGACGGTAAAATAGAAAATATAATTACGCTATAATTATACTTCGTTGCGGTTTCCGCGTAACCTGGCATCGTTATTGCCTCTTTTATGGACAGTTATCCCAGGTACTTTTCATATTTACGGTTCCGCGGACGGAGTTATGATTTCGGGAGACCAGATCCGTGTGCTTCTCACTTTGCACGATTTTTTTTATTGAAGGAAATCTTAGAAAAGATTTATTACAACTTTTGGCAGTAATACGTAAATACAAATACCGTATGTAGAGTGCGAAGCATTAACGAATCAGACAAAATGGTATACAAATTAACATTTATCTTTTTGTAGAACTCTCACACACACATAGATCACAGTCATTCAGAAACGATACAATGCAATGGCAAGCCCTAATATCTGGTCCAACCTAAACATAGAGACGTCCAGAGGCAAATGGAATCCCAATCTGAAGAGTCTTTTCAAAAGCAACAGTCTTTGAGCGTCATAAGAACTACACTGCCAGCTCTCCCTGACCGCAACTACACTCTGGATTATCGATAAACCCAATTCGACTTTGCACGATTCAATTGCTGTTGGAGAATGGTTCTCTGTCTACCTAGTCAGGGTTAAACAAAATATACGCGTCGAAAGATTCCGAATTTCCGCACAGCTCCCAAAAGGGCCGACTCAAAGCTGCAATAAAAGCTCCAATAACCCGTCTATCGACCGGCCATCAACGATTCGCATTAGCAGCTAGGTATCCCGTCCACCGCCGTCGCTGATTCCGCAGGAGGATACCTCAGGGATGACCCGTGCGCGTAAACTCGCGGATCCATCAATGGGACGGGGTTCGTAGCTTGTTGTCCGGAGAGTAGAGCATAATTCGGGGCCGGTTGGAGGCAGGAGGCATGAACGGTGTCGTTCGGCTGCTCTCTCTCATCCATTTATACGTTTCGGTTAAAGTCCCTGAGGGAGCTCGCGCCTTTCACCATTCCGTCGCTTCCTCCTCCCTAGCGAGTCTCTCCTCTAGCGAAGGTAAAAGAGAGCGACGAGAAGAAGCGAAGTAGAGAGAAGAAGAAGAAGAAGAAATAGAAGGCTAGGTCCTGGGTCGGGTATCCTGGACCGTGGTCTCCTCTCGCTTCCCCGGCATCCGGCCCCGACGACGAAACCAATAACTAAGGGAAGGAAAAACGGGATAGAAGGCTGGCACGCCGGCAGCATATATATTTCCGCGGCGACGTGGATATATGGCTAGGCGTCGGGACGCGAGCTTCGAGAATGTGTGTGTGTGTGTGCGTCTACCTTGCCTTTGCCTCAGCTTCTACCTCCCTCTCTCTCTCTCTTCGAGACTGGTAACCCTAACCCCACGAATTAATATTCCATCCGCGTGGCTTACACCAGTCTCGCAGATTGCCAATGCCGTTTCGCCGCAAGGGAATCGCGCGGGAATCGCACGGGAACTGCAAGGGAACTGCAAAGGAACCGTGAGGGAATCGTACAAGACCCTACGGAAACACCGGGGCAAGGACAAAGAAGAGACAACAGTCGCGCAGGATCCGTTTCATTCGTCAACCGGAACAATGCCCACCGGCCCTCGGACCCAAGCCTATCTTGCGTATTTCTCTCGACTATGACACACACCGTGGCAAACGAGATTCCGCTGAGAAGCAGCAATCTCGCGACTGATCCGATGAGTTACCGCACCGAGGGCCGCGACCTTCTTTCTTCGGGGATTCTCGAGGCTAGGGGAAATCGGCCGGAGAACCGAGGATCAGTGTAGGATACCGTTATTGTCGCATTTTTGCTTGTTATATATCACCGGAGGTATCTCTTGGCGATCCGTTTAGGGAAGTCTGGAAAATGGCACCCGCCAAATGGCGTGTTGAGGAAATTGTTTAGCGGCGAACACTGTAATTTGAAAAATTCATTCAACAATTGGCAGATAATTTGAATAAATCTATATATATAAAAATGGATTACTATTCGTTTGAAACAAATTCATATAATTTTCAGTACTTTCATATTGAAAACTCTTTCGAAAATTTACAGACGCAGTTGTTTCCCCTTTCTTGAAAAGGATCCATATTGGGATCGAAACGTTGAAAGTTTTAACAAACTAGCACGATTGCTTTATAGTTACACTGATCGAACCTTTGCGCCGATATCATCTCCTTGGTATATTATACATTTACGATCGATAATCCACCAACATATTATAAAAATGGATGTTTGTATATGCATATATTGTATATATATGTATATGAAGGATTTTAATAATTTATTTATGTCAATTCTCATTGACCTACAGAAGACAACTGATAGTTTTCAATATATCAAACGAAAGACAGCAGACATTCAACTCGAAACAACTTCCAATTCATTCAACTTCGAGACTATTTGACCGATCAACATGAAACTTGGCACATATATGTATTTTTTCATGGAGAAGGTTTTTACGCTATTGAATTTGTTGAACCTATCGCTGTGAAAATTGGTATACATAGGTATTTGAACACAAGGAATATTTTCGCGCTATCCACTTTGTTGTAACTCGCCATCATATTGACAACAGAACAGAATAATTTATGATTTTTAATGTCCTTCAATAATAAATACTGTTACGGACTGTTCCCGTTACGCTGGCTTGCGTGCGAGGGCAAGCCCAAATTATCTTGTTTTTTTCGACCTCTTTTGGCCACGTTTCTGTTTATAACTTTTGACTGGTAGCACCTATGTTTAATTTGAAAGAGAGAGAGAGAGAGCAACGCGAAAAGCGAAATAAATAGAATGAAATAAAATAAAAATGGAAAATAAAAAATGGAAAAAATAAAAAATAAATGGAAAAAATAAAAAATAAAAAATGGAAAAAATAAATGGAATTGAATGAAATAGATTAACACAAACACGTTCAGCATATACATGCTTTAAAAATTCTGTGCCACATCAACGCATGGTGGGGGAAAGTTAGTTCAAATATAAAATTAAATAGTTTTGGATGAAAATTGGTGTTTATTCGTGTATGTATATCGTGGGATATGTTTTCGATGGATGATCGTGGCTCGTCCTGAGGCTCTGGTTTTCGGAGCGGGTTTCTCGCGACGGCGTGCTCGCAGGGCGTGGCTCAATTACCGTAAACGGCACTGTTGCGCGGATTATTAAAGAAATCGGCGACCCGCCGCCGCTCCCCGCTTATTACGCAAAGTAACGAACGCCTGGGCTGCTTCCACGGATAAAATAAAAGGCACCCGCGCCTCTGTCGCGGAAACCTGCTCGTATTTCGTTCCGGGAGCCGACAAGGTAGTCAGCCGAACGCGAAATGCCAGATTACAGGATTCCCGAGACACTGTCCCCCAGTGTGCCGCATTTCTAACGAGACACGATTCTTGTCGTGATTATTCGATCGCTTGGGCAATCGACTCGCCGATTATCGAAAACGAAACCACGCTGACGTTGCTTCGGAGAAAATTATTCGACTCGCGAGCTCGAAACTTGCGATTTTGTTAATTAGGATTATCAGATGCTTGGAAAGGAAATGGGAATTGATCGTTTCTTGATAGATCGTGATAAGATCGTTGAATCTCGATGCTGGCACAGCTGTGCTGATTTTTTCAACATCATAATCCTTTAGCATCAGTACTCGGTTGTTGAGTTGCTTCCTGCTACTTGCGATTAATGCAATTTTTACACTGCGGAGAAATTCACAGTCCAATTATCTCCGCTTTGACACTGTGATCTCTACAACCATAAAATTACGGCAACCCCGTGAAATCGCATGTCTTCCGGGGTCACGGGAGAACAAGCTTGAACTTTCGTTGGAGTTCTGCATTGAAATGCATCGCGGCAATGTTGAACCTTCGTCAGATCAAATTCGAGGACTCGAGAAGCAACGAGAGGACCTTGCTACCAGGCCGCTAGGCACGCAGGATTCGCAGAATCGTGTGTACGACCTCGCCAGTGGTATATTCCCGCATCCCAGAAGAAAGCAAGGAACTGGGGTCACCGAGGACAGACCACGTTCGCAACGAGGACCGTGAAAACGATAACGAGAGCCACGAATGGCGGAGATAAGAGGTCGCGGGGAAAGAAAGAGACAAAGAGAGAGAGAGAGAGGGGGAATGGTAACGATAAATCTGCCGCAAAACCCACCACACCACCGTCCCCGATCCTGGAGTTAATGGCTGGCTGTAAACGGATTCGATCGCGGACTAGGTCCTTGGCTACGGCCGTTTTTACCGTGTCGGTTTATTAGCTTGATGCACCCCGAGAAAGGTATTTGTTCTATGCAAATTTATGCGGACACTGTTTGCACGGGGACGATATGCTTCGCGGAATTGATGCTATGAACGTCTACTATTGACTCCAACTGTTGAAGCTGCCTTCGGGACTGGCAAAAGCGTTTACGAGAAACCTGATTAACAATTTTTCTTTTAAATCGTTGAAGAAACAAAGAGCCTTGAATAAATGCTGAGCTTTTGAAAGAACGTCACGGACGAAAATGGCGGCGAGACCTCGCACACCATTAAAAGGTTTTCTACGGGAGCCCGAGGATCGATCCCCTAAAAGCCTATCGTTAATTTCGCGCGCAAGAAAGGCGAATGAGAAAGGTTTTCGCGGAATTGCTGAAAGTCCCCGAGGCTCATAATTCAGAAGTTGCGCGTCGTAATATGTATAAGTGGAACACGGCGGCTGGGTCCTTATCGGGGCCCGTATTGCCGTGGTCCCCGAGCTTTCGGGGACTAATTGAGATCGTATCTTGTTGCTCTTTACGGTGTCTGTTTATGGTGGTTGTCGGTGGCCGACGCAATGCAAATCGTAAAGCGTTTAGGGGGTCTCGGTTCGAACACCGGAAACGGAGGGGGAAGGAGGCCCATTTGTTCGATCGTTCAGGACCCATCTACCAACGAGCATAAGCTCGATGATAGCAACGAAGAGCTTCTGCACACACCGGTGCTGCTGTTGCCTCTTAAACGGTTTCCCATTCGCGGCGCAAACAGCTGCGTTAACGCGACGGCTTAATGTCTATAATAGTCACCTAAATACGGATTCCAATTTGCCCATAATACCCGCGAACGATCATCGATACATATTACCGCGCGTAAAAGGAATTTACAAGCCCCTTCGTTATTTACTTAACGCTGTTTTGTTCGCCGCGGCTTTCCGCGAGGCTGTAAAATCGCCGCGCGTGCTGCGAAAATTTTATACCTTGTAATTCGACGAGATAGACAACGAGCCGGTGTTCGCCTATTTCGTTCCCCTGCGCGTTGTAACCTTTGTCACATTATTTATTGCGAAGAAATTAATTTAAAAAGAAAATGTTGTTTGTTGCTTCCCCCCCCCCCCATAATGGAAGATGAATGAAAATAATTTTTTTTTAAGACCATGAAAAGGTTGTGTAATTTCCAAAGTCGTGATTTTATCTTCGAGAATTGTTTATCGGGCGGCTAAAAATATTCTTGAAAAGCGACGGGAAGGAGAGCAGAATTCCGTAGCGGCTCGTCGCCGGCAGGAAGCGTGCGAACTACCCTTTGAAACAATTTGAATCGTTCCCCACGGCGGCACGGCGGACGGTCTCGAGAAAGTTACTGTGACGGGACTCCGTCGACTGCGGTGCGAAAGTGCGGCCATAAAAATTTCACGTTTTTAAAAAGACAGGGTTGAAGAAAGGCCCTTTGATCTCCACGGGCCTGGAGGTGAGGAGACGACGACTTTCCTTTTTCCCTGTGTGTGTCCCCGGCGTGCCAGGTCTCTGCCAGTTTTACTGCGGGAATATTTTTTGGCCAATGACGGAAGCCTTTCCCTTTTCCGCCGGCGGGATATCTGATCGTGAAAAGTTTCTCTTGTCAGTCCTTTCGGGTTAATCGCCGTCGACGACGACGTGCTACTACTCTCTGCTGTCGCTTACGACGGAGAACCAACGAGACTCTCCGGAACGAGTCTCTTCTCTCTCCGAGTTCTGTATGTGTCTCGTGATTTGTGCGATCGTGCGGTGACCATAGTGTTCGTAACAGTGACCGAGCGCCTATCGCGTGAATAAAAATTACCGAAAACCCGACGCCCGGCAACGCGAGACAGATGCGAAAGTGCCCCGATACACGCGATCCGCCGCGATTAGGCGACCTGCGGCCGGAGAGCAGATTTATGGCGACCGTATGCTACTCGAAATTATTAGAGGATCGCCGATTTAGATAACTTTATGGCTCAATGAAACGTGTAATCGTTTAAAAGTTTCCTACAAGCGCGCCGTTCTTCGATCGAGCTCCTCCGGTCGGCATTTTGATACGGTTTATAAATCCTAGAGGATTCACAATTCCGTTGAATCACGAATGAATTACTGGATTTAGATAATCGTGTAATTATTATGCACCTCTTAATCGTTCTTTATAGTCGTGTCCTGTAAATTTTTTGTGACCCGTAGCTGCTAAATGTCCTATTCAACATTGACATTTTATAAATCCTAGAGGATTCACACACACAATTTCGTCGAAACACGAATTAATTACTCGATTTAGATAATCACGTAATTATTATGCACCTCTTAATCGTTCTTTATAGTCGTGTCTTGTAATTTTTTAGTGACCCGTAATAACATTGACATTTCATTTATTATTTTTAGTCAAATATAATATAGTACAATGTTGGGGGAGGGTTTTGATAATACAGGCTGCTTCAAAATTTCGCAGTCCATTCCCTCGGCACATTCCCGAACGAAATAATTTTCCAGAGCGTTCCATTTTCCGACGAAAATGCTTAGGGAAGGAAACCGTTGTCAGTCTCGTCCCTCGTAACTACAGAAAACAAATCAATCGTTGCTAACAGATAGCGTGGGAGTGAGGTACATGTAACGAGGAGCTACGCGTCCGTGTAAATTGTCGGGAACGAGGGGTGTGCGGCGGAGGTGGAGGGTTGGTCGCTCGATACTCCCGCACCCCTTTTCGACGTTCACGCCGAGCCTGCGAAACGTCAAAGGGAACGCCGAAGGGAAGCCATTGTCGCGGCCAGAGAATTTCTCCGGCAGCAGAATAGAGAAAGAAAGAAAGAGAGGAAGAGAGCCCAGCCTCTTCTCGAGAATTCAGGATGGTCTCGATGTGCGGTTCTGCTAGCTGTAAACGGAGAGAACGCACGCTGCACTTCACCGGCTTGTGATTTACTACGGTGCACTGTTTCGAGAGCATGAACATTACGCAGACAATGTTGGGTCAGAATGGATTCGACCAATAAATTACGAGCCCGGTGGGCTGGTCTCTGGAAAATCTCGTTTGGAACCGTGACGTTTGGGCAGGATGAAAGACTGCCCACCCCTGGTCAGGGGTGGAGGTGGGAATATGCTTTCTCGATGGCTGTAGAATGGAGAATGCGACGCATTTGATGAAAGGATAAAAAAAGCGCCCTTGAACCGAATTATATGGCTGATACTGTAAAATAGGTAAGTGAAATTCAACGCAATGGACAGATTAAAAGGATTTTAAAAATGTGCAGGCCATCGAAAATGATAATTAGAACGATACAAATATTTTATGAATAAAATTACAGAGAGAAAAAAATTCTGAGGGGAAGAATTTTTTGATCTAGCTTTAGCGATTTAGGATTGACTCGGTTTACCGGAGGTTAAAAAAAACGCGAAGAGGGTGGGATCCGATGAATAAAGGTTTGAGAAGACAGTCGGATTCAGAGTGGATTATTTTTAACCCCATCCAGTAGAATATTCGGAGCGAAATGGTATAATTTGTGCTTGATTTATGCTTGCGTAAAAAACAGGAGGATTAGAGGAGGGAAGCTTCCTCCGTTGTTAGCGAGCGTCGGCCGCCATAACGGGGGTGAAATCAATATCTCGATGTTCCACGCTTAAAACACCAAGCACCGAAATACCTCCCTCGCGATATCGCTTCGCGATTACAATCTACCAAATTATACGTCTCCAATTCTAAAATAAGTCTCGTCTCTTATCTCAAATTCAGAGGTCATCCCGAGATCCTCTTAGATTACCCTGTAATTCGAAGCGATGATAAAGTGGCGATGCTAAACAGAACATTTACCATCTACAGGTCGTTCAAAATATTACACGACATTCATAAAGAATAGCCGATAATAATTAAAAATTAAACACAACCTTCCTTTTCCCTTACTATTAAACATTTTTCACAGCAGAATCGACACGTTTGGGTTTGCTTACAAAATTGCTAGTGTGTAAAAATTAATTTTAATAATTAAAAACTCGTAGCACTTTTCATTGCGATTAAACTCCGAAAGAAATTCTTATTTCCGCAACATTGGGGTGTCCGAATAAAGTCAAAAGATAATTTTTACTAGAATACCAACCCGCGAGAAATTTTGCTGAATTTTGCTGAGGAAAATGTCCGAGTCAACATCTGTGAAAGGACGCATAAAAAAGCACATATTCCACCCCATGATGGCGGCCGTCGCTCGCCTGCACCGCTCCCACCAGCCATAACTCAATCAGAACCCTCGACCGAAACGACCGCGTCAATCGAATTTACAAGAACCACGCACCCATACTAATTTGATTGGCTATATGACCGATCCTGTATCATACTTGGCATCTTCGTAACAATCTCGCTGCAAGCGTTCCTCACTTACCCCTTTTCTCACACAATCAACAAGACCAATAACAGACCTGCGCATCGACGCTCTCATTAGCAACCATTCGCACTAAAATTCTCCACCAACAGCCTACCATCGCGATTCCACGGAGAAACTCCAATTAATATCCACCTGGCAATTCTCCGCTGAACCAAACGACCACCGGCGTAACGATTTCAGCAGCCAACAAAGTAGCGCGCGAACGTCGGCTGCCGAATATCTGTCCAATTCGCGTTCCTCTAAGTTGCCCTCGGCGAAATATCTGCGATAAACATTCCTGAGGAGAGCGATCTCTCGTGGATCTTCCGATCGCAGGATACTGAAACACGCCAGTGGTGAATCGAGTCGGTGTTGGACAGTCTCGGAGCATGTCCGCCCCCGTCATAGTTAACAATTTACGCGGACACGTAGCTGCTCGTTACACGCTCTTCCCCTCGACCTTTTTGTTTGCCGCATGTGAACGCGTAATTTTCTTGTCTCTGGGCTCTGGGCTCGACCCGATACCGGTCAGATAGAACGGTTAGATTGTCTTTAACGAGGCCGTTCGGCGAGCACACGCGAACTACAAAGTTGCCAACGCGACCATGCCTGTTCTCTCTGTCTCTCTTCTCTCTCTGTCTCTCTTATTCTCTTTCTCTCTTTTTCTCGTCGCTCGCAAATTCTTCCTCGTTCGCCGCATAATTGGCCCCGGCTGCTCGGGTAAATTGCACGCGGCCAGATTACGGGGGACGCGTTCCGAACGCAGCCCCCTTTCTACCACCGTCCCCCAACCCCTCTTCTCAACCCCTTCGTATAAATATTTTCCAGAGGCTGATTTCTTCTTTGTTTTTTTTTTGTTCGGCCTGATACTACAGCCTCGATCCTCTTCTCTTCTCTCTGTTGCATGGTAACACACACCCACCGGGTAATAATAACTGTCGGTAGCGGAAGCTTGATCACTCTCTACACGCGCGCACGCGCACACACTCGCACACCCACTAGACACCGTCGAGCTTTCGGTTATCTGAACGATGTCATCTTCTGCAAGAAAATAAACATCGCGTACGTGCCGCGAGTCGCCGCGAGTAAATTGGACGAGCCGGGCTTTATGGTGTTTTCTCTTCGCGACGAATGGATCCTTCGGGCCCGCTTCGAGGATTATGTTACACTCCGTGCGAGCGCGCAACGAGCTGACTGCTCGTCATCTGCTTGCTTTTTGCTTTTCTTTAGCTCCAGATAATTAAACAGTTGTTCCGCGTCGAGAAAGTGGCGGGGGTATGGATTCGAAAAATTTTCTTCGAGAATAATTTCACAGATTCGGGAATTCATTCTTTAAGTTTCATCTGCTTGCTTTTCTTTAGCCCTAGATGATTAAACAATTGTTCCGCGTCGAGTTTGGTTTCGGGTATGGTTTTTGAAAAATTTTATTCGAGAATAATTTCACAGATTCGTGAACTCATTCTTTAAGTTTAGCAAATAAATAATTGCACGTACGATAAATATTTTTCTGTTTCGAGAATCTGTTTCCCGTGAGAAGAGACTGTTTTATAAACTAACGTGACCGCACACGGATCCACGTTCCATTAATGGTAAAGTTATACCTGTAAATCGTTTATGGACATGTCTAATTTAGATTCTCGATAAGGAACTCCGTTGAAAGGTGCAACAAAGAGAATAGGAATGTGAGCCTTGATGTAATGGCGAACGTACGCACCGATCAAGTTACACACGACCGAATTTCGATTCTAGAGAATTTCAGGAACTCGAATTTTTCTGATCTCTCTCTCTCTCTCGCACTGTGCTGCACCGGCCTCGATTCCTCGGTTCCGCAACTATAATTTTCCCGAGCATTATTCAAGCGTGAACCGCGCAGCTTGGCAAAAGTAGAAACTCGCTGTCGGCCGAAAGATCACTCGAGTTTCTCGATTAATTAACCGAGCCGCCGATCGTTCGACTAATTAACAGAACTGCCGATCGAATTGCGGAATCGGAACAGCGAAACTGCCCCCTGGTAATCGATGTTGCTTTTTCACGGAAACAGAACAAATCCGCGAGCATTTCCCTGTGTATCCACTAGAAAATTAATCGAACAACAACAAATATATTCGCAATGGTCGTGTGACTCTTAACAATGTTTAAGACTATAGTCGCCTAGCTAATTCATCGTGCATCAATTATTTGAATATACATCAATTATTTTGTCTCCGTTCATATAAGCTAAATAATCCAATATCATTCTCTGATCATGATTACTATACAATATTAATTATAATGAACTTAGAAACATTATCTGCTCGAAGAATAGTATCCGATCCAGAGCTTTATTTTTCATTTAATTGATAATCATATTGATTATTCTTCTCTATTTGCGCAAATCAATTTTTACGTGTCGGAACGTGAATTGAGAAGAAGAGCTAGTTTTCAAACACTTAAAGCAAAGTCGATTTATGGAGTAATTAGTATTAATATTAATTAAGTATTGATTTTTTCATTGGTTCTTTACTAAATTTTAAAATGCAACTACCCAGGATTATATGATAATACCATATCGATTGTATCATCATTAAATTTTTCTTTTCATGCATGTCCCTTCTTTAATATTAGACGAGTAGTCTTGTATCATTCTCTTTTTTTTTGTCATTATAAACACGTATATAAAAGGGCTTCAATCCGTCTATAATAAATAATAATAATAATTAACTCGAACAAGAAGTGCGTCACCCATAGTTAATTATTATTATCGTCAACACGTTGCAACCAACGTGTTAATTCGTCGTTGGAAAATACGTTGTGCTCGGCCTTAAGAAAATTCACTCGGGAACTTTCAGCATATCACATAGCAGTAATTGTGCAATGTTTTACAAATTACCTACTGAGCAAATTGTATCAAAATGTTGCGTTAGATGTTACTGCAAGGTACGCCACTTATTTATTGACCGTGCGAAGAATTATTCAATGTACTTATATTTAAAAATGTACCACTAATACAAAAACAGTATAACGTTTTTCAAGAAAACTGTGTGAAATTGATACAAGGGGCGGATGAAGGTTAATAAAAAACGAAATCTGTCCGCAAGCAGTTCGCAAAATCACCCTTCTCCACGCAGAACACGCGACACGAATGACAGCAATCTCGCAGCATGACGCTGGTCTCGATTAGCCTGGCCAGCATCCTTTCGCGGAACGGAAATATTTACCGGTGATAAACGATCGATCCCAGATCCATAAACAACCCATCGATCGACCGTACGACGCCGTTGTAATTAATTCCTCGGACCATATCTCGTCTGGAAAAGTAAAATCGAAAGATGACAGGACTCGGCTACCATTGCGACACTTTTCCCCGTAGCAATGACACCGAGTCATCCTTCGAGTGAAACGCAGAAATGACTCGTCCTGTGTCGCTGTGGAAACCCCGAAGCTACATCATCTGCCGTCAATGTTGCTTATGCGGGCTCGGAGGCTCAATTTATCCGTTTGACGTGAATTATCGCGCGAGCCGACTTCTTCATTAGTTGCTCGAGGGGGGGAGTAATTGGCTGACGCGTTAATAGAAACGAAGATTGAAGTACTCAACGTCTCATTTATGAAATTCAACGGTAGAATGGAGACGCCTGCTTTGACTCTTCTGTCGACTATTTTATTTCATCAATTTTATTTCATTAGGTTATCCCGTGGGTAATGCAAATCCACTTTCGTATTTTGAAAAGGTGAAATAAGGGGCCACGATCTCTAGCGGATATTCATGCCGAGTGAAAGTTTCGAGCATTAATTATAGAGACGCCGAATAAAGTATGTTTCCTCTATTCAATATTTTTTTAACAAGTCGCAACTCATTTTTGTCACGTAAAATCTGCACAGTAAATTACAGAAAGTCGCTACTAAAGTACAGAAAGTCGTTAATGCAAATTTTTGGTTTTCCACGCCGTGAAATAAATTGTCGGTGGAGGTAAGGGTGGTCCGATAAAAATAGTCTTCGAGGATCTTCGTTTATCATGCGATTCGCCGCCGCGATTCGCTTTGGCATCGCGTAATCGCGACGCATTGGTGTTCCGCGTTCTTCTCTTTTCTTGCACTCCTCTATACACATTTCTCTCTCCGTGCGATCCCATCATTTTTATTCGAATTATAAAACAAACGGCCGGTGATAATCGCGCGAAGACACGCGCGGTATCTTAATACGGCCGCAAATAATACGTAATACGGTTTATGCCCATAATCAACGTTTCATAATGGCACTTAAGCATCCACTTGTTGATACCATTTACGGCCATTGTGCCGCGTTTACATGTGTAAAACGGTCACATCGACGCGACCACGGCTACAGCACGCACCCCGGTTAACTGTGTCAACGTTAATACCGCATACACACGCACGCCGATTTACAAACTGTCGACGCGCTCCCGAACAAACGGGAAACCGATCGGGGAAATTCATTTTCCCGGGGAAAAGCGCCCGGGCAACGTACCGCGACTTCCGGTCTGGTCCTCGACCTTGCCAATTTCAGTTCATGCTGCACCCGGTACTCGGGACGCTGCGTTTCCGATTTTGAAGCGAGCTTTTCGAAATTGTTACATCTCTCAATTTACTATTTGTCATTGCTTTCGTTCACATCTATCCAATGTCATTCTTTAATCATGATTACTCCGCAATACTAACTACAATGAACCTAGAACCTAGCTCGAAGAATAATATCCGACCAATGCTTTATTTTTCATTTAATTAATAATCATATTGATTGTTTTTCTCTACTTGCGCAAATCAATTTTTATGTACCGGAACGTGAACTGAGAACAAGAGCGGCTTTTCAAACATTTAAAGCGAAATCTACTTATGGATTAATTAATCCAATGAATTGCATTATTGCAACAATCATGCACTATTTATAACAGTATTGATTTTTCATCTTTGCAAAATTTTAAAATGCAACTGCGCAGGATTATATGATACTACCTATGGATTACACCAGTATTATTTTTTTTTCTTTGTCTTTGTGGGCATGTCTCTTCTTTCTTATTAGATAAGGAGTCTTGTATTTTTTCTTTTCTTTGTAAATACTTATGTGAAAAGGGCTTCTGTCCGTCTATAATAAATAATAATAATAAAATGACCGTTTCCTGATCTTTGATTTCACAATTATTGAAATAATAAAAATTATTTCATAAGAAGTGAGTGTATAGATAGCTCTAGTAGATCACGCGTCATAATAGGAGCCGTAGAAAGTCTAATTGAAATAAGGAAATGAAAGATTTTTTTTTACCGTTACAAAGGAACTTAAATAACACTAATTTATATTTAGCATTAAATCTTGTAGGTTTTCACGGAGCATAACACATTCGTGGACCCCTTTGGGCTAAGGGCAACCGACTGTGTAGTCAAATTTAAGACAAGTACTCGAACGAGAGAATGTTCGGC
Organism: Lasioglossum zephyrum; assembly: GCA_028455615.1. Classification (NCBI taxonomy): domain Eukaryota; kingdom Metazoa; phylum Arthropoda; class Insecta; order Hymenoptera; family Halictidae; genus Lasioglossum; species Lasioglossum zephyrum. Next base: position 6,076,314 of record CM052333.1, read on the forward strand.
GATATAAATTTTTGAAGAATGATTTTCGAGCGATCCCCGCAGGATAGACGACATTCACCCAGTTCGTACAATCTTGCTACCTTGACATCGTTGGACCGGGTTGAATCGTCAGTGGATTCTGACGAGCGGATCGTAAACCGCGATAATTAAATCGCGCATCGAATGGAATCGAATCGCGAGCAAACAAGGGCCGAAGGGTTCGGTACGTTAGGTGGAAAAGATAATTTCCATAGATCCCCGAGCACTGTGGAGGGCAGAGATCCCTATCCCGGAGAGCGTAATAACACCGGGGGCCAAGTTTCCGTCATAGCTGCGGCGATAAGGGTGTGGGAGTTAAGAAAAGAGCATTACTTTCGTAGTAAACACACAAATATTTCTGGAACAATGGAAAGCAGCCGAATCGTTCGGGATTCGTTCCGAGACGAAGCCCGGCCGCGCCCGCCCGGGGATAGAAATGTTTTGCAGCTTTCGAACTTATCTCTTTGTTTTCTCCCGTGCCATTCCGCTACCAAGACCTCTCTCGGTCCGAGATTTTGGCACTAGTTGCCACCGACCGCTATTTCTCAAGAAATCTGCTTATCGGTGGCCTCGAACGAGGAATCGCGACGATCTCAAATTTTATTCCACCCACCCTTGCCATCCCCCTTTTACGTCATTCTTCCAACCGAGTCCGGAGGACTTTGCCAAACCTAAATCCTCGGCCGCGCTTTGCTTTCTCTAAACAAGAGGTACGAATTCAACGTAATTATTTTACTAGCTGCCACTATAATTTCAAGGAAGTGATACGAGACCGTGAATAGCAAATGAACTCCATACAGAAGAGAAATTACCCATTTAAGCCTCGATTGAATTATCTAAGAATATTTTGTACGAAGATTTCAATAGAACACTGAGTATACCATCTTACATCGTCCTCTGTAAAAATAACAAGAACTTATCTACTCAAATTTGTATAATAATAAGCCGATAATAAACGTAAAACTTTAGGGGTGGTCATTGGGGGATGAAAGAAGCAAACCTTGACAAATAATTAAAGGACAATAGGAGAACGGAAAGGATAGCTCCGAAAAATAAGTCTGCACATTCTCCGGATGTCGAAACACGTTTTAAACAGTGTGAAACGCGATTGGATCGAAAAACGTCGAAAACTGGAGGCACGGTGAGCGGTAGTTTCGCAAAACCGAGGGGATAAGGTGTTAAAACTAACGGCGTCTGTTCTATTCGCTATTAAGTAACGCCGAGGGAAGTTCGGCCATTAGGAAAGGGCGTACGACCATTCGGTTTTCCAAAATGGTGGTTCACGTATCAGGACCGAAACGGGTGAAACAATATTCGAGTTCGGCGGTGTTCGTTCCGAGAGAAGCGAGGGAGAAAGAGACGGAAACTCTCTCTCTCTTTCTCTCGGTGCGCTCGCGGCATCTAGATTCCAATGAACAGGCGAGCTGCGATGGCGTATTGATCTTTTTAGTGGCGTACCGTCTCCACAGACGCAATCCAACTGCTGCTGCAGACTAAAGGTCTACATTTCCCTCGAGACGGATACTAGTTTCGCTATTCCTATAACACACAATTTGGCCAGGGAATATTGCGCCCGCGACTACCACCACGCGACAACCCCATCTCTCTCCCTCTCTCTATTACACACAAGCATCGTGGTACGTGTGCACCGATAAAACACGCAGAACGCGTTCGTCCTGTTGTCATCCGATGCGAGAGGGAGCTCGGGATCCATTTAGTACGTACACAATGGTAACAAGCACACGGACGTATGGAAACGGAGAGTCCGGGCTACGGTTCGAAGGTTCGAAAAGGCTCCCGCAAGGATTTCCATGCACTCTTTCGAAATTCACTAAATATAGCTTCTCTAGAACCGAGATGGAAAGAGGACGCTTTGAGGAAAACCTTTTGGTCCACGACCACGGAACGACTGACCTATGTTCCTGCTTTTTGAGAGACTCGATTGCACCCTTAACTTTGGGACAGAATCGTTAGAATAATGCGGTTGGACAGGAATGCACTGCGATCTGATATTTTCAGTCTGAGCCGATAGAGAGACTTGTAGAAATGGCTTCACCTAGTTTGGGGATGAAAATTCAAGGATTCCGTTACATTTTTTCCAGCGTGTAAATTTTTATGTCGGATAAAAATCCTCAGTCTCATCGTTTCATTTTTCTATGATTAGTTTACATAACAACATAACAACAAGTACGATTTTTAAAGAGGCTTGTCTTAATTTTTTTGATTTCGAATGGACTCCTACAAGCAACTAGCAGCATGCAATGGTAGATTAACAATTTGGAGGTTGAAAGCCACCCCTAAATGGAGCAGCGTCGATTAACATTGCTCGCGAAGTAGCGGAGATTCGAATAGCAGAGGGACACGAGCGAAGAAAAATGAACAGGGCTAGGAATGAATGACAACGAATTTGGAAGACGTGTTTGCAGGAGCAGAAGAAGGCCGTCCACACGAAGGCGAACTTTTACGTTGGATAAAACTTCTCAGTCTCATCGTTACATTTTTCAATGATGATTTCGCACAAGAACAAGCAACTAGGAGCAGGCAGTGGTAGATTAACAATTTGGAGGTTGAAAGCCACCCCTAAATGGAGCAGCGTCGATTAACATTGCTCCCGAAGTAGCGGAGATTCGAATAGCAGAGGGACACGATGAAGAAAAATGAACAGTGCTAGGAATGAATGACAACGAATTTGGAAGACGTGTTTGCAGTAGCAGAAGAAGGCCGTACGCACGAAGGCGACCGTCGGACGTCGCCAGGGCTGCCAGCTAGCGCCACTCCGTCTAGCCCGACGTCTACGCTCTGTCAACTGTTTTATATTTAATCCGGGCCGCTTTAGCGAGCAGTAAACAAACACTGTATCGCATAAGCGCCGCTCGAATTAGCCTCAATACCATTTGAAACGGCCGACTCGCATTTATGAAGATGACCGGGGATACGCTGGCCCACCCGAGACAGAGTTCTACGTCCATGGAAAGACGGTGGGATCCAGCTTTAGGAGGTGGAGGGGCTCTGAAAGCGTCTCCGTCGATGGTAGGGGGCTAGTATCAGCGGTGGGAGGTGGGGAGACAGGACTGGGGACGGTGGTGGAGGCAGAGACCTAACCTAAACCTAACCGGAACGTGGTAGGGAGGCAGGCTGACGTCACGGGAAACCGTAGCCCCGCCCACCGGTGGCCGATGGGCGGGAATCCCCGGAGGATTTACGACTTTCGACCAGAACGGCATCTACTGGCCGTGTTGGCAACTTCTCCTGCTAAAACGGTGGCCATTACGCTGTCACGATTGGCTGGATACGCGGGACAACGCGAATCAGACGACGGTTTAAATATGGATTTTTTTTCCGGCCACGAGACCGCGACCACCCCGACGCATAAATCAGCTTTGATTTTCCAAGGGCGGCCAGGGCTGGACAGGATCACAAGCATCCTGACTATCTTCAGCCGCGCATTTGTTTCCGGTGGTAAATCTATATTCGGCTAATCGAACTCGGCGAACCCAGCGCCGTTTCCGCCGCTTTTTCGGCTGCTCCTGAAGGGATGCGTCTGTTACTACTCTTTTCGGCCCACCCTGAACTACCCCGACAACTTTCACGGGCTTTTCGATGCTTTGCCTTTCGCCAAAGATACCCGTTTCTCGCTAGCAACGGTCACTCCACATTTCCTATTCAGGGGGATGATTTTTGAAGTTTTCATTTAGCACAATTACAAACGTTTTGTGAAAAAGTGGAAAAAAAATTCCCCTTTTGTTTTTTTTTTTTTTTGCTAATCGTTCTAATAGAATTTCTAATTAATTATTTATTTAATTGGTTTGATGTATGAATAAAGGTTCGTTGATGTTCCCACCTATAAACGAGGAATGAAGTCAACGAACTGCGAGCGGAAATGATAAAAAATCTAAAATTACCGGGACGCGTGATTTTCGGTTATGAAATTAGTATGTGCATATAAATCGATTATGAGAGTTTTTACACGGATAGGGAGCATAGCAGGGGTAGTTTAGATTAACTACCCCCGAGGATTTAATCGTTACGGAATCGGTAGCTAAGCCGCTCTTACGGTCGACGCTTAAACTAGATGGCCGTGAACCACTTAAACGGTAAAACGCTAAACTTTCCTGTAATGTCCACCGAGTTGAGTTGATCGCATGATAAAATCACGGCCGAGACACGAGAATGGACTTGACATTCAAAGTATTTTCGTCGGCCAGCTTTATGGGGCGCTAACGACACTTTATCATTGCCCTGTCGCCCGCAACTTTATCAACGGAGCCAAGATTTATAGATCGTGACGTTTACACGTTTGAAAATCGCGAGCGTTCGTCCGGAGACCAATCAAATAATATTAGCCAGAAAACTGTTTTATGCTTCGTATAAAATCGAAGATCTCGTAAAAATATGTTTCAGACCGCGTGCTCCCCAATAAGTGGAACAAGACGTTCCGAATTTGTTATTCGTTCTTGGTTTCGGACATTCAAAATCGATTTCATCTTAGGATAATGAACTATGGATTTTATGCATTTATGACAAAAACGAGTAGGTGGAAGGAAATAAATCTTTATTCGACTCCAGTTTCTTATAATTAATGCAGGAAAATTTTACTCTGCATAAAAATCCACTTTAAAATTCACGAACACAAATTTTTAATTTGTTGAAACAGTAAATAGTAAGACTCGAGTTTCACGAAATTGATTAGATTGTAATCCAATCAGTATTTGCAAGTCTTTGGAAATATCAAAGGAGGAATGAAAGTGGGTGAGAATTGAGACTCGACAAAAGTGTGCCATTAAACTCGCAGATTGTCACCTTTATTGCTGTTAACGATGCCGGAAATTCATGCTTATCGGTAGCAGACACGACTATAAAGCGGCAACGGGAATCTAGCATCCCGTATTCACGCAACAAAAAGCTGTATTGCGTGTTAAGTCTATTTTATACCTCGTGGAGATCGTGCTTATCAGATAAAGCATGGCAGTGTGAATTTTATTAACTAATCCTACGAATCGCGAATATTTCAGCCAACTTGTCAAGGAACAGCTTATTTGCAATTATTTCACAAACATTGTATGTGGTTTAAAAATGGACTAAGAAATTGAGTACACTTTTTATCGAATAGACGGTGATTCATGAGAAAAATAATTGCTTCTTAAATGTCCCTACAATATTTCTCACACATCTATCTTTCAAAATAAATTGAAATTCTTCTCGACCGAAATTGTAATAATATTAAATTTTGTGTTCGGTCATCAATAGATTCATTAATCATTAATCTTTCAAAATCATCGGTATTTCGAGACGAGCTTGCGCGTGAAGATAAGAAACTGGCTACTCTTATGATTTAAAAGAGAAAATCCGGTGGTTGAACACGCCGGGCGTAATTATCATGAAAATGGCGAGAAGTCGTAGGAGAGACAATAGCGGCAAAAGGGGGCGTTTTAAAAGGAAAATTCCTGACGGGGACATAAGAATCGCGAGACGTCGGTTGTCGTGGGACAAGCCACACCGCGGGCGGTTACGTCGGTTTACGGCTGTTTTAACGAGCGCTGTTGCACGCGACTCAGCACTAAACCAGCCTTACAAAACGCAGCCACACTAGTTTAACGTTTTACGGTCGAATTTATTATCTGTTACCTCCTTATATGACGGTACAATAACAATAATTGTCAGTTTTAATTCGATCGTAAATCAACGTCGCAAAGAATTCGCGCCGTTTCCACGGCGGGTACCGCACGACGAAGGATATCGGGCCATCTGTCGTCACGTTACTGAAATACTTTCACTCTAGAAGAACGTTCCCCGTCGAGGAATTCCCCGAGCATCGGTGTCCGACCGGGCCAGGTCTCTTTGTTCGCTGTTAACGTTGAGCGATCGTAGATGGTGCCAGCGGCGCTCGAATCCTGTTCACCAGTATTACCCGCGTTTTACGATTTCGCTTATGCCACTGTTACCCGGATTTTATGTTATTCCTTACATTCGCTTTTCGAATACTACCTTGCCACGGGTCTTACGGACACTTGACTTTCGATGGAAAATCGATTCGAATGAATGTAGTTTAACCCTTGAACTTGAGGAGGTTTCAAGGTTTAGAAGAATTTCAATTGCTTGTTGATTTCACGTCTGTTCGAATGAATGTGCGGAACGAGGATCGTTAATATAAACTTTGATTATGAAATGCATAAACGGGTTTCTCGAAGGAGTCTGAAATGTTTTCTCAAAGGAATTTTTAAAGGTTTGAGGGCTTGAATTTTAAAGGTGGAAGATAGTACTTTTTAAAGGGGCATTTGTAATCTTAATTATTTAAAGAACAAAGTAATCTTAATCGTGTTAATACAAGAATCGAATGAATCAGCTTTAATATTATATTTTGTTCTGAGGGAAGGGTGACATTATAAAAAGGTTGTAGAGAAGGGAATGTACATTAATTTACAAGATCATTATTGAAGATCTTTCAGTCCATTTGTTCTTACATCTAGCATGTCTTACATTTATTATATTAACGCAATTTCGAAGTATGCAGCTATTAGAAGTATCGAAGTATCCTCTATTTGTAAGATATTAGAAGTTATTACGAATAGAGGATAATACCGATTGCCCAGGTCTCACCGCGAGGAGGTTGCTGCAACAAGAGACCCGAAAAGGATATCAATATTCCTTCTGTTTCCCAAAATTTATTACGATAATTATTAGTAGGTAGGAATAATATTTTAATGAATTTTAGTGGAAATTTTATCCTGATATCTTTTATGATTCAAAATTATAGTAAAATGTCACCGATAGACTCCCCTCTAGCCCTCCGCAACGCTATTCCCTCACCCTCGCGCCTCGAGCCGCGGCAAGCCCGAGGCAATTAAAAATAAGATAAGTTTCGCAAGTTAAAAAAAAACTTTTTTCGCTAATAAAGTAATAATGAATTTTAGTGAAAATTTCATCCCATCTTATGGTTGAAGAGTTATAGTAAAATGTTACGATCCACCAATATGGTTCTGTATGATTTGCCTCCTCACCGACGTGAATCTCCTCAGTGGCCTTCTGCACCGACGAGATACTATTATCTCGTGGTACCAGTGCAACTTGTTTGGAGTTTCTTTTGTGAGATGGCGCCACGGCATACTTCAGCATAGTGACTTTTATCACCTGCTTTTTATCATTGTGGCAACACTATTCCGCATCGATTTTGATTTGAATCTCACAAATGGTTGAAACTTGGGAAATCCACGATTATATTTCGATTACTTTAGAAAAGTATTTCTCATCGAAAGATACGCAAAAAATCTCTATCTCCCATGTTTCCTGTGTGCAAAACTATTCTGTGCTCTGACAAAAATTTTCTAAACTGTATTAATCCGACATTGTGAACCTTATTTTAGTGTCAAAAATTGTACGAACCCCTAATTGTATTAATTCAAATAACTGTAGCCATACAAAACAATATAAATTTACTTTTATGTCCCACAACATTTTTGGGGAAGTTTCATTCACTGTAAATCAAATGTTACGGCAAGGAGTTAAAGGATCAAAAGAAATGTATTTTCGAAGTGAAACATAATCTGAAATCGTAAGAAGAGCGATTACAATATCAATCACAGTAAGAAGATTTGACTTCGCATTAGGGGAGGCGTTAAAAGAAACGGAAGCAGGGGTTTAAAATTAAAAGGTCGCGCATAAAGGTGGGCGAGATGAAATAGAAAGCGGAATCACAGTTGTCCGGAGGCGTGAAAAGTTAATCCAGTTCAATGGACCCTTCGATTTTTACGAGCTGTAATAGTAAGTGGGGTCTCGTGCCGTGCTCATCAACGCTGGGATCATCCACGGTGTTTCTATGGGTGGCGCGGTGGCGCTGAAAAGACGAGGCGAGAGTCAAACGTATCTGGCAATGTCATCAGTTACATTTATGAGGCCGTCAAGGATAAAGTGAGCACCTTGAGGTTGCATCATCGTCACTTTAAATCCCGTTTACCCGCTCGTAAAAGTCTTTGACGACTTCGCCGGAGAGCTGCCGGTACAGCACGGCCAACTTGCCTGCCATAAACTCGAGAATGGAGCACCCTCGTCCCCTCTGCACACCCTGTCTGTCCTATAACCCTCCTCAAGTTTTGACGGAAACTGAAACGGAAAGGAGCCTCGGCACGTTTACTTATCCACCTCTCAATAATTGTCGCTCGTTATGTCGTGCCGAGTCACAATACCGAGGAATCGTCCATTGATTGCTCGCTTATGGCCCTCGTAATCTTTCGGGACCTTTACACGCCGCAACCGTGGTTGCCATAACTGCACCTCGCTCGAATAATTGGTCTTTGATAGCGCGCGCGGAAGGGTGACTTTTACTGCGGGTCTAATGACTTCATTTGTATCTCGAAGAAGATTTATTATCTTTGCAAGCTTATGCTTTCGGTGTGCACCCCAGCTTGCGGGGATATAAAAACGTACATTAAGCTCGTCGAACCTGGGTCCATTCTGACCCAACATTTTAACAGCATCGTGTAGCTATTCAGCTTTTGTTTATTAATTAGGGATTGTGCAATCGGAATGCTTCATTTTCGAAATTGGGGTACACAAATGTGAAACTGATATGTTAACCCTTAACCACTTTCTTATCAATTTTATATATTTTACGTTGGCTCATTTTACAGTGATCCCATCCACCTTTATGTTTGCACTTCAAAGAAGGAATTTACAAAGGTAACACTTTGTTTTTCTATCGCATTAATTGTTGAAGAAATGTGTAAGACATTCTAAGTCGTTTTCAAAGTATTTTCAAATGGAAAATTAAGTTAGAAAAATGGAGGACGAAAGAGGAATAATTATGGAATAAGATTGATGAACATAGGGGTCCATTTTTCAGAATTGTTTTATATAAAATTTGATTCCAGCAAAATTTGATAACAACCAGTGCTGGTTGAAGGAGCACGCATGCATTCTTTAAGACTGTTTTTGTGCTCGCAGAGTATTATTTCCCCGAAGTAAGAATTTTATCAATAAATGCTCGATAGAGTACATTCCAGCATCAACGCGACTCGGGTACCCTATAGCAGCTCCGTATTCGTTACTGGCTCGGGGAGCTCGTTCATGAATTGGAAATGCCCTACAGTGGCAGCGAAAGAAGTCATAAAACGAATAAAACCGCCCTGTATCGGAATATCATGGTATCGGCACTACAGCGACACGTATGCTAGCTAAAACACTGTATAAGTCAACAGGACCATTTCCCGCGTTTGCATACGAACGTTTGCATATTCGTTAAATGCTTCCTATTGCAATCCCATACTAATCGTGATACTCTCAAGAATCTTATTGATCTTAAATGAAAATCTCAAGAATCGAATAATGGCACATCAATTCGTTCTACGTAGAATATATCTGTCGATTTTGAAGTAAAAAGGGTACTTCGAAGAATAAAGTAGAACTACGCTTAAATCATTAAAAATTTTAAAACAGTATTACACACCTGCATTTAAATTCTCAAGAATAAGAATGGTACTTTTACTTTTCTACTTCGATTTGACACAAACCAGGACTACATTCTTCCGGCAAAAATGGTCAGAGCAAAACTGGCAATTCCTTCTTTTTTCGAAGTCTGATGCAGCCGACAATCCATTAAAATTGTTATGAAATCTCGCGTAATTTCACAGCGAGGCCAGCAGATGAATAATCAGAGTGTAGCTAAATCATGTGCAGGTAATTACAGTAGCTATTCCCAAGGGAACGGGAGCGAATCGCTAGTGGGGCCATTGAAATTCGGTATGGCGGCGTTCATCGTGTCAGTGGGTTCTAAAACGTGCTGGTCCGGTGCTCGACGTGTGAGGTACACGATTCCTTTTTACGATGGCAAGACCGAGGGGCGTCCTGATTGTCGTCGTCGCTTGTCTTCTCCGGGTACGTGCTGAATTCGCTGAAGAAAAAGAAAGAGAGAGAGAGAGAGTGAGACCAGTCCCGTACCGCAGCCACCCAAATAGACTGTTCTCGTAGGAAGAGAGCACAATGAAGAGGTGCAATAATATCTCGAGGAGCTACACATTTTTATTCGTCACATTCGCCACACGGTAGCTACAAGCTGTTTATTAGAGAGCACGAAAGGACGAGGAGAAAGAGGACACTCGAGAAAGAGAGATTGTTCGAACTTTCCCACAGGAGAGAGACAGTCCTGGAAAGTTCAGACACCCCTCGAGTTGCCAGCCCTCTGTTGCTCCCTTTCCGCGATCGGCCATCCCCCGTGTAAATCTCGAATCTGACGTCTGCTATATGGCACGCTCGATTCCCTGGCTCCTCTCTGCACCCCCGAGAGAGGGAGAGATAGGTAGAGAGAGATAGAGGAGAGCGAAACAGCGTTGCGTGGCGCGTTATTAAGGTCAGCCACCTGCCGCTCGATGGAGCTCACTTCAGGGATGAACACTATTATACCCCTCTGCGCTATGGCTATACATAACGGGGAGAAGAAAAAAAACGAGAGGAGAAAGAGGCGCGGGAAGAAAGGTAAGGCAGAGAAAGGAGGACGAGGAGGCAGCAGAAGAAGAAGAAGAAGTAGGAGAGGAGAGGAAGAGGGATGCAGGGGGTTTGGCTGAACAAAGAAAATAAGAGATGCGAAACGACCACGCGGCCGGAGACGGTGCAGGCCGGAGAAAGGAGCCCTCTGGAGAGAGAGCGAGAGAGACGAGGGGAATCGGGGACGCTGGGAGACAGAAGGAGAGAGAGGATAGCTCCCGGGACTCCTGGAGCCAGAGAAGAGAATAAAGGAAAAGCGAGAAAAATGTGTCTAACGTGGCAGAGGCAATTCTTCAGCCGGAGTTGCCGCCTTAATGCTCGCCGGAGAAAGGCGATTGGTTCTCGAGAAGAGCCCGTGGGAAAGATGGCCGCCATTTCCCTCCAACCACCCGTGCAAGTGTCCCCCCTACCTCCTCGGCCACCTACTCATCCTTTCTCTGTCGCTCCTCTGGCCGTGCCTGGAAGCCCGTAAACGGGCGACGGCCACGAAAGAAACCCCGTTCGAGGAATAAAGGGGGAGAAACACGCTCTCCGAGACTCTTATTCTTATTAACTGTTTAATCTTTCCCCGTGACGTACGGGACCCATTAAGCGCCGCGGATCTTGTTTATATTTCTGGCCGAGAGCAACGCGAGAGACCCAGCCGCATCTTCGTTACGCTGAATTCAAGGGGCACCGTTGCTTTCTGGGCCCTTGACTTTTTGCCACGAGACCCCAAATGATGCTGCGCCACGGATGCAGCCTACCCCGGCAGAAAAAATCACCCCGAGATCACTCCGATGCCCCAGGATTAGCCGAAACGACACCCCCCGTTTAATCCCCCCCGACAAAATTGCGTGTACAGTGGTTTATAAGTGGCGCGAGATTATTTGTTTCCTAGGGTGCAGCGATGTTTGCAATGAAGGTCAGGATGTTTCAAGTTTTTAGAGAGCCTTGCTAGATTCATTGAAGTATTTATTTATTTTCTTCTTTTTAATCTACAATCCTTTGTTTCATTAGATTTTATTGTAACTAGCTGGTAACTTCAACCCCCAAAGAAAGATCCACTATAAAAGTGTAAACCTGCTGTAGAAAAACTAATTTTAAGACTGAAAATATCGGTGGAGTAGCTAATCTATCTAAAAGCGTATCGCGTTAGGTGTTCAAGGGGGTGTTAGTAGGGGCTGTCGAAGGATTCGAAGGGTTCGAAGGGCTCGAAGGTGAAGGGTTATCTGCGACGAGGTCCTTGCGAAAGAGGGTAGGATCGATCTATTTCGGAGGGTGTTCCAGGAGGAGGAAAGAGTGACAAGAGTGTGAGGAGAAAACGGTGCGAGGGTGCAGCGGAGATAGCGCTGAGTTACATCTCTCAATTATTTGATAATGCCGCCGACACCGAGCCGAGGGGAGCTCGTTAGAACTTAAAATGAGCTCTGCCCGTAATCTTCTCAATGTTTATACTTGCTTCGTAAATCTCCGCGAATCTCGGCGCGGGCATCGTCGTAGCAACGTCGGGAGGAACAATAGATGATACAAACTTCCCGAAGAGTGGCTCTCCTGGACCTCGTTTAAAATTTTTATGCCGGAGGCGGCGGGCGGCGCAAACCACCGGAGCGACACGTTGTCTTTTTTTCTTTCTCTCTCTCTCTCTCTCTCCCTCTGTAAAAACTATCCGGCTACCAACGGTATAACGTTGCTCTAACTGCATCTTAATTATCATCCTTTCCGCCTTTTTTTGCCCGGCCCCTTTTAGGATAAACGAAAATGGCGCGCAGACGTAGGCGTGCATTGTTGGTTAAAAGCATGCTACCGGGTCCTTTGTAATTACTGCTCGTACAGAAAGCTTCATAATGATTTAACCTGATTCACAACAGAAACTGTCCTAAATGTTACTAGGAAAAAAGGGGTCATGGTTTATGGGATAGTTTTTGAGAAATTTCGAGAAGTAACCCCTTTGGAGGTACAAGAGATTTTTAGGAAATTTTACGCGTAGAATATTTTTTTATTAAAATGTTCTTTATACGATGCAGAAATTATCAGACTATTTTATAATTTTATAGGAGATACAACGTAAAGTTGTATTTTATTCTTTAACGGTGTAATAAATTCTTATTAAAGTCGAGGGTGTAAACACTGATTTATAAAAATCGGAATTTGCGTTAACCTCCGCAGTTTAATAATTACTAATTACGGAGGCCAGCGGCTGGGTTGTGTATAATAAAACGTGTTTAAAGTTTCGTTTAATAAGAGTTTAATAATTCTTTTCATTAAACCTCGCTTATTACGCGCTTGCCGTTTCGAAGATTTTGTATTCTTTACGTCTAGCGTTACTTAATAAAATAACTAGTCGTTATAAGTTATTATTTATATTAACCACCGTTCAAAGACTGTATAACTAAGAGCTTCGTACGCGAGCGAACAATTAGATAAACATATTTATTTATTTGTTGTATGTATTTTTGAATGTTTGCTGCAATAAATATATTCTAAAAAAGCACCGGTTCTCGTTCGATCACTGAACTTAAACAACGTGGAACGTGAGTGGCGCTTGAAGGGTGACTGCCTGGTAAAAAGCCGAGAAGTCACCCCCGGGTGCTGTTCACGTTTTATTGGTAAAAGGTGGTTCAAAACCTACTGTACTAAACAGTAGGTCCCGCTGAAAAGTAGGCTGAAATTAGGATTCAATGAATATTCAAAGAAAAAAGATAAAGAGGAATATAGTGATTGGCACAGATACTTAAATATATTGTTAGTGTTTGCGTCAATTCCTTTCGTGTTGAACTGGATAGAATTTTATAATTAGCTGAACAGTTTGCTACTGCCAAGGCTAATGTTGTCATAATTATATATGCATAATTATGAAACTGGTCTAAGTTATTTGTTATTCTATAACAAATATAAAAAATATATAAATATATATAAAAAAATTAAATAAACAGCATTTACTTAATTGTCCACTTTTTTAAGCATTTCAGATCTCAACTGAGATCTATTTCTGCTGCAAAAATATAGATTATAGTAATACATGTTCATACATCTATCCACAATATAAAATCAAATTAAACTCATAATTTGCAATCTTTTAGAAAATTAAAAATAAGGAAACACGCTTTAATATCACCCTTGTGGGAGAGACGTCCACTTTGACGAGACAATTAGAGGACGTTTCCGACATAATCTGCTGTCTACCGTAGTCAGAGCAAGGAACATCGTGTCAAAACTGACCAGGACAATGCAGAAGGTGTTAATTACCCGATCGGTATCTAGGATGCCGGGTATATTCCTCGATCTAACAAGTCCGGAACCCCTTTACTCGAGCAGCCATCCGTACCGGTGCCATTACGAGCCACCGTGTATTCGTATTTACCGCTCTATTAGAGGCCGCCGGCGGGGATCACGATAAATCCACTTTGACGCAGATTGCCTCGTAACAGGCAGCCATAACTTACGCCTTTATACTTTTCTCGCGTGTCGCCGGCTATCGGCTCGTAAAGCCGAATCGTGGCCGCTGAATCTGCGCCGGAACGCGATCGCTTTCTAGTTTCTCCGTCTCGCGACCAACTCTCAACCAATTCATCCGATCCAACTAGCTCCATTACTGCCAAACGTCCACAGAAAATATTCCTTCCACTATATTAAACTCGCAGAAATACCACGGAACTTCGAACCTCAGTTACATTCGGAAAATCGCCGATAGGCCACCCCTAAATCGATGAACATATTTAAAAGGTACAAAATACTCAAAAGATACACGAAGAAATTTCTGTCTACAAAAAATATTCCTTCCACTATATTAAACTCGCAGAAATACCTCGGAACTTCAAATCTCAGTTACATTCGGAAAATTGCCGATAGACAACCCCTAAATCGATGAACATATTTAAAAGATACAAAATACTTAAAAGATACGCATAAAATTTCTATCCACAAAAAATATTCCTTCCACTATATCAAACTCTCAGAAATATCATGGAACTTCAAATCTTTGTTACATTTGGAAAATCGCCGATAGGCCACCCCTAACTCGATGAACATATTTATAAGATACAAAGTACTTAAAAGATATACGAAGAAATTTCTGTCCACAAAAAATATTCCTTCCACTATATTAAACTGGCAAAAATACCACGGAACTTCAAACCTCAGTTACATTCAGAAAATTGTCGATAGGCCACCCCTAAACCGATGAACATATTTAAAAGATACAAAGTACTCAAAAGATACATGAAGAAATTTCTGTCGGCTTCTAAATAAAACATGTTCTTTCCGGTACACGAGGATGGGCGACGTGCGCTCATCTAATGCATCGGCAAGCGAGTAAATCGCGTAAATTCCAACGGGACTATCCTCGGCAACACAATGCTCGAAATTGAACCAGCCCGTGCAACCGGTCGGGGTAGCTAGTCGAACTCGGGAACGACTCTATTAACGATAGTCAGCGAGATTGCCAGAGAGCTCACTTCCCAGCGCTCCTTGTCCCGTCGGTCATAAATAGAGTGTGGGGCTTCTCGGTCGGGGATGAGGTCCGGGGAGAAAGGATTCAAACGGCGAAACAACGACCGTGTCGTACAAACCTGTCGGGTCCTCTCTCTTGGAGGAGGACGCGGCGGAAAAAGGGATGGTCGAGAGAGGACGTTCAAAGAGAGAGAGAAGAGGGGAGGCGGAGAGAGGATGGCAACAGAGGGGTGGTTTAGGTAGGAGATAGGATTAGTTAGCCGGGAAAGGTAGCGGAGGTCAGAGGCTGGGTATATCTAGATTAAGATGCGTCGAGGAAAGAGGGGGAGAGCAGACAAAAGGGGGAGAGAAGATGGACAAAGAGAGGCAGAATAGGGAGTCGGTCCCCTTCCGAGCCGAGGTGACGAACGACATTCGCGGGGACCTTGAATGTCTTTGGTTGTCCATGGGCCTCGATGATCTTGCCCAGCTTTTCGAGCTAGTGGGGATAAGAGGGGAACAGTACGGGGTGGAAGAGGGGTACAGGAGGTGAGCAAGCGACGAGGACCGTGCCGGGTGACGTACGAGCGCAGGGACCACCCTTGGTGATCAAATCCCGCATCTTCCAGACGGTTTCACACAAAAATCATATTTATCGCGTTGCCTACCTGCGGCCAACGGCGTGTCACCCTGCTCCACCTTTATGGCGGTCGAACAACCTTCTCTTTCTTCTCTCTTTCTTCTCTCTTCCTCTTCGCCGACTTCTTCTCCTCGCTCTTTTAATCTTAGACTATCGCCCGGTTATGGCCGCGCCGGAGTAATTGCCTCGCAAGCCCGAATTTATTGCTAAGTAGAAACCCGCTCTCCCCTGCTTAACCTCCTGAAGGGGGTATGAATGTATAATGATCCGAACTGATACCGAATTGCCCGCAGCGACGGGAGACACCGACGTGGGAATCGCGACCCCTTTTCACCGATGTCTTCTGCTTTCCAGTTACTTTGTATCTGCGATTCCGCTTCTTATCCATGTCTTATCTCGGACGGTCGAGAGCTGCGGGTGGGTTTATTGTTGCTTGCGACAAGCAACGGTTTCATAAACGAACTGAAATTGAACTGATCGTTTCTTGTAAGGGATAGTAGATTTCTTTTCCTACACATTTTCATCGCAACGAAATTAAATTGAACGTTTCTCCACTTTTTCGCAGCGAAAGGGTGCGCAACCATCAACGTCTCAAAAACACAGCCCCCCGAGCGAAGAGAATCGTCGGATCGAGGGAATCGCAGTTTCCAAAGCCAGTCTATCCATAGAAAAGAGCCAGTGTGAAGGTAATTCGGAGAGGCGGAAGAGAAAGAGGGAGTGTATCGTGGTTCGCGTGTAGAGAGAAAAATAAAGACATCGAGCCTATTACGAGGAACTCCTGAAACAATAATCGATTGTTATCGACGCGTTGTTTCCGTCCCGGATCGATAGGAAAAGAGGGGGTGGTGTCGGCTGGTGGCCCGCCAACCGCGAAACGATAGCTGCGTCATCGTTACTCCTTTTTATTTACAAGTTTCCCTACCACCGCGACACGGTAATGGCGATAGATGTGTTGCAGAGGGAGAGGAGGGTTCGGGAATAGACACGGGGGGTTCTCGAGCCATTCCCATAACTCAAATCCGACTCAATTTTCCCCGGGAAGAAAGTTCCACGCCGCCACCGCCGCCGCCACCAGTCGCCGATCGGTTTATTAACCCACATCTTTATGACCGATTATTGCGATACCCTAACGATCGTTCCGCCGTACCATTCCATGCCACCGGAAAAATTCCGACGACAGTCGATTGTTACTTGTACGGAGTATTTTCGAGCGTTCCGGTAATTCGAGCCTGTTGTAAAGATCTTCGGAACTTTTCGAGGGAGGGTCCACTATTGCGGCATCATTCCCGGAAAGCTATCGACGATTTTTAAAGCGAACTGGCCGCGAGGTATTTTCTGCTGGTAGATGCTTTCGCGAATTTTTCGTTGTACTCCATTCACGGGTTTTTTTAGTTGTACTATAATTTGCGATTATTTAATTCTACATACTTCAATTTAAGAATTTTCAGTTGCACTTTAATTTAAGAAGTTTTAATTGTACTTTAAGTTAAGAATCTTTTTAGTTGTATTTTAATTTACGAATTTTCAGTTGTACTTTATTTAAGAAATTTTAATTGTACTTTAAGTTAAGAGAGTCTTTTTAGTTGTATTTTAATTTAAGAATTTTTCGTTGTACTTAATTTAAAATTGTCTACTTGTACATTTGTGTAATCGAAAATACGATGAAAAATAAAGTTTTGCTTTTTAGAGCATCCCTTATTCTGAAACTACCCTCTAAACCTCATGTTCGTCATAGAAATTTTTCTCCTAAGAGATAAAAGGAGTTATTGAGTACATTTAGGACCAACTACCTCTTATCAGAACAGAATATCGCATAGGTATAGAGAAAAGCTCGACGATCATAGTCGCAGACTGTCGTCAGCCATCGGCAGTACCGAAAGAAATCAAATCGCAAGGAACTGAAGAAATCGCGGCGTCCAACACGGGGTATCGCGTCGCTCATGGGGGTGAAATGAGAAATGCCAGCAATGCCCCGTGCCGCATTAAGAGGGCTACGGGGAACGGCGTCGTAATGAATTAAGGGAAATCAGAAATTGCTTTAAATAGCACCGTAAAAATAAAGTTTATTTAAAGAAGGGTAAAAGGGGAAGACGTGTAGGGGTGGAAATCGAGAGAGGACGGAGATGGAAAAGGAAAGGGACGTGGAAAATAGGGAGGAGCGGAGGGTAACCGACTTGAGAAGGGGTGCTAAGTCGACGGCGGAGCGTGTAGCACGGAAATTGCCGAGAAACGCGTATTAAAATTGCTGGATTTAGTAGGGAGATAAGCCGCGGCTGGGGCTACGAGCCGAAGGAAAAGAAAAACTCTCTTTTACTTGCGCAACGACGTTACCGTCGCCTCTCCGTTCCCGTTATCCAAAGCTTAAAGCTTAGACTGCGCCATCATCCTCCACCACCGACTCTTACAACCCTTTGCTTTGCACCCCCTCACGCCACATTTAATTCACCTTTTTCTTCGGTTTCGGCGAAACCCCTCGAGCCGGCCATTTTCACGATTTCATGGCTGCCGTCGCTCGATTCCTTCAATCAATAGAACCCTTTCAAATGGATTTCAAAAGTTGCTTGTTTCGTTCACCAAACGATACTAAACAGTAGACTCGAAGAATTTGTGGAGCCAGGATATCAATTTTTCTTTCGTATATTTTTTAATATTTTTTAATTCATTTTTCATTCTGCAGGAAACCTGAAACATAAAATATTTTATTGTTAGTATTAAAATACAAACATTTTAGTATTCTACTTCGTCAAGCAAATTTGAAAAAAAATTGTAAAAACTCTTGAATCTTCGCACAATTTTAGGCAATACAGGAACGATATTGTTCCGAACTTTTCAAGGATTCCTGAGTTTCATTTCGAGACACGAGTATTTAAATAAATCGCACTGGCAAGAAGCGGAACGTATTCTCATGGATAAATCACTAAGCAAAGCCCATGAGACAAGCTCCTGAAGGTTTCACATACACTGTCTTTGCGTGAACCTCACAGAAAATTCTTCCCGTTCGAATTTGGCAGAATCACAGTCGCCCAATCGCGTCCCCAGTTTTATTAAACAGCTCCGGGAGGATCCCCATAAAGGAACTAACACTCATAGGTAAGTGGCGGCCATTTTCGGATATTGGTCCGAGGATCCGTCGACGGTCCAAACGACTTAATTGAATCGAACGGCTTAATAAACCCCGTTGCAACGTAAAAATTCGATTCGCCTCTCCCCCGACAAAAAATCCTCGAAACTCGAACCAACAAAAATTCAGATCCTCGATCATTCTACTCTCCGCCATAATTCCTACACAAAATCTTCGATCGTCACTCTCTCTAGAACAGCAATAATGTCTCTATTCTCTGATTCACTCTCACTCCGGGTTGACTTAATCAATTTTTTGCCGCGATAAATCGGCTAATGGACCGTCTAAATTCGACAGCGGTTTCCAAGGAATCATTCGCGCAAAATCAGGCCTCGCATAAACATTCTTAATCGCTGTTCACGATCCCGATGAAGTGGGTGCTGGCTAAAAAGCGATTTCTAAAACGTGGAAAGCGAGGCCTGGCTTTTTTAGCGAGTCCGAGCGTCCGAACAGGTTCTGGAGGGCGATGCGATGCTCGTTAATTGGTCCCGTCATCCATTCGGCGGTCATTATATTGTTTTCCCGTCTTCGAATGAGCAAGGAGGACGCGTGTGCAGCTATACACGGCTCGTATAGCCTCATCGGAGGCAATAATCCGCCGGGGGAATCCCCCTTGCGCCGTCGTGCCCACTCAAACGGTCGTAGACCGCGCTTTTATGCCGTCGTAAAAGCGCAGTAACAATTAATAAGTATCTCGTAAAAGCGATTGTCGTTGACACCTTTTTGAATGACAGGGGCGGGATGAGAGAAGACGGCCGACAAAGAGAGAAGAAGACGAAGAAAGAGAGAGAGAAACAGGGGAGGAACGAAGAGAAAACGTCGAGTCTTCGTCTCTTCTCTTTCTCTTCGCCGACCAACCGGCCGACCACGTGAACTAGGTGGCTCCGTGATTGGTCATAAATTACCTTTACGCTTTCAGTCGTTACTTTTAATCAGCCAGTTATGACCACCGATGTACCAGCTACCTATCAGACCTCTTGACGTTTTAACAGGTCTCGGGACCGACGCTCGCCGACGCGACGCCGACGGACGGCGGCGCTCACTCTTCTCTGGATTTTCGTTCATTTATTTATTGGTTCGTTAGAATTACTCGCTTCCATGTTATGGATGATTCGTCACTTTGGTAAATCTGGGGAAGACTGCTTTTCACAGGCTGTCAAAGCTGCTTTAAGTATTAGGTTGTATTTTAAATAATTAGGCAATTTTGCGTGGAAATCAAAACAAAAGAAATTTGTTTTCTTTTTTAATGAGTGTTTAACGTCGCATCAACTGCATGATTATTAACGATGAACAAATGTATCATTATAGTATAACTTCCTGGATTTTCGATCCCTTAATAAATTCCAGTAGGTCTTGTATTTTGTCTTTGTCAAGAATTTCTCTTTCAGTGTTCTTCTTATTTTGTATCTTTTTCGTAATGTATTATATTTTGGGCACGTTATATTTTCACATATTGGTATTGGGTCCTTTGAAATCAGGAACGAGTGTGTTCCCTTAGTGTGACTTATTCTGATTCTGGATAAGGTAACTTGGTCTCTCCTTTTCAGGACACACCTTACTTCTTTATTATAAAAAAAGGATTCATAGATATTTTTAGTGTGGGTTGAGGTTGAGCTGCCGATGAGTTGCCTGTCCGTGGTTGAGGAATTAGCCACTTGTTTAGCGGGCTTATCAGCTTATTTAATTATATCATTGAATAATATATAAATTGATTCATATATTTTCTGTAAAATACTATCGAACTTTCTGTCGACTGAACAACTATTTATTCTATACTACTTTCGAAGCTTGACAATGCCTATTTTCCTCAACAATATGTCCATCTCTGGTGAAAATTCTTGTCGAGTCTTTTCGAATTTCGAAGCATCTAAATACTAGGAAATTGTGCTCCACGTTTCCAGCACATTTTTTCGCGCAGATTCATAAGGTTGCCGACGACCATAACTACGCAACAACTCAGCAGGTATACGCCACCGGTTTCGGATGGGACTTGACGATGAACACGTCTCCTCGTTTTTGCCGGGGATTATTCGACGAGCTCATTATCGCGATTTAATCGGGAATACCTGTCGGTGATTCCCGTTGACTTATGGCTTGTCGAAACACGGATCACGGTATAATTGACTCCTCGTGAAACATAACTGCTACTCCGTACACAACGGTCACGAGTTTCGGGAACATTTACTGCCGTCATTGGCTGCCGTGTCGTAAATTTCTCTCCTGGGGACGTGGGACTTCATTGTTCGAAGGTGTGTCGATAAACTGGAATGACTTGCCTTGTTCGCGGTGCACCATTCACGATTATGTTCTCGAATCTTCTCGTTATACTTCTGGCTAATAATCGACTTTAACGCGCGATCTACTTCTTTTATATTCGCTATATTTCTAGTCCAGGATCCAGGGTCCATTTTTACGATTGATTACTGTCAAGCTAATTTTCCATGAGTAGCTTCGTTTTGATAAGACGCTCAACTTTTTCTCTTACAAAAATTCTCGTTTGTGGTAGCTAATAGGGGTAGCAGGGATAACATATGTCGTCGATCAAACCATAAATTTTATAGGGCAAATATTTTTTCGAATAATTTAGATAATTATCTTGAGATTTAACAAAACAAAACCCAGTTAGTATTAAATTTTTGAGAATCATCAAATCGACATATCTTATCCCTGCTACCTCTATTAGTTAACACGGAAAATTAGTTTGATAATAATCAATTGTAAAAATGGTCCCCCTGAATCCTGGGCTATTCTTCGTATAATATTTGCCAGCTTCTATGTTCGATTGTTGACGTTTATTCGTGGTAAAAATGTAACGTACTCGTGAGTTCCAGCGAGTCTACGGTTTGGATATTGTTCGGACGAGTAGAACAGCGCGGAAAAAATTAATCCTGTTCCTCGCGTCTTCACGAGAGGTTCCATGAATATTCGGCCATTTTCTCGGTTCGCCGGAGGAGCAGATTTAACGGAAGACAGAGTGAAACGTACGCGGAGCTCGACGCAACAAACACAATTCGTGGGTGGGCGTTGCGGCGTTTCACGGTTCGCGAAACTGCTCGACTAGATGGAGAGAGAAAGCAAGAGAGAGAGAGAGGGAGGGAAGAGAAGGAGAGGAAGAGAGCAGACTAGATAATAATGCGCGAACCGGATATAGGGAAACGGTAGCCGCAAAGCCACGGTCAGGTCCGCGTCGTTGCCTTAATTAAGTTACACGCCGCTCGCATTGTTCCCGCCGCGTATAAATGTCACTGCAAAAGAGGGGAGAATGATATTAATTAGTTTCAATACCGGGTTCTCTCGTTCGCGAAACCGCGCAACGGCTTCCTCTCGTATTTCTGCCCGCGAAATACGCTCCAACCCCTTTTTCTTATAATTTGCGAAACCACAGGCGGCTCGACAGCGCGAAGAAACGAATATTGCGCGTCTTCCAACGGCACGGGCCGCAGGTGGACACCGATCGATTTTTCGAATATTTTCCAATTCCCGGCGGACAACCCTCTCGCTAAGCCACCCTCCCTGCTGGCCACATAATTTTTAATTATTGTTAACGCCTTTAAATACCGACCGTTGGGAATCGCGTTAAATATTGCCCGCGAAACGGCCCGCGGAAATTTCGAAATATTTACCGAGATAAGAACCGTTGAACACTGCCTCTCCCTCGGTCAATTCATGAGCCGCCGATTAACGATACGCCCCCGCGCGCAGGTAATGATTCTCGATGATTCGCGTTTTTATGTTGGGACAAATACGGTTATCACACGGAACGGTGCGATTTCGTTGAATATACACCGCACCGCGACCGACGATTTTTATTTCACGGAATTCGTGCGCGAAACTTTTTATCGAGATATTTTATTAATTCATCCCCATTCCGACGAACCCCTCAGACAAAAAAAGACGGAGTTCGCAAGCCATGAAGACGAAAAATGTTTCTTTATTCCCGAAGCAATGAATTGAGCATCTAGGGGGTTGAACGGGATCGATAAACCACCCCGAAGTCGAGACTGATAGTTCGGGGATAGCTATCGATGGGAATTAATTATCAAAGGCGAGGACTAGTTGCCAATCGACTGAAGCGACGGTGGATGTCGACATTTCCGGGGTATAAATGAGGTGCGTATAGAGACAGAAGGGACAAGGCATCCTCGGGTGGCGCTAAGCCAGCTTTCTCCTCTCTCTCTCTCTCTCTCTCTATCTAGAAGGCAGCGCAGGGGTTGAGAATACGTTGGGAACGGGAGAGGACGGAGGGCAGAGCAATAGCCTTTACGACTCACCCATAGTATCAAACGATCTATCCGACCATTAAGATAGTCTCGAAACGATTCGGTAACCTTTGGGTCCGTGGAAAGCGATACGCTATCAAGTTGGTAGCCCGGTCGCGCGGCATTTCGTGGAGCGTATAGGAAAGCCGCCCTTTTGCCTCTTGTCCTCCGTCCTTTCACCCACCGCCATTTTGTCTTCTTCCGCGCATACCGCGATGCCGATAGGATTACTTACTATACTCGATGCCAGCCAAACCTCTTATCTACTTCACCTACCGATCCTATCGACGACGACCCACCCCTTCGGGGCTTTGCTGACAATTCGTCAACTCCGTCCGATGGTAGTTATCCACACCAGCGCACAGTGCCGCATGCGATGGACGAAAATCAAAATAATCATGGTTCGATTCTAATCTAATTATCCAACAAAATCAATAGGGGATCAGTAACAGTCAAGAGTTTATTCTAGTTTAAATACTAAAAAGTTAGATTACTCGTGTTCTAATTGCTCTTTTAGGGGTGCGTTTTTGTTTTAAACTGTTTGTTACATCTTAGGTGTGGAGAATTTGACCAGAGGTATGCATAATTTTAACTGGCAATTTAGGAATTGCGTTTTTTCCTTAAAATGTAATTTACAAAGAAAACGGTTCAAAACATCCTATAATTTTGGCTGTTCTGTATCAACAAGATGTTGTAATATATATTTCTATATAATTGTTTTCTGCGATAAATTGCAAGACTCGATGTTATTTAATTTTTGTTAGAGAAATGCATTCGTATTCGCGATTTGGTTGAAGTAAATAATTATGCATTATAGCAGATATAATTAAATTTAACCATATAATTAAAAAATATTTTGAACAAAAGACGTACAGTGTACTGTGCACCGGTAGAATCTTAGAAATATTCTCTCGATAGTCTATGAGGTTTGAACAAACGCAATATTCTTATTTCTATAGATGTTTTTCACTCCAAATGCACCTTTAATTATTGTACCTTTTCGGTGTGCTTCAAGGTGTAAAACGTTTGCAGAAGATTCGTAAAATATTAAATTAGTCATTATCGAGGTAATAGCACCATCTGGAACTGAGACTCCATTGTATACAGCACAGGATTCAGCCATTGTTTCATTGGCATTGTTTCCGTCACCCTTACTACCATTTGCTCATTGCTAGCCCCATAACATGGCTGCAAGACAAAGCTCAATTATGTGAAAAGCATGGTGCACCCTGCCACGAGAACAGTCAATTTCCTTGAATAATCACCCGCTATATATAATCCACTATATTTTTTAATTACGTCACACAAATTAGTCTGATGTAACGGTCAGCCACAACTGGCAAATAAATAATAAAAGCACAATTCCGGGACAACATTGTACTGGTTAGCTACCAGTTACTATGCATAGTAAATGTCGCTGTATGCGACGCAGGTTATTAATCATTTATATAAAATTTAACGAAGCTACTGTTTCATTTAGAATCTAGTAAAACATTTAATAGTGTAATTGGCTCTCTGTACGGTTCGTAATGTAGAGAATTAGGCTGGTTATAATCTGCAACGGAATTGCAAATACTGGTTCGAGGTAGCGGGAAGAAAATGCAGAAATTGATATGCGAGTTTTGGATGTAAATGGTGGTAGTAAGGTTGTGGCGTTTCTAATTAAACGTCCTTCGTACCGCTATCCAATTCGCACGGATTTTGTTGCCTTGGCAAACGTTGATCAGAGGAATCATTGGAAGTGCTATCAGATTGAGACTAATGCGGTAGTAGATAATGGCACTTTCGTGTACCCAGCCGCTCGCTGTCTTTGCCCATTACAGCCACCGTAAGGGTCTCAGCCGAGGAAATGTTTCCGCCGAAATAGGAACACGTTTGTCACCGTTCTCCCATTTAATCGGCGTTTCTGTAATTTTCAATGGAACTCCAATTTTATTTAAACAAATCTCTATAATTCTCTTCTTCCTTCTAGATTTAATGAAAATGTTATTACTCTAATTTTAAATGGAACACCCATTTTATTTAAACAAATCTAGACTATTCTCCTCATCCCAGCCTCCCTCTTTCGAGATTCAATAAAAGTGTTAGGGTGGCCGGAGCACACTGTTCATCGAAAAAGGGGGGAAAGCGAGTCTTTCAAAAAAAAAAGGAAAGGAGCGATTCTTTATCCTGTTCATGAATATTATCTGTCCACGAACCGTCCCTCTTCTTCCGAGTAAAGTTTGCAGCGGAATTTCAACAAGGGGATGACGTGGAACATGAATTTTCGCAGTTTATTGTATACTGAATCGTATAGGGTGGTCCATTGAATTGGATTGAAGCAAGATATAGGAAGAAATAAAAAAATAATCTGTTTATTAAGCGATGAAATATATGTCCAGTATATTCTTTTCCTCATGTTGAGCAAGTAGATCGAGGTTTAATTCAGTAGAACACCTTGTATACTTCCACGTCGCTTTCCGTATCAGAGATCAGCGGCAATCGAGCCATCACCAGGTTGCTTGACAAGGGTAGATTGTCATCTCGGTTTCGGAATGACTAAATTTTACGTCTCGGGAATTTAATCTACAAGGTGATCTGAATGGTTGAAGAATTCTGCAAGAATCGTTCAACCAGTCGTTCTTCAGGGTTTACATAGTAGACCACGCGTTTTTATAGAAGTAGCAATTATACAAACAAAGAAACTATGTTACACATGAATGAATGAAGGATTAAAAAGTTCGTGACGAAGAAGTTAGGCGACAAAGAAGGATATATCGACATTTTCGTCATTCCACAAGGGTCAAGCCTTGTTCGAGCACTCGGACCGGTCAGAAAGCCACAATGGGGATGGAACAGACACGCGGGTGGCCCGTGTGGGGGCCCGAGGTCGTCTTGATCAAGACCATTTAACGGGGCTCAGGAAAAACGCGCGATTCGAAACTAGAAACGGCCAGATAAAATATAAAGCGCAATAAGGGTATTCGGTTAAGAGGCGGGCGGTAAAAAGACGTCGGCCGTGGGGGGTGCCCACCCCCCTTCAACCCCCTAGGTTGAAGGGTGTGGGCGAGTGCGCGGGGGTGTCATGCATATACATCGAAGGGAATGGAGAAGCGGCGCGGTGTGTGGTTGCGGGGAAAGTGGGGATAGAGCATGCGCGAAAGGGGCATCGTCCGGAAGCAGCACCGTGTTTCACCGTTCCCCCTAGCGCGGGAAAACCGGCGCGGCGGAAAACGGGGGGGAAGGGAGGGCGGCTTTGGTCGGGGCTCGGGGGTTTAGGGGGTTGGGACGGGGGCGAGATGGGTTCCGTGAGTTTCTAGGATGGTTTCGGAGAGCGGAGAAGGGGTGGAATGGAATGGAATGGAATGGAGTCGAGCGTAGTGGCCGTAGGGCGGCGAGGGGGTTGTCGAGGGGCCGAGGGGTCCGGAGATTGATAACGCAATTCCAAGACTGCCATTACCCCCGTCCACCAAACTCGCTCCGGCGCTTCTATCTTTTTTGCTTTTCTGTTTCCCTCTCGCTCGTCGTCCCCCGTCCCTTTTCTCTCCCGCCCCTTTCCGCCCCCGTTCCGCCGAGTCGAGCCGGGGGAACCGGCGAGTTTTAGAAATGTTAACTCCATAAATGCCACGCCGTTCCCTTCTTCTTCTTCGTCGCTTTTTTTCAGCCTCCGAAGGCTCTGGCCGAGGTGGACCCGCACACGCAGTCTCGCGGATAAAAAGGATTAGGGACAATGAAGGATCGTGTGCGGTAGAACCTCGATCATTGCACAGAACGGGACCGAATGTGTAAAAGTCGAAGTAGGTAATCATAGCTGTCACGAGATCCAGAACTTCTAACGAGTGCTGGAAGTGGCTGGTGTGCAACGAGCGAGCCTCTACTGTTTCGAATTATATCAAAAAATGAGCCAGTAAATTTTTTCACAGTTTTAGAGTGGCACCCGGTGTGATAGTTCGTAGTTTGAGTAAACGCGATGCCACGCAAGAGTTAACCGTGCGGGTTTTAGTTAAATTTAACCGAGTACTATTGCGATCGTTGAAGTTGCCTTTTAGCAGTGAGAGATCTAGCCTCGCCGGGTGATCTAGGGATCAGATCAAGCTTTTGTCGCGACTGCTGCGGGCGACAAACGTTTCCCGGTTGCACCGGCGCCGTTTGGTGTTCCGTAATTCACCCGGAATGGATCTTTTTTCCAGCCAGGCCACGGTTTTAACGATCAGCCGGGCGAATGGGTTTTATTCCGAGGCGAGGAGGTAATTTTTGCGTTCGCGCGCCGCTGGAACCGGGAAAAGGAAACGTTGAGGAACGAAGGTCGTTGGAAAAAGCCAGGCTGATCTTAATTCTAAAGACGAAAGGGGAATACCTGCGCAAGAGGTCGAGGAGTCGTGGAGATTGATAATCCAATTTCAAGACTCCCATTATCTCCGCCCACTAGCTCGCTCGCTAGCTCTCTTTCTTTCTCTTTCCCTCTCTCGCGGCCAGCTTCGCCCAGAGACTTTCCTTCCTTCCTTCCAGATCCTTCGAGGTTCCTTTCAGGATTTTCCTTGCTTTTGACTTTTTCCTTCTATAAGAGTTGATGAATTTTATGAATGGCCCCCTCTGCCCCCCGTGGAACCGCCCGGGAAATGGAACGTTTGATCGAAGATTTCGCGGGGAGAAATTCACTAAAAATCGACCGGTGATTCCGAACGGCCGGCATCCTTGATTTCGAAAATGTTAAGAGCAGCGGGACTGATTTCTAAATTGTAATGACGCCGATTGCACGTTTTTGCTCCTTCGTGATGATCGAAGGAAATTGAATGTTTCCAAGTGAATATTTTTCATGAATGTCTAGAGCCTCAAGAAGGGCTTCTATGACCTCGAGAAAAATTGTAGGGCAATGAAAAAATGCGTAACGTTCAAAATATGCACGACAACAAACTTTCAAAGAAATATTTAAAAAACCACGCAATAATAAACTATCAATATTTCACGTTGCTTTCGCACACGGAAAAAAATTGCGATAAATATGCGCGAGGGTGAGATTCGTGTTCAAAGACAGCGCGGGGGCGGTGCGGGGGCCGGGGTCGGTCGGCGATGAAATAAAAATATCCGGCAGAATGATGGGGCGCGCGAAAGCATGAGATTCGCGTTTAAAAATTGCAAACAATTCTGCGACCGAGCGTTTTTCACAGGGAATGGTATTTCCTCGGGGTTGCTGGCTGGTTGCCGTCGGCGGCGGCCGGTGTGCAGCAACGACGCGGCGTTATCCTGCGGAGGCCCCCACCAGGCCAGTATTTCCTCGGCAGGAAAGCTCGCGTTTTCGCCTCGCTTCCCAAATCCCGCCAGGAAACTTTTCAGCTGCAGACACACACCGTGGGGTTCCCGTAGGAGGCGGGGTCCAAGGCAAGAGGATACGCGGGAGGACACGCCGGGCTTTCCGAAAAATACCATCGCGACGATAATTGTGCGCGCCGGAATGCTCGCGTAGATCATGTTTATTAGTTCTCCACCCTCGGACCCCGGGGTCGCCGCTATTTGTTTAAACCGGGAACGCCTTGCAGCGCCCCCCGCACGAAACTTATGCAAAGTCGCTTCGCCCTTAAAATTACGCTTTCCGCGTGTTGCACGAGCTTTTCTTACGGATTACCCGGTAGGAACGTAGATGCTGCTGGAAAAGGGGTGATCAGTCCTCGTTTCAACACCTGGGTACATTCTCTATTTGTCTTTAAAATTCTTTGCATACATCTACGTTCTCAGTGACTGGCTCTTTAATTTTGAATGACCCTTTATTGTAATCAACGTCATCGAGAAGAGAGTTAATAAAGTCTGTTAAGACTCCATTGTTGTCGAAGTATGAAATGAAAGGCTCTTACACGCGGAAGCTGGAGATTGTCATCCTCTAAAGACGTTCAAGGACACGCCAGAGGTTTTTCAACGTGGAAGGGATTGAGATGGGGCGGTTGAATTAGCTGGTAAAATAATGAAACCGTTAAGTGACGCGTTAGTGTTGACCATAAAGGTAGGAACAGGCGTCGCGTGGTCGAGAAAAATCCAGGAGGAATGAATAAGTACGGGAACGGGCAAGTTTACCGTGGAATGGCCGCGCATTGAGTAGAAGATACGAAAGTGTTAATCCTGGCGAGCAACTTTGCCCCCTGTAGGGAACTTGCACGCTTATGCCGAGAGGATTTCCATCCAATAAATTTGGAGCTTTGTATAAGCTTTCCACGCTTGAGTTTAAATCCCGGCGTCGGTGCCGGGCTTACGTGCCGGTGTGTAGAGATAGCTATATATCTGTAAAGAGGAAAACCCTCTTTCCCTCTGCTCAGCGCCAGACGATTTCAAAAAGACGTGCGAAAATTATTGAATACTTTCGGGGAAAGCTCGCGCCGTTATAGTTCCGCGGCCGTTAGTCTCGGTAAGCCGCTAAAAATATTAAATCGATACCTGAGCCACTTTTCCACGATTCTTGCCGGCCATTTTATATATATATATATATATATATATATATGTATTATATTAAACACAGTGGTTATCGTTTATGGCCGTTAAGCTCCTTCTCCGTTGGATATTTTATTCCGTTAAATGTGACGATGGTTTTTCACCGGTAAAAACGATCGAAGGCAGGGAGAGAAACGTGGAAAGATTATAAAAGGAAGTAGATGGGATTGAAATTAAAATTAACAAATTGTCGCGCAGTTTACCGAAACGTTATTGACCCGGGTTACTGCAGTTTTATCCGACGGGAACGTTACGAAATTCCCGTGGCTTCCCGAAATATCGTTTACATATTCGCAAAATGGCCAACGCGGCTCGCCAAGGGCGCACTAAGGGTTAATATGTATCCGAGGGGACGTTGCGAGGAGTTCGTTTCTTCGTGTATTTCTTGTCTTTCCTCTCAACTTCCCTCGCCCGAGGCTCAAGATTACAAACTTTTTATATGAACTCACGTGCCCTCTACCCCTCGTGGTCATCTCCAACCCCTCCGTTCGCTTTAACCAAATTGCCCCAACGTGACAGATAGAAAATATCATCCCTCTGTTCAATGTCTCTTCCCTATCTTGGCCTATTCATGTTCCTCACACATCCCATGGGCTCTTCAGATCATAGAGAATTTTTAGAGCCTCTAGAAGGCTTCCAAGATGAGGGTCCAGAAAAAATCAGAACACGAGCATGCTAAATAAGGGAAGTTAATAAGTCGCCGATTGTTTCACTCTTCACCCGGAGCAAGTGGAAAAGTTTTGCGGATCGGACGATCATCGAACTTTGGTCGAACACGAATTTCATTCCCCAGGGAGCAGGCCAGACGGCGGGACATTAGAAAAGGTTGGGAATGAAAGGGCGCGAGGCGGTGGATAGGTACGTATGTAAACAAGGGATCGAATATAGACGAGGAAACAGTGCGCGCCAATGCCGGGAACGAATTCCCATGCGGGAGTAAGATATTGGTTTTCATCCGGCTCGTTTCAGTGCTCGTAACGTTTGATAAAAATGCGTGTTACGCGTTCCAGGCTCGACCCGGCTCGGACCGAAAGGGCGCCCAGGGAATCGTACGCGAAGAGATCACGAGAATTCTCCCCCTGGTTGGTCCCTCTTCAGGTATTTGCTTATAAGAGGGTGACGGCCAGGTCTGGCCCTATAAATACCTATACGCGATGATATCGCCACCTCCGGCAGATTTTTCAGATACCGAGCGACGAAAATGCTCGGGCTACCCCTTGATCCCGCCGGCAAACAGTTACTTTGCATGCGTGCCGATAGCGAGAAGCTTCTCCAACCGGAAAAATTCAATTTTCTATTGGTCATTCCTCCCTCGAAACTTTTTCCCAAAAATATTCCCGGCAGATCCGCCCGGATAATCCGAAAACCATCTTGAAAGGTCTCAATACGGAAAACCCCTCGCCATTTCATAGGGACAAGCTTCCAGACAATTAAAATGCGAATTTTATGCATTTCTAATGAAAATAACCAGATCAAATACTGAATTCAATTGCTGTTATTTTATTTACGGAGGTCGCGCGGTGTTTAGCGCAATCTCGGTCGGTTAAATCAGCCAGTCAGATTTCCCGACGCAAACTTTCACCTTTATTCGCGGGAACATCGTTGCGAGTAGTCGGCGAGGAATAAGTTCTGTCGCTTACGATCCGTTTCCCTCATTTTCTCGGGAAAGAACCGCTTCCGTAATGGCCGCGCGAGATTCAGGGCGTAATAATCTAGACGGCAGACGGAAGCCATTTTGGTGCGCATACTGATGTGCCGCGGCCCGATCATTACCCCGTGTTCCTTATTGTAAATATGGTCGATGAACGCCGGGGATTTTCGTGTCGTGCATCCGCTCGTCCCGTTTCGACACGGCTCTTAATTTTTAGAATACGTCTCGGCGAACGATTATGTCTCATTTATTCGAAAGCGCTCGCGCATGGTCTCGTATAATCGAATTTTTATACTGGATGCTCGACGTCTTCTAAAATTCTGCTGCTCTTAAAGGGATGGTTTACGAACAAAATTATCAACGTACAAATAAAATGTATCGCAATTCACACCGTACAATATAAATTTCAGGAGCAGAGAATAAATATGTAGATAAACGCTCGGAGGCTATCTGGGCGTGTCGGGTGCATTCATCGCGGTTCGATAGTAATCCAGCCATAGCAGGCGTTAGAGGACGGTAAGTCCGAGCGAAATACGAAGGATCTCGTGGACATGAGGCATTAATCCGTTCCGCAGAAGAGAAAAAGGGGCGGCCGTTTTATTAAATTAAGATTAACGCGGCGAGCGGTTGTGGCTAACGTGTTCCCGGAGTTTCTTCGGGGATTTTAATGAGCGCGGAACGATCGGGACCCGAGGCGTTCCCTAATGAGTCGATTTTATAGTCGGCCGATTCTAGTCGGCGGAAAACAGGACCAATTAATTGCGGGAGTCGGCGTCTTTTATCCGGATTTATCGCGTCTACCCGAGTCCTCGTGCGACATACGGACTTCTCTGCGTTCGGTATTATCGGCCCGGCCGTAAAAGCAATTTATTCGAATTCGCGATTTATTCGCGACGAAACGCGCGCGTTTTATCGTCCCTCCAGCATTCGTTGTTTTCTGAAACCTGAAATGCTATCCGCTCTGTCGTTCTTAAATTGACGAACTCTCGCTTAATTGCGGGCTCGATCGATCCGGGAGCCTAACGATCGACTGCGAAGCCGATTAGCCCGGTGATTTATCCACGTTTAATTGATACTAACGAAGATTACGCGAGGGAGCGAGACCGCCAGAGGTAGAACTGCGAAGGGAAATCACGGATTTCGGTCGGAATATCAAATTTCCCGTTTCGAGCGTAACTCGGTTGCAACAAGCGGCAATGATAGCCGAAGCCAGAGAGCGCTCGGGATCACGAACAGCCTCTTGGTCTAAGCGGGCTGGATCGGGCGCAGAAGGTGGATGGGGATACGGCCCGATAAACACCGCATTACTCCACTGGAAGAGCATTTCTCGCGCCAACATACGGCCTACGAACGTAAGCTCGGTCACCTATCGGCCGGGTCGATCTAGATTAGGACACTTAGCCGTAACAAATTTGAATCTGATTACTTCGAACGAGATTGGACGGACTTTGCCCCAGGATCGACCCGCTAAACAACCCACCACGATCTACCACTCGTTTCCACCACGATTTTGCATTGTTACGACATTTCTATAAATATTTACACATTTGACATCGAACAATTTCTTTTTACCATATTCATATTCCACAGTGATTTGGGTACTTCTACAATTTTTAAATTTATTACGATGTCTAGGAAAATGTGTTTAAGAACTGCGATCCATATTCTAGAATTGGACAACAACCAATGGCTGAACAACTCACGGCGATCCAGCACTCGTTTCCACCACGATTTTTCTATAAATATTTACACGGTCGACATCGAACAATTCTTTTTACCATATTCGTACTCCACAGTGATTTGGGTACTTTTACATTTTTTTAATTTATTATGATGTCGAGGAAAATTTGTTGAAGAACCGTGATCCTCATTCTAGATATTATACATATATACGTATGATAAATGATGGATATGATTCATCCACAATGCAATTGTACAAACACACGATAACATAAACTCTACATTCGTGTGAAGATAAACTGATGCTTCCAGCCGGTTTAAAATCGAGTATCGAGCTAAATTTTTCGGGGTGATTCGAAATCACCGAGGAGCCCCCGGTCGCTGCTTATCGTCCTATGTAATTGTAACGATAATAGCCGTTGGGGCCGATAGAACGGAGAATTATCAAAATGTCCGAGCAGAGAGGGAACGATGAATCTTCCGGTTCGCGGGCTGATCAGTCGAACGGGATCGAAGTGGTCGCATCCCACAAATCCAGGGCCGGCCCTCCATATGCATATTTTCACAATATCGCACGGTCCCGTGTTGCCTCAGGATAGGTACACGTAGATCCCTCATAAGGGAGATATCGTTTCCGAATCAAATGACCCATTCCGTTTTAGTGGCGCCATTTAACCGACATCTATGCGCCTCTGGCCATCCGACACACGAGGTAACGTTACACGACAAACATAGAAAGTCTCGCCAACGGGGGCTTTCGGCCATCCCTCGATAATACTCTCTCCCACCCAGCCCGCGCAAAACCCAGCCGACCAACCTCTACATATATCTCTCGCTCTCGCACGGCTAGAGCAATTAACAGTTCTCTCGTTGATCATCTCGCCATTTGTTTCAGATTTTATCGGCGGCTCGTTGCTCGACCGTTGATTGCGACTGTTGTCGCGCCGATCCACGCAACTTCGAATTTCACGCGATCCCTTAAACCGTCCACCGTCGCTCTCCAGTTATTGTTTCACGCTGTGCGCCATTTTCCAAAGACGATTCTCCTCGCCGATCATTCGGAACTTCGAATATTAACGCTTCGATGACAGACTGCAGCATCGGACATTTTATACAGTCTTGTAAAACAAACAATGATCAAAGATCACCTCAAGACAAATCTTGGAGAAGACAACATTAGAAAAGTCCTCCTCATTTTTAAATCCATCGATTTATATAAACTGTTGTAAATTCATCTTTGTGCAAAACAGTTTTGATTGTAAATTAGGTGGTCACTAATGACTTAGTAATTATCGAATAATTTAGATAATCATCTTGAGATTTAACAAAAAAAACCCAGTCAGTAATAAATTTTTGAGAATCGTCAAATCGACAAATTTTATCCCTGCTACCCCTGTTAGCTACCACAATCGAGAATTTTTGTAAGAGAAAAAGTTGGGCGTCTTATCAAACTGAAGCTACTCACGGAAAATTAGCTTGATAGTAATCGATTGTAAAAATGGACCCTGGATCCTGGACTATAGCTGTTAATGCGACCATATTAAAATAAATAATAAATAAATAAATATTTTGTAGACAAACAAACCACACATTTTAACATTCGTAGACCGAAACAATGAATCGGATGAGCCAGACTGAACGGAAAAAACGATCTACTAGAGACGCCAGTCCCGCGCCACGTCTTCGCCTTGTAAATTGAGATTGTAAAAAAATCCTGGAGGACTTCGCGATGTAGAGTTGTCCGGTGGTCGGAGCAATGAGTAAAGCCTCCGTGAAATAATGATCGGCATGAAGAGCTGGACGCTAAGGAAGTTGGGCACGGTCCATTACAGGCATCGAAGTTAGCGGATAGTTGGACGTTTTAAGGAATACCAGGGCTCCGGGCAAGTTGGCGAGCGCGTTTCCTCGACCTTCCGCCCTTCGCACTAACTTAGCATTCCCTGCTTAGAAAATAAGAGGAGGTCGACCGACGGCTGTGTAACAGCATCTGGGACCACATCCAACGCCTCCGGATAAGATGGTTCTCTCGCTTGGGAGGTATGGGGGCAAATCGGCGGGGGTGGAACACGTGTTCGATGTTCCGGGTGTGGAGAGGTAAGAGGTGTGGGTGGCTGGCAGAAAAATAACGTAGGGCGAGGGCACCGGATGTAGTAGGTAAGACGTCGTTACGCGCATCCGGCGCGTCCTACAGAATCCGAATCCGAAGTTACCAAGTCGAACCCGACGGCGAGCCATTCGGAGAGTTCTCTGTTTATACGAATGGCTACGAGGACACCTTATAAAAACTCTAAATCATCCCCACCCACTCTCTTCTGGATCGCGGGAAAGAGAGAGAGAGGATATTAATGGCGTTTTCGTCGGCCGTTCTCATTTATTCCGGGAGAGGAGAATCCGCGATGGCAGCCGGCGGCGGGAAGACCAGCCGCCTTTCCAATCTGGCAACCGACCAAATTGGAAAGCGCGCAGTTGCGAAGTTTTCCCTTCGCCCGGTAGACTTGGCCCGACTTCGAACCAAGCCAGGAATATGTATTACGGCAAAGTAATCCAATCCCGGTGAATGTTACCGTGGCTTCCATTGATTCATCGGACAATCTGCGAGAGAGCGCTTAGACTACTCCCTCCCACCCCTCGATAAAGAGTACAGACGCAGGAATTACATGGTATTCGACTGTCCGCGGGACCTTGGACCCACCGCGCCACGAGACACATCCTAGAATCTTCTGGGTTAACGGTTTGCTCCTGGTGAGACCTAAGAACTCACTCTGGTGCTTCAGACTAAATAATTCGAACACGAAAAGGAGCATCTAATTATCCCTGAAATAGTGGTTTTTCATTCATACGTGGATTTGCAGTTCTGAAGAATGTACAATTAACAGAATGCGGTGGCTAAACCGCCTCTGCAAGACTCCCAACTAGTAAGAGTCATTACGCCACGGTTCACTCTGGCGGAAGACCCGTCGTCTCGGAGATATCAAGCAGAAATCACGCGGACGGTAGCCTAAATCTCTTGGATAGCTTGGGCAAACACCGAAGGCGAGCGTCTCGATTTTCTGCTGAGTCCACGTAACGCCGGCGATTTCTTGCGCGTTCCCGACTAAACTTACTGAACGACCGTAGCGCATTCGAGGCGATGGTTGGACACTGGGCCAAGGTGATCGATCAGGATCCTCGGGACTCTAGAATGTCCTGCTGGAACGGGATTCGCTGCGATCGGCGCATAGGTTACAAGCTGGCGGTGATCCAAATTGAAAAATACATTCACGAGGTTTTCTTTGCCCTTTCCGGGGGCTGGCAAAGGGTGGCGAGGGCGAAGGGAGTCGAATGATATAATGGATTGTGGAAAATGCGGGTTGAAAGTTAGGGGTTCAAGGGGCTTCTCTCTCTTTTTGCTCTTTCTCTCTTTCTCTCACCAGACATAGGGGCGGCGAGTTAGGGGCGGGGGTGGATTTATAATGAAAGCCGTGGAGTTGGACTTGGATTTGTGAGGGTACTACAGCCCTCCCAGCCTGGCCAAAGAGGCAGCCACCCATCCAAAGAGGCAGTGATCCACGGTGAACCAGCCGAAGGGAACCAGAGAGAACCGGGAGTGGGCAAGGTTACCCGACAAGGAATCCAATCGCCACGTGATCTGTATAATAGCCGTGCTAAACCTCCCTACCCTTCCCTACATCCCCGTGCGCGATATCCCACGGGTGGAATTGCAAATAACAAACGTCTGCCTATCACCTACGACCATCCCCGAGCATACAATGTCGCCAACATCCCCGCAAGAGTTGCCAAAACGAATTACAGACTTGGTTTTGCATGTCGGGGCTGCGTGGTATGCGGTATAGGTTGAACGAGACAGAGAGACGCTCGTGAAACGGAGCTATAAATCCGTACAAGTTAGCCGGTGCAGCTGCAACCACGAGATGGCTACGGCTTAATTAACCTACGACGCAAGGCACTAGACCGGAAGCGGTTTAATGAGGTTGCACGGGATCGGACGGCACGCACGTGAAATTTTGAAATGGGAAATTAGCTGAGAAACTGTTTCGCAAGAGGAGCCTGATCGTTCCGAGAGATTTGACGCCACCGCCGTTCTGCCGTGGATCGTGGACTGCGTTAATTGTAGGTCGATGGTTGGCATGCTGTGAATCGTCTTTGATCGGTTTTGATTGCTTTCGTTGGACGTGGTTTGATACGTTTCACGCTTCATTCGAGTCGTACATACTTTGTAAATGTAAAAGCTATGCAAACCATGTAGATCGATGACAAACGTTCGGAGAAATCGGAAGTGCAAAGTATGTTTGAAGGTTTGCTGCGGTCTAGATAGTCTATTTGACGTCATCGGCGTTGTGCCGTGGATTATGGACTGCGTTAATTGTAGGACAATGTTTGGCACGCTGTGAATCTGTTTTGATCGATTTTAATTGCTTTCGTTGGACATGGTTTGATACGTTTCACGCTTCATTCGAGTCGTACATACTTTGTAAATGTAAAAGCTATGCAAACTATGTAGATCGATGACAAACGTTCAGAGAAATAGGACGTGCAAAGTCTGTTTGAAGATCTGCTGCGGTCTAGATAGTCTATTTGACTGAATCGTCTTTGATCGGTTTTGATTGCTTCCGTTGGACGTGGTTTCAGTACGTTTCACGCTTCATTCAAGTCATACATACTTTGTAAATGTAAAAACTAGGCAAACTATGTAAATCGATGAGAATTGTTGGGAGAAATCGGAAGTGCAAAGTCTGTTTGAAGATTTGCTGCGGTCCATCTAGACAGTGGTAGAACACGAGGAATGAAGTTGACGTCCGCGCGGACTCTGTCGGCGGATTAGTCGCGACGCGTTATAACGTAAGCGTTGATGAGAGGAAGGTACATTCGTGACCGAGACTAGGATGTGCTCCAGCAGTCCCTCAGTGGCTCGTTAAGGCATTTGCATTTCATTTCGTCCCTCCCATCCTCCCCTTCGCCCCTCGTAGCTTCCACGGCAGCAGCCCCTCTTTTCCCGTATAAATATTAATGCAACATCCTCCTCTCTCGGGGGGTTTTTGTTCCTCTTCTGTCCTGAAGAGCGGCGCCCTCCTTCTACCGAGTACTTTGAATGCTGATGCGCTAGCCTCCGCAACGTCCTTTCTTCTCTTCTCCCTGTCTATTCCCTGTCTTTGTCTCCCTTTTTATCTCTCTCTCTCTCTCGACTCTTACCAGCCCGAGCGGAATACTAGCGCACACGAGCCACGTTCTTTAATGAAATACGATTTACGAATATTTCCGAGAGAGCAGAACAAAATGAGAGTGAGATAGAGAGAGGGGGAAGGGAAGAGGAACAGCTTCACGGTTTGTTTACCGTTCGGCTGTTTCGGATCGCGGGAAATGGCGGGTGAAGTCAGCTCGATGGCCCTGAAACGGCCGTTAGTCTCCGCGGGACTACCGCTCGATGCGCGCGACATAATTGCGACCATTGCTTACTGTGTACTGTTTTCTTTACGGAACGACCCCCCGGAAAATGTCCCGG
Source organism: Lasioglossum zephyrum (assembly GCA_028455615.1). Lineage (NCBI taxonomy): Eukaryota > Metazoa > Arthropoda > Insecta > Hymenoptera > Halictidae > Lasioglossum > Lasioglossum zephyrum. The sequence continues at coordinate 6,114,522 of CM052333.1, forward strand.
TGCTCTGAAAAACTTTTACGGCGCTGTTTTCGACTAGAAACGACGCTGCCGGGTCGCATTAATTGCGACCGCGCCACGCTGTTCAAATTGAAATTTAGCTGACCGACTGGAGAAGCTTTTCCCATCTTCTGAAACTGAAGACACACTTTCCCGAACATGCTCCACGCTCCGACCAATCCCGTGTTCCTTAATCAAAGAAACTACAGCTGTCTCTAGAATGAAAATCTCGAGTGAAGTAACAGCATCAAACAAGAACTTAAATTAACTTCTATTTCTGAACACATAAATGATATATAAAAGTCTCTGACAACCATAAATATTTTTAAACAAACTGTAACATGATGACAATTACGAATTAAGAGAATAAATAAAATTAGTAATAGTATAAGGGTACATGGGTGAATAATGGCCGTTGGATGATTCTAGTCAGTGAAGAATTTAACCCTTCGTTGCATAATGTATCATATTTGATACAGTTAACAAATATGGTATAATAGTAAACTAAGAATATGTTCAAAAATAGTTTTAAAAAAAATAATTCAGTGAAGGGTTAATAAATTCTGACCGAAGAACGTGTACTCCAGATTATCGAGTGAACTGTGATCAATAATTTAGCTATGTCCACGCGAGGCAAATTAATTACAAAATAAAGACCGTCAAGGGGTGGCGCGGCCATTTAAAGTATGCGATTTCCCGGCAGAGCATGGTCTCGGCTTGCATATCTAAGATGCTGGTGGCGGCGAAAACCGCGGGATAGAAAGGCGAGTCTGTGGGGCGGGTACGGCGGGTCTGGAAAAAAGGGGGAAGAAGAAAAAGAAAGTAAGATGGAAGCGGATGTATGTCGGGCACGTAGCCGCGGGGATTGCCTCGATGTGCCATAGAGGCAATCATGCCGGCAATGCAGAGGCCCATCTTACCACGTTACCGCCCTGCATATACCTACCCCCGGCTATTCCGTATATATTTACTGTCTCCGTACTTCCACAAACCGTAGCCTCCCTTTTCTATCTCTGTGTGCCCGTGTGTCGGTGTCTGTCTGGCTCTTTCTCGTTTTCTCCTTCGCCGCTTCTCCTACACCGTCACGTACCTCAAAAGAAATTCGCGGGAGACGCGGAAATCCGAACGTGAAAATACGGAACAGCCGGCCTGTCCTCGCATTCTAATACCGACCCGGCTTGGATTTAGGGGAGGACGCGTCTCGCACATTTTAATTGCTGTCGTCGTAACCCTGTAGTTTTCTCAATACACCCCCTCGAAATCTCGTCGCGGGATGAACGTGAAAATGCCACTCCGTTTTCCCTACCCGCAGCAAGATTTCCGACGAATATACATATTTCCTTTCGTCGGTTTCGTCGGCGAATTTTTCAGCGACGATTTCGCACGAATTCTTTGCCGATATTGCTCAATAATAATATAAACGATTTATTTTATAATTGCGGTGATTGATATATTTTTTTGATGTTCAAAATTTTCCAGACTATTTAAGATCGATATTCGAACAGCAGTTATTCAAACTAGAATGGTATTCAATCGCGCGAGGAGCTTAAAAATTCGCGTTCCCCTATCAATTTTAAGATACTTCGCTTGCGAATAAAACTGTCCAGCATCCTCCCGGAAGGGAAATACTGTTATGTCGAGCGTGATCTATTTTATAGAGGATCTTTCCCGGCGAATCCTTTCCGCCATCCTGAATCGGCATCGTGGATCGTGCATCGCGACAATTTACGCCATCGAATAATCTGATCTAGAAGAAAAGAGAGTTTAGAGAAGGCGTTTCCCTCCCGAATACATTCGCACACGAATTCGCCTCCGGTGAAAATAGCTCGCTCACGTATCCCCGGTAGATACCGTTAAGGTGGCCGAATGGATGGCACCTTAAATTAGCATTAGGCGACGTATCCGTAGTTACGATCGGGTAATTTAGCTTCCGCGGCCATTGCATGCCACCTACGTCACCAACTAGTAAGCCGAGAAGACTGGCGGGATTCGTTTTCCCTTTGGAATGAAGATCTAGGTGGCTGAGGCATTTAGGTTGCCGCGTTAACCGTGCCGTAGACTTGACGCACTTTATTCCGGCTTACTCGTTCATTCCAATCGGAACCAAGAAGAAATCTGTCTGGGATACCTCGATCTCTTTGCGGAACGCAGACAATCTTTATTGTGCAATAACTCCGAAAAATTCTTCACCCCTGAATCATCTTACCGAGGGGTGTCTCGGCGATTACAGAAAACCGAGATGAAAATGAATCCCAGAAAGAAGGCAAGTGAATCGGGATAATTGAATGCCGGCAAAGTGGATGAGTGTCTGCGATTAGCGGGGGTGATTTTCTTAGGGGGTGGGGGATGATTCGTTTCTCGTTAACCGGGGGGAAATAGGGGGCTGATAAAGCATCGGCTCAGGAGCGGAATATGATCCCGGGCGACGTGGTATCGTAGTCGGATTCGGAGGCCTGGCATTGGTGAGTCGCGAGGGTGATTCTAGGGAAGCTCTATAGTAAAAGCTGCCGGCACGAGGCGACGGTAGCTCACCAGCGTTTCATTAGCGGAAGATGCTCCCCGCGGGGGCGTACAGAGAGGGACGAGGGTGTTGTGGAAGAACGGAGACGATCGTAGAACCCTGCCAGAGCGAGAGAGAGATAAAGAGAGCGACGGTTGGCTCGAGCACGGAGAAGAAGGTGGGACGGGGTGGTTGGAGGCGGGAAAGCGAGATTAGAATCCCGTGCATGGTTGGAGGCGCATATATCGGCGAATAACTCACGTCCAACGGCGTGTATCTTCCTCCCGGATAGCTTTTCCTTATTCGCCCGATCTCGAAAATGTGATAAAGTCGTTACGGGCCGGTTTAATTCATCCCCTTAATGGCGGAGCCGCGCCACCGAGCGAGCCGAGCGTTATTAATTACCATACTGTCGGAGGAGAGCTGGTTTATACGAGACGAGGGGGTATACCCCATATTTATCGAGCACAGTTTTCAAATAGTTTTATCCGGCGGGCTACGGGCGTCTTCTTCGATAACCGGACCTGGTTTATGGATAATCGAGACCCGCTACCGGGGATGACTATAACTATCGATCGCCCCGCGGAACACCGGACGACGATGTTACTACCTTCGGATCGCTACTGCGACAACCATCAAGCCTATACCGTGGAAAAGAATATCTACAGACTACCGGCGGGTAAGATTGCGTTAATAGTATCGTGCACTCCAGAGTGTGAACGAGATACTGATGAGACCTTCGGGGGTTGAACGCTGCCAGATAATATTCATGAGCACGCGATGAGAGCTCGCGGGACACTCGTTAGCCTCGTAATCAACACGGTTACGACGAGGACTACGCCTTCTGTTCGCACCTTCCACTTGTGTGTCACAGGGGCCACGAAGACTGTGCTGTCTTTTTGTGTAATTCGTTAGACGACACATCTATAATTGCACTTATAACTTTATTCGAAATTACTGGAAACTTACGACTGGGGGAAGCGAAGTGCTCAATTCTTGTCGTCATGAAATAAATTCGTGAACAACCAAGTTGACGGTGACTGGCATTGGCCTTTGAGTGTCTTCAAAGCAATTTCAAAGCCGTAGAAGATTAAATTAAGGGCAATGCGGCGCGGAAAAATGACGAAGGGGTGTCACAGGACGTGGGGAAGAGGGTGGTTGGTGGTCTCGCGTCAATTTCGGCGGGCACGGTAAAGCAATTTAATCGGCGTCCGCGGACACTAGGGCGGCGCAATGGCGCCAATGACATTTACATCCGCGCGAAGCAAGCAGACAAAAGAGAAACGGACAGTCGAGATACGTCAGCGGAATCGCCAGCGACCGGGCCAGAGTCCGCTTTTGATGGGGTTCCACGGGTCGCCGGTACGCTCGTTTCGCAGTAGCATAAATGAGAGGTGAGATTAAACCGGGGGTGACGTATGGTGCGCGTCGCGCTGCCCCAGCAACGGCCGTTCCGCCCGGCTTTTTTTCCCCGTTTTTCTTTTTCCCTCTTCTCCCCTCCCTTTTCATTGTTCGTTTTTCCACGGACTCCTCTCCCTCCCCCTTTCTCTGTCCCTCTCTTCCGCTCGCCTTCACGTGATTTTTTCTCGTTACGCTCGCTCCCTCGGTAATGGAAGAAACATAGAGGGATCACGGATCCGAATGAACACGTTAAAACGCGAAAACGAAAAGCAAAAGCGTGGGTGGGCCCACCCCCGGAGCCAAAGGGGGTTGCCGAGGATATGGGGAACCCGCGGATAAATAACGCGGCGCAGGAACGCGCGCAAAAATAAACATGCGGACAAAGAAGCCCCGGAAACCTAACGACGCGATCGCGATCCACCGACCACCCCTCACGAAAATTCACTGGGGGAAAAATGGAGTGCGGATCGAAATACCTCGGACGTATTTATTATGGCGGAGGGAGCACACCAAAATTTAGGGAGTTCAATTCACTCGCGTGGTTCGTCCCTTTTTTGCTTGACCTGTTGAGGAGAGTCCAATTTTAGAGTCAGGCTCGTTTTTACACGCGGTGTGTGGGATCATCGAGAACATTTTAGCGTCGGGATAAGGAGACTTACGAACACACATTTTTACAAATCAATGTTCGCGTTGATGTATCGAGTGTAGCCGATTTAGCTACGACCTACTAAATGCAATAAAGTCAGAAGAGAGTACTCTCTCATAAATCTTCACGTTTTCGTCTTATTTCTACGGTTGCACAAGAACCACATTAACATATACTTTCGCGAATACTCATGAATCTTCTAGCTTCTTGACTTACGACAAGCATGAAAGAACTCTGTCAACTGAAAATTGAGAAGAACAAATGCTAGGTTCCCTTAAAATGACGGCTCCCAGCGATCGTGTAGGAATAATATCGCAGGCCAAGACAGCCAAGAGAGGAAAACTTGAAATTCTCTTGAAAATCCGGGCGAGATCCGGACTTAATCAGCCGGAGATCGCGAACGGGTCTGAGAGGCCGTCTTGCAGTCTCATTCTCATACTGATGCAGTTACGTCGAGAGCGTCGTCGCGACAAGAGAGGAGTCTGAGGGAGAGAGAGAGAGCGGAGAGAGAGAGAGAAGGAGAGTGGAGGATCACGGATGCGGGGCAAGTGCTCAAAGCCAGAAGAGGAGCCGGTGGACAACGAGAGGACCGCGTCGTTTGTTCGGAGGGTGTTCGTATATATGCCAACACGTGGGATTAACTTGTATCCCGTAAAGCCGCCCGCCGCCAGCATACAAAGGTGGCTCGTAAGTCTCGCCGGATACCTGGCTAACGAAAATTACGATCTTACTAGCACGAGATTCTACTGTACCGGCACATTAGTTTCCTCAGCGTGTCCTCCAGCCCCCGTCCCCCGTCTGTCCCTCTTTGACCACCATATCCCATCGCTCCTGCCCCCCACAAGCTACGTTTTCTCCTCGCCTACGCGACTCGGTACGCCTACCAGGAGAGAGAAGACCAGCCTCGCTCTCTCTCTCTCTCTCGCTCTCCGACGTCCCCGTGACTTTTTCCATCTTCGACGTCTCTTGTATTCACGGCAATAATTCTACCGGCCAGCGCCGATATCTCAGTGGAAGCTATGACAAAGATCATGGGAAGCAGCGGGGGCTCTTTCTTCTTGCCACGCAGATCCCATCGGGCTGCCGGCACGGATATAATTACCCCGTGGGAGAAAGAGTTCGCGAATTATGGGGGTTGCGCCCCGGGAACGAGACTCGGAACCCCCCGCCTCCCTCGCTGCTTGAGAGCGTTCCGGTGCCTCGTAATTATGAGGAGAAGACTGCCAGAACTGTAATTTCTCGAACTCGATTCGGAAGAACTTGAGGAGAAGCGAACTCGAGGGAGTTTATTCCATCAACTTGCGGATCGAATTAAAATAGTAATTAAATCGTGGGAGCGGTCTACTGAATTGTAGGGTGAACGAAAGTGGATTGAGAATTCTGTTCGTCATCGTAGTCGGGATCGATCCGGACCGGATGCGACCTGAATGAAAATAAAATCGCATAGAAAATTGTTTGTGTAGAGCACAGATAAAGTAGTACGTTCGCGCAGGAAAATTTCGCCGGATATGGGGGAAAAAACGGCTAGTCAACGACCAATTAGGGCGCGCAGGTCCCCTGAATTTTAATAGTGGAAGGCAGGAGGTCGGTCGCCGGTCGGCGCGAATAAAGTTCGAGCGCGAATAGAAGAAACGGTCCGGAACTGGATAGAAGTTCGATCCTATGATATTCGTAGCCAATCGTGCCGTCCAATAAATGCAGATCGACGGTTGTACCTGTCCCGCCGCGCCGGAAAAACCGTTTCCTTCTCTGGTCCTCTTTCCGCCTTTTATCCTCGACACACATACATATATATGTATACGTATATATACAATTTTTTGTTACTCTTGCGAGAAGGGAGAGAGAGAGGAAAAGGGGAGGGAAGAGAGAGAGAGAATTTAGCGTCGCCATTATGCAGAACGGGTTGTATTGGCAGAGCCTCAATCCCAATTCCCAGGGATAGCTAGCTGGTCGAATGGCAAAGCCAAACAAACCTTATTTATGTCTCAATTAAAGCCGGGAATGGGATGCACCCTCGATGGAGCGGCTCCAGACAATAAAGCAGTCGAAAGAGGGAGGCGGGGGAGTGGGAGGACGAGCAGAGAGAGAGAGAGAGAAGAGAAAGGAGGAGAAGGTGGAGAAGGAGGAGGAGATGGAGCGGGAGTAAGAGCAGAAGAATGGGGGCGGAGGGGTGCGGGGGAGGCGCAAAAGGGAGGCGGTGGAAGGTGAGGAAGAGGCGCAGGAGAGGGATGGAGGGCCAGCAAAAGGGATCGGGGATGGAGACGGAAAACTGTGGATCGTTGAACGCCGACCTCTGGACTCTGAACTTTCCGGGGGTTGGCGAGCGGTGCGCAGGGGGTTTGGAAAGGGGGTGGGCCGGGGGGAGAGGCGGGAGGGACGCGGTACACCATTGGTTTTAGCCGGCGGATTCTGCGTATATCCGAAACTGAACTAAATACCAGGGGGACACCGAGCTGCCGAGGAGATAACGAGCGAACTCGTGAAACGGCCATAGATCAGCCGGCTTAATTATCTCCACGCATCGCTGCCTACCCCTTCTAATCGCCGGCCTACACCCACGTCCGTCCGAGAGCAGCAGCCAAGTCCCCGTTCCATTGGCCGTCGAACGCGCGGCAATCCTTCGGCCACCCTCTCCGGGAACGTTTCATCTCTATGCACAGAGGAGACCGGGCCGTACAGCGTGATACGTTCGGCCGCGAGCGTGTCGTCCGTCAGGAATTTCGGGGGATGAAGTCACTTCTATCCCGCAGACAAAACAGAGCAGAGAAACAAGTATAAAAATCGCTGTGCAACGTCAATTTCACCTGGCGAGAAAGGAGATCCCGGTGCGACGCACCCGTGCGTCTGCATCTCCCGCTTTCTCTCTCTTTCTCGCTCTCTCTCTCTCTCTCCGCTGTTTGCCGAACGAGGCCCGTCGACGATTTGAATATTTCATGCTTATCAACTATGCATCACGTACACTGTCTCGGCCGGCTCGTATTTACAAGAGTATCACGAGGAATCTTAAGTTTATTCCCACTTCGGCTGTATGTTTGTACGCAATAAGATATGTTGATATTCCTCCCGTCTAACCCCTTCTTTCCCTCTATCATCCCCCTCGGCCGAGCGATGCCGAGCGAGGCAACACCAACCCTCGTTCCTTTTTATCTCCGCAAAGTTTCCACCCCATCAGGCTCACCCTCGTAACCCCCACACCTCCTTCCTGGCCTCCCTCCTTTCTCCTCTCGCACTCTCTCTTCCAACGTTCGTCCCGCACCCTGTTACACCCTCGCCACGGAACCTCGCCCCGCGTTCCTCTTTCCGCTACCGGGCACGAACCACCCTCAACCCATTCCCTGGCAGCCCCTACCTCCTACGAAGCGCCACGGCAGTCATGGCGGCAGTTACGGAATCAATAAAAGTGGTGCTCATGCGCCTCAACTGCCGTCGCTACTGCCGTCCGCCGCCACCTCTCGCACCCCCGACCCCATCTTCCCACCCTCCTTCCAAGCTTCCCAGCAAAACCACCCCTTTCTCTCCTCTCCTCTCTCCATCGCTGTTTCTCTCTCCTCTTTGTCCTGCTCGCTCCCAGCACGCGGCACGACGCGCTCCCACCACTCTGGATTTCGTCAGCCGCCTCGCACAACCACCCCAACCCGCCCCCACGACGAGGTCTTTGAATCGCGCCAACTCCAACCTCTCTCCTCCTCGTCGTATCCATCCTTCCCGAAACTACACCTAAAACTATACACACCGACCATCCTACCTGTACCGGGTGTCCCGATAGCAATTTTTTCCTTCACCCACCCCCGACCGGGCTGCAACGCGGACAGTAAATCGTTCCCGCGTAACGCCGGCCGCCACGTTGAATTTTGATCGCATATGTGGATCCTGAAGACCACGGACCCTTGGGAGACACGTCTCCCATGCTGTGGTTTCGTTATCCTTCTGCAGCATTTCTGGAATTCATGGGGGAGTTGCTTGGCGCCTCGTAACGTGCGCGTCGTGTTTGATTTTTAGCCTTTTACCATCAATGTAATCCTTTCGCCATTTCGTGAATTTACTCGAAGGAATACGCCCGGAATTTTAGTTTTCCTCGTGGGCGGGGTGTTGGGTTTCAATTGTTGTGTTTGAGGAAGGGTTGATCCTGTTTGGATCGTTTTCAACTGATCCAGAGGAACGGAGAAGTTTGGAATCTTGATTCGAGTGGGTATAAAGAGATCCATCCCCTGTATCGGTGCTAGACTGCTCGTAAAAGGTGTACGTCCCTTTGTACCCATGAAATAAGCCAACAATTTCAGGTTCCGAGGGGTTATGTACTTCGAGTACGTGTTAGGAGCAGCGTTTCGCGGTGAATGACATGGGGTGAATGGATAAGCTCGAGTGTTATCAGTTCCTGAGCCTGTGCTTCACTACCAATCTCGGCTGAGTGTATTCTCTTCCCTGAAATTCAACTGTGTTCATCCCTTTACTACTGCCCTTTTGATTCTGCATAAGACTCTGATCGATTCGAACGCGATTTTTCATTTTAAATCAAATCCTTAAAAGAATACCCGAATTGCTTTTTGACACCATTTCATATAAATCGACGAGAACAGTGTACACAAACGTGATCATTTCCAAGCTACTGATTCAATGTTTTCGCTACGTTGTGAAAAGTTTCTCTTCGTGGTATATTCCATATACACAACTCGAACACGCATAAAATAACTTCTTTCTTTTTCAGAAACAAGAATAAACTATCTCCCACACTAATCCCATCGATTCCCAAAAATCTGACATCCTCCGACTAAATCATGCACATAAATATCCACAATCTACCCACACCAAAATCATCTAGAACAAAAAAAACCATAAAACTTCGAACATATTCTACTCAATAAATTCATCAGATGGAAACACCGGGTCCAACAATTTTTTTCATAATCGTGTATCGGTTCCGGCTCGCGACCGTATCGGCGATCGCTACACAGTATCGGCGGTATGATAAACGATGCCAGATTATTTATACGCGGAATAAATATTTCCCGGGTCGGGTTCGGAAAATATCGCGTGTAGATCCGAAATATAAAAACTGGGGGAAAAACGCCATTCAGGAGGAAGGGCCGTACATGTTTGTGGGCGTTATCTGTTTCGCGGCCGATTTCATTGAAGAGACACCTAAAACGCGACTTCGAATCGAACGCGAATAAATCCGTCTATGCTACACCAAACTTCGCGTGCAAACACTGTGTGCTACGAACTGATTTTATTTAGATTTCCTTTCTAGAAAACTCATCCCCGAAGACATTAAACGTGAAGGACCATTTCTTCATTTTCTAAAATATTCTACATCGCCAATTTCAACAGTTCCTGTGAGTATCGACAAGTCAATTAATTATATTTAGCGTCAATGTGCTCAGGTAATGGAATTTATTTGATGTCGATCGAATGCAGCGTCACCATGCACCAAACTTCGTGCACGAACACTGTGTGCTACGAACTGAGTTTATTTAGATTTCCTTTCTCTAAAACTCATCCCCGATGACATTAACATGAAGGACCATATCTTCATTTTCTAAAATATTCTACATCGTCAATTTCAACAGTTCTGATAAAAGTCGACAAGTCAAATAATTATACTCAGTGGCAATGTGCTCAGATAATGAAATTTGTTTGATGTCGATCAAATGCAGCGTCAACATTGCAACCAAACACCAAACTTCGTGCACAAACACTGTGTGCTACGAACTGATTTGATTTAGATTTCCTTTCTATAAAATTCATCCCCGAATAAATTAACGTGAAGGACCATTTCCTGGATGTCGGTGACTAGAGATTCTCTAAATTATTTTATATCGTCAATTTTAACAGTTCCGCTAAAAATTGACAAGTTAATTAATTATACTCAGCAGCAATGTGTTCAGATAATGAAATTTGTTTGATGTCGATCGAATGCAACTGCACCATTGCACCAAAAATTGGAGAGCGAAGAACCAGTGATGGGATCATGGTAAATACAACGTTAAAGATCATGGCATTTCAGGCCCAGCGGAATAAAATGTAAATAAAGCACGTAGGCTAGCGTGAAATGGAAACGAGCCAGCGTAGAGACACGAACGGCCATAAATCGGACGGTGTTCCCGCGAGCGTAACAACAGTGTTTCCGGGCGCGGCGGGTTCGATCGAAGCGTGCGGTTGATCGAACCGTCCCGCCGCTAATTTCGCGGGTATCTGATTAATTAACCGGTAGAACGGCGCGCAGCCCTGGCCGCAGTGATTAATCATTTGACCGTGGCCCGGTAAACAAGCGCTCCTGCGGCGGTTGGTAGCTTTTCCACTCGTAGGACATCGAATTTTCGAAAGCGGAGGGGGTACATGAGGCGAGAGGTGGTTCGAAAACAGTGGTGGACAAGGGGTGAAACGAGGGGGGTGGGCGGAAGGGTGACTAGCGGGCACGTAATGCCGGAATAATGTCTCGCATAAACTGCGGCTAGTCGCGGCGCGGCTGTGCGTGTGTGCATGGACCAGCTCCGCGAAAACAACGCCATACGTTGTAACGCGTACGCACCTCGTTACAGCCCTGTCATACGTTACACGCGGAATCGATCCGATCGACGCTTGCGGTCCTGGTCGACAACGAGTCGACCCAGGATGCTCACCGAAAAATTGAGAAATCAAAGGGTCTCCCGGGATTTCACCATCGAATTTGCCGTACCGACACGGTTTTGCAAATGGTCGCTCAAAACGCTGCAACCATCAGACCCTTCGGAACGATTCTTTATTTTACATTCAGACAAATTTTTATAATTTTATTCTGCTTGCTCTAATCTCATTGTCTTATCTAGTGAAGCTTAGAGATTCAAACGACGACGGTTGAACTATATGAAACACGTTTTTTCAAAAGGAGCTATTCACGAAATACACAGACCAATCAGAGCGCGATCTAGACGCGTGTTGGAACAGTCGGCCCGGCGCGCTAACTGTCAATTGGCCGACTATGCCAACACGCATCTAAGTTGCGCTGTGATTGGTCCATATTTTTCTTTAATAATTCCTTAACAAAGCCGCGGACGCTATTATTGCAAAGGAAAATGTTGATTAAAATGATCTCAAGAACCTCCAATTTCCAGATGTTGAAGGAATTTTCAGACACCCTGTATATATTTTGCGAGGTAGGTCCGTCAGGGCAGTCTTCGGAGAAATTGACGTGTAGAGACAGTTTTTAAAAGAGAACACGAGACGAGAAGATTTCCGATTGTAAGAGTTAAAGAGTTTTTAGATTAAGAGAACACGAGTATTAAATGTATTTCTTTAATACTTAATATTTAAATCCACATTGAACCTCCCTGACTCTACACATTTATAACATTATTTTGATCTATAACGACGCTTAACACATCATCTAAGAAAATAAAGAAATTTTATATCCCTTTGGATGGCACCAATTCGGAATTGTTTAATTAGCGACACACACTCTCTCTCTCTCTCTCTCTTTTCTCTCTGCGTCCACACAACTCGTTACGCGAGCAGCAATCTTGCTCCTCAATATAATCGTTCAATGGCTAATGACGAATAATTTCGCGTATGGCCGATGCAAATTTTCGAAGGCGATACGATCTTCATTGCCCGGCCTGCTCGTCGCAATTAGCGTTTAATTGAAAAATATCCGTAATCACCGGCCAGGAGATACTCGCCGGCTGATCGTCTGCTCGGAGAATCTTTCCGGATCGACTCGGCGGGTTTCGATCATTCCTTTTTTTAGCAGGTCGATTTTCACGAAGCACTTTTTCTGCTTCCACGCGAAGTGGCGTAATTAACTGGCACCCTCTAATTTACGTGAACGTGTCTCGGGGAACATTGGCTGTCTTGGGTTATTACAAAATGCGTTTATAAAATTATTTTAACGCGGCTCTGCGTTCTCGGTACATGGTGCTCGGTAACTTTCAATTTGTTACGTATTTCCAGGAGCGGAATTTATCTAAATAAATTCCCATTCGGAACGGTTCGGTATAAAAATGTCGAAAAACAGTAAACATTTCTAATTTTCCAGAAGAGACGACACACCCAATTCAACTCACCCTGAGATTGAACCATCTTGCATTCTCCTCAGATATCCTCGGACACCCCTCAGAGACCCCAGGAGCATACCTGGAACAAACTATTAAACTCGTTAATATACCAGCTAGCTTAACGACCAATAAATTCGTCGGACGATCCCCAAACAGTTGAACCGTTCACTCTCCGCCCCTGCGTTCACTCCCTAGGGATTCCAAAGACAAGGAATACACAGTTTAAAACGGCCTAATAGCCAAGATAAAGGTCTCAGCTAATTAACAGTGTATCGCGGGCTTTCATAGCCAACGGGCGATTCGAAAACAATCGTCAAAGGGTTGGACGGTTACAAGCGATCCAGAAGTTTTTCGGTTGTAGAAACTGGGAAAGAATGCCGGTAGCCGGGCAACGGGGGTAGCTCGAAACGGACGATCCTTTCACGGTGAATGGGTCGTACTCTCGAGGCGAAATAGGCCATAGCTGCAGCAACCAATGGGCAATGCAGCCCGTGGCAAAGTATGGCGAGCACGTCTGTATTGGTTGTAGACGTCGCCGTCGCGAGCCGAGCCCCGTGTTCAACCCCGTAGCAAGGTGTGTGTACGGGGTGCGATATGGTGTTTTAACCTTCGGGTAACTCTCCAAGCCACCTTCGTTCAGAAGCAAGTTGCACCACTAGCCGCGTGCCACCGTGGAAACCGCCTATCCTATCCAAGGCGATAAACGCTTCTGCTCTGCTCTACTCGGCTCTGCACAGCTAAAATCTGGCCATCCTACTTAGCCACGTGATTCATAAATAATGTAGAAACCCTCACGGAAACCTCGAACGGTTCCTCCGGTCGCTGACAAAATTCCTTCGGGCCCGATGGGCTCGATGAAATTGCACTGATTGCGAATACTCGAGCTTCCCATCAGGGGAAATTGAGCGTTTGGAAAAGTGAGCTATCGCTGCCTAGAATGCGATTGATAAGGCTAGCATGTTTCAGGCGACGATAATAATGTAGAAAACGTCATGGAACCTGCAATTGTTGCTCTGGTCGAGAAATATCTAGAGTAGAATATTTCAATATTTTTAATTTGATAATCTGAATATTTTAAATAGCTTTGGAATTCTTGTATGCAGATCATTAAAGAGACGGGGCCTTTCATGTCTCGAAGAATGTGACTGATAAACATAATTAATTGGCGATACTGAAGCCGAGGCTGAGAAAAATTTAATTTTAATGATTGAAAAGTAAATCGGAACTTAGAATTTAGTTGGAGAGCGACCTGATTTGCTTTAAAAAATTACGAAGCTGAAGAATCAAAATTATGATTTAACAATCAAATTGGTTCAAAATCTGAATATTTTGAATAGCTTTGGAATTTGAAAGTCTGTCGAATTCTTGCATGCAGATCATTAAAGAAGCGGGGCCTTTCATGTCTCGAGGAATGTGACTGATAAATATAATTAATAGGCGATACTGAAGCCGAGGCTGAGAACATTATGATTTAACAATCGAATTGGTTTCGAGTAATATTATACATTAAATATGTGTATCGCACAGAAGAGATACTTTTACATGAAACTGTACAATTTCGCTCAGACACTTTATCTCGCACTCTTTTCCCATCGATCATTGCACCAGCGATTCTACAATCAACGTTTCCACCAACGAAGCGCCGGCAAGAACACAGAAACTTTATTCGTAATATCGCAGAGATGGATTAAACGCTTCTGCATATGATTTATACACACACACACACTAGAAATTCATTAATAGATTGCGATAACCGGCTGACATACCAACGTTATCGTGACGTGGAAATAATTGTTATCGCTGCCGGTGTGTGGTGTCCCACGCGATGTTAACGTCGTTAAGTATAATAACGGTGAACTATTTCACCGTCGTAGGAGCGCCTTACCACCGAAAAAAGGTAGTAAAAGAACGTATCAGAAAAAACTTGCTGCAAAATAGCTGTTAGGGGCAATAAATCGTGTGTAGATGCCGGGGTAATTGTTACCTGTACGTATGTCTGTAACCGTTTTTCCGTTCTTTAGTTTCTATCCGATAAAAAAAAACTTCTCCAAGTAGATATGTAATCTCGTTTCCCCTAGAGCGATAGGATCTAATTGGTTTCAGCAAGCACTTTCTGAAATTTCCTACAATGAGCCCAACTTTTTAACGTGGCCGAGTTGCTAGGAAAATGTAGACAAAAGCAAATTGTCTCGAAGAAAATTCAACAATTTCCTGTTACAATGAACAAATTCCTCGTTACACCAACGAAAGAGCATATTAAAAAAATTACCATCCTTGTACGAGTGTTCGAATATTGGAATACTGTATCAAGCTCTTGCAAGTATAATTCGTCCTTAAAAATGCCAAGAATAATGGACACAGGTGGGTAGAGAACGGTCAGGTTTTCGAGCGGACTGTACTATCTTTATCAGTCGGAGGTGGGCAGCGGGCCGAGGCGATCGGAATACATCAGCCCGATTCTGGTCAGATAAAAAAGGCGATTTTCCTAATACAGGACGAATGTTAAATCACTGTCGGCGAGCCGTGGAGGAGAAAGAGAGAAAGAGAGGGGACAAGGTGGACTCGGTGAACGTGTCCTTTTGTCCTGGAACGGCACAATACAAGAGGCCCAGCTCGCGATAACAAGGGCAGACATATTAGTCTCGGCGAGGCTGCGAGCCAGCGAGATGTAGAACGTCCCTTCTTATATGCAAACCACTCTCTCCATCGAGGGCGACGAGTATAAAAAATATCAACGGCGGCCCGTTATCGAGAAGTTCTCTTTATACGCGCACCTAAAACGCGTATACTCTTTTTACCCCGCGCCCGCTCGCGCGTGTACGAGTACGTTCTCGGGCCGGGTCGGGCCGGGCCGAGTAGGGGGCGCTAATGTCCGCCGTTACTCACGATTCTCATTTGCAAGATTGCCTATACATCTCGTGGCATCCTACCATGACCGTCCCTCTATACAGGTTCATCGGTGTGTATTGGTACATGCAACGGGTGTATCGAAAGTTACAGCTACCACGCGAAATTTAGAGAAATTCCTCTAGCGTGCGAACTCCGTTATCGTTCGGTATTAAACTTTCGTGAAAATCGCATTTTTCTAGCTGGATCGTTAGAGTCGATGTTGCCTCTGGAAGCCGTAGCCGAAACTGGATTGAAAGCAGTTTATTACCACGTTTTTATTGCTTATTTTCTCGTTTGTTTGTTTGTCTGTTTGTTCGGTGAGAAATTTTGCAATTGATTGTAAATTAACTTCCTGATGAAAATGCATTATTAAAAAAAAAGATATTTCATGAAGTAGATAATCGATGCATCTTGCGCCCCATGTTTTTCGTTTTAAATCTTGCAAATATTTTCATAGCAAATCGAAATTCACAATCACAAATTATCACCACTATCTCTCTCTCTCTCTCTCTCTCTCTCTCTGTACGAGGTTAAGAAAAATTTATTTTTATTTATTTTTAATAGAGGACATTTGCAGAAAATCTTCCTTTTACATATAGATCCGCAACCAAATTCGCTCATTAAAAAGTCAAATTCGTTTAAAACCTCGTGATTTACGAGGACACTGAAGCAAACATCTGCTTTTTTTCCTGTCGTCGTAGAGTCTCCTAGAGGGAGAAACGAACATCGCCATCGACCTTGTCCATTGGCACTTTTTTTCGGCCTTGGATGGAATCCTATCGTAAAACGGTCGGGCGCAGAGGCAATGACGGTCCGCCTAAATTGCTGTAAAAAAAGTGACGCGGGTCTGCGGATCTTCGGACGGCTAAGCGTCGCTAACAGCGGTGACAACAATGCATCCCTGGGCATGCTGTTACGTGGGCTGAAGCGTAGCCCTTTTGTTCGATCTTTTGACCTTCCTGCTTACGAACAATGGCTACACTGGCTGACCCTTTAAGTTAACTCGGTCTTTCGATCTACGTAGCGAAACGCTGCTTCTTTTTTTAGCCAGAGACCTTGAAGCAGATCTTGGGGTAGAAAGGACGGAAAACTGATTTACAGCTGCTCCTAATCGTGACCTGTACCGTATCGTCACATTTTCCGTTTTTTCCAAACCTGCTGCGACCCCGTCAAATTTCTGTTCTCCGTTACTTACAAGGGAATATATTCAGTTGGTACAAACCGATTTTGATGAAACTTATGTGAGATATAGTTCTTCGAGAAATATTTGAGACGTATTTTTTTGTCGGCAATTTAACTATGTTATAGATTTCTACGTTTTGAACAACTTTTATCTTTACATGTTACTACAGTCGAGTTAGACCACTGGTTTCCGAGATATCTTAAAAAATATGGTTTTGACTCCCAACTTTGAGGGCTGTTTTCACCCCTTCAGAGTGGATGGTTGCCGATAAAAAAAACACGTCTCAAATATTTTTCAAAGAACTATATCTCACATATATTTCATTGATATAAGTTTGTATCGACTGAATATGTTCCGTTGTTAATTCCAGCTACAATTAATTCGTGAGATTTGTAAAGTCTCTCGGTTGGAGCAGTCTTTCAAGCTTCAATTTACATGTTTCCTGGCAGCAATTAATTTTTATTCCTAGCTCCGTGAACCCGATCGCCAATAGTAATTTTCTGGAGTCTCGCACGAAGCCTGCCCGATAAACATTGCTCACCGGAACAAAGTAGAATCGCCAGGAGGATTTCGCTGTTCCCGATCGCTCGCGAGTTGGTGGTTGTTCGAAGAGTAAAAAAACGTTGCCCGATCTCAGCGACCAGATGCATGTGATTGTTCGGGAATCCGTGTACGTGGTATCTATTTTCTCTGTACTTTAGTGCACGCAACACGCCGGAGATGCGTTTAAATTGTTTCAAGACTGAAACGTTTTCCAGTTGATCGCGCTCCCATGCATGTTTCACCAGCTGGACTTTGTGCTATGATACTCCTTCCCTCTCTTTCCCTCTCTCTTTCTCTCTACGTGGGAGCAACTGCAATTGCAAGAACGGCGTCGGGAAGAGAATACCTGCCAATTATAGTGGCTGCCTTATAATTACTCGGCTGTGCCCCCCTCAGCGCAATAAGATGGCCCGCCTGCAAAATGGCCGCTCTAGATCAGCCGCAACAAGACCTGGCACACGCATAGACGCCGGTTAATGGCTGCATGCTTCTGGAATAACGTACTGTTCACGTGGGTGTTACAAGATCCTGTACAACCGACGTAGGTGTAACATTATGCCTCCTGTCCGGCAACTACTTGCCCTCCGCGAGACCGTAACTCTGCATTCGGTAATAGCCACGGGTTCTTCCGATACGTAATCACCGAGTCGCGAACGATTTCGTCGGGATTAATTCGTCAGAAACAAGCCGGCAAGCTGTCCGAACTGTTCCGAGGCGTCGGGCTCGTTTGCTTCTGCCGAAAATTATTTTTCAGAGAAATCGTAAAAATGGATTTTTTTTTTATCAAAATTGCGCGCACGTCGACCGCATAGCAGGGCGGATAAATTTTCCGAGGACCATTCTCTCGAGCTAACAAGTAATTACAGCCTCGAGAACAGCGCGTTACATTCCCCTTGTAATCTCGAGCACCAGGAAAACCTTTCAGGACTATCGTGCCAGACGTTTCTGCGTAGGACACGTACGAGGATGATAACGACGAGAGCAATAAGGGGCGGAGAGACGTGCTGGCAACGTGGTGACAGTGGAAAAGAGAACGTACTGTTTGGCTGGCTAAACCAAAGATGTATGAAGATCGCGATATTAATTGAACCAAAGTGTACCAAGTCCTCGGTATAATATATTTCATAATGTAAACAATATTGTTGCGGAGGCGCTGTTTTGGCGGTGAACACATTATTGTAAACAATAGCAAATATTTATTAAATGTACAACATTTAATAAATATTTGATCGTTGACGTGTGTTCTCGTTCCAATTGCCTCGAGATGATTTCATCTCTCCTTTCTTCTTATCAACAACCTTGTTGTCAGGATACGGCAATCGGACAGGTAACTTCTCTCGATTTCTGCGATATCTTCAGAATATCACAAGGAGAGGCAACTTCATTTCGTGCCGTCGTAACAATATTTTGAATAATGGTCAAGCAATTTTTAGTAGCGCCTCGGAGTCACCACTCTAGTGTTAAGGGTTAGACTGCTGCAGCCTCGCGTGCACGATCGCGACCGAGAATTAAGTCAGTGAAGCGACTGGGTAGCGAGTTTCACTTTCCCAGTTCGACGGTTAAATCCGAACGCGAGAGACAGCCTCGAAAAAATGGCTCGTTCGTTATCCAATTACGGAATGTCAGGGTAATTGCGGCGAAGGTGAAAATTGCCGGAGACTAGGGGACGGGGAAGGTGGGAGGCAGAGGAGGGAAAAGGGGAAGAAGAGAGAAAATGTAAAATCCTCTTAAATTAATTTGTTGTATAACGAAGCCGTAGACCGTGAACGAGAAGAGGTGGCCGCGACTGCGGCGACTGCGTGAAAAGTTTCGCCGACGCGCTGTTAAGACATAATCGGATATTAAAAACCGTAGAGCTACCACGGACGGGGTAATTAATTCATAATTGGCTGATCTTGCAAGAGGCTGTCGCGCAATCTTAATTCAATCTATCGCCATTCGTGGCGCCTCGTTACGACGTTAGGCCCCTTCTCGTCTCTGGAGAACTTTAGTCGCAGACTAGCAACGCGGAGCTCCTCGCTGCGTTGTACGCACGCACGTATCCGCCATCGCACCGATATAATAATCATTTTGAGTCATCGCCCTTAACGGCAATAAAAATTCAGATCGTAAATATCCTGCTAATAAGCTACGTGACGAGAATCGAATATGGCGCATGTCCGCTACCGTGGACGCTAATTACGCGCCTCCTTTCTCGCGAAAATCGAACCCGTGAAATATCGCTCGTCCGACAACCTGCGAAATGTACCGGTGCCCTCCGATCCCCATACAGGGTGTCCACAAAACCATCCTTTCAATTCGTACTTCGTCCACTGAAACTATTTCACTAGGTGAAACAATAAAGCTCTGTTGTCTTCCAAACACGATAAAGGTCCTGTTGTCTTATGTACCCTTTACCTCAGCTTTTTATTATATTAGGATATCTTTTCTTGTCGTCTTTTCTTGTTAGTTTTTAGAAATTTATATTTCTTTTTTTTAGGCTAGACAGAGCGGATTGTAAGATCAAACCACTGTGATTTTTCTTTGTTTTAATAGCTTTACTAGTTATAAATACTATTTATTTATTTGTGACACGTTTAGATTAAAATTTTTTGACGATGTAATCACTGATAGGTAGAAAAAAAGGAGAGGTCCTGTTGTCCTTTAAATATGTTACGGAATTAATTGAATCTTACGTCGAACGAAAATTCAGAAGCTCCTTTTAGAACTTTTTATGCAACACAGCCATTAAAAGGCCTCTAATTGCAGGCTTCCGGCAGCTGAATTGTTAAACAGCCTACCACTAACAAGAAAAGCACTCGTATGTTGATAATTAGTTGAAACCACGATGCTTTCTTCGATACAAAATTATGTACATGGAAACGTTCTTGAATTTAAAGCTACATCGTTAGGCAAGAGGTTTATGTAAATCTGTTTTGCTGAAATGTTCTGTGGAAAATTGGCTCGAGCCTTTGCAGCCTGAAGGAACATCACGGTTCACCGTCTTTCGTTAAAGAAATCGTACGAGCGAGGAAAAATTATTTTGTAAATCGTTCTAACAAAAGTTCCTGCGTGCACGAACAATTCCATGTATCAGCGAAGAGAAAAATCTGTTATTTTGCAACCAGTGACAGGAAAATAGCGAGCTCGTGTTGTCGCGATTAATCGTTGCAATCGGCAATCCTTTTCTTCGAATTTGTTACCGGATTGGATTACCATTGCCAGCCGTAGCATTAAAACACGATCCGCAGAATATTGATCAATTTATATTTTATAAATTGCCCGGCTGAAATGAATGGGGAACGGGAGAAACGCGATGGGAATGATTTTCACCGGTCGACACGAAAAACGTTCACAGTGCCTCGTAAATACAGCCTCTATCATTCATAATTGCCAGGCGCGGAAATAATTTCAACTCGACGCCGATTTCCATTCCTCATCTACAGACGACGGAACACTGCAGACTGTTTCGGGTTTGAATTAAGGTTTGAAAGGTTTCGCCGTGTGCCGCTAGATGCCGACACGGTTACCAGACATCGAGAGCTTCTAGAGCAGCTATTTCACGAGTGCTATGGTACCTCGAAAATTATCCACATAATTTTCCGCTCCATAAACTTATCGCAGCGAAAAAACACTCGACGTCCGTATTCTGATCTCGGGCTAGCACGAGATCTATAGACCGATCCAAATTACGCTGGAGATCGCTCGAATCAGCCTCTATCGCATCAATTTCATCAAAATTGCCGATCAATTCTCTAAGCGGCGATGAAAAGAAGTTTCACTAGGAGGAAACCCTCGTTGCGTTTGGTCAGTATAGACTGCTGATTTTTGTGCAAAATAATTATTGTCGTAGGGAGCTAACTAGAAACTTCCTTAGTTTCCTCGAAGAGGGCCAACGATCACTGAACGAACATGTACTATTTCACCCCTCTCCACAAACCAATTGGGAAACCAATATGACCGAAAAGCCCACGATGTCGCGACCACATACTCCGCTCCCGTTCTTCGCAAGATAAGAAAGACTTGCTGACTAATCAGGCCCGCATTCCAGCGAAACTCTCCGGGCTGTTGGGACAGGAACTGTTCTTAGTGAGCGCATCCCCTAACGAGCAGCGACAGTATTAGATTCAAGGTCAGCCCGCGGTCCAGAAATACTCGAGATCGTTATTTGCAGTCCATTAAGAGCAGGAGGTCTTTACCGTGGCTGGGTTGCAGGGATTCCAAGGGCCGGTCCCTGACTCAGTCCGTTCAATCGTACGAGCAATCTTTACGCGCAATTCACGACAGAAAAAGAGAAGGTTTCAGAAGAGAGGGAGGGGTGGGGGTGGGGGAACAGAAAACGCGGAGAGGAGGGGACGAAGAAAAGGGTGGTTGGGTGGGCCCCGACTTGGCTTGGCGGCGAAAGAGACAGGAAAGGAGCAGCAGGACCGACGATGATCTTTCTCCTTCATTTTACTCTCCTCTCCCGAGGTTTCTCTCTTGGACGGTGTACACGTCTCTCGTCCGGCTATCTATCCCTTCCGCGATTCTCGTTTGTAAGGTATTCTAGTTCGTTTTCTCTTTTGTCCTCGTTCCACGGTACGTTGGCAGAGGCCACGGCAAAGCCAGGGAGTGGTTGTCCTCCCACGGTCTCTCTCTCCACGGCTACGAGTTTTCGTTCGGTTAGAGGAGTCGGCGGGCGCCCATTGCCCGTCACTATCCCCAGTTTCCGCGCCATTTCTCCGTAACGCGCGCCATTTCCTCCCTTCCCCACCCCCTTCACCGTGTCGCCCTATACTCCTCTTTCTCCAAAATCTCCCTTTCTCCAAGGCCCCCCTCGTTTCACCCCCGGGCTCCACCCTACGGACCCTTTCTACGCTTTTTCTTCTTTCTCCGTCGCCGCCGGCACCCTCGAAATACCCTTCTCTCTCGCTCACTCTCTTTCTCTGTCTCCCTTTCAGCCCTCGCTGTTTGTTCTTTATTTGGGTTATTTGGCCCGCGCAAATACCACCCTCCGCACCCACCCAACGCCCTGGGACACCGCTCCCTCTCGCGAATCAGCATGGGAACGAAATTTTTACCGATACACGCCCCCGTTCGACGATTACGTATGCGTGAGCGCATACACGAAACCCTTCGACTCACGGTTTAGCGATTCGTTAAACGTTTGCGCGTGCCGGACGCTCCTGGGAAAAGGGCCCAGAGACGGCCCTTTGACAAGTCCTAGGGCTCCTCGACAATGGAAGGTGGAGACAAAGGCGCCGCCGCCACCGGAAGGAGGGACACACGCGACGGACAGAACGATTTTTCAATCTCGTGGCTGCGGATGGATGGTTGCCATGGTCAATCGTAGAAATTGGATTGAATTATAGTACCGATATTTTCAGTGGTGTTTCAGAGCCGACATGTCTGTGTGTGTGTGTATGTGTGTGTGTGTGCAACGAGTTACAAAACCCATAGTATACAAATTAAATGGTCGAAACATTGCCGATGTGGAACAAGATAAATGATAATAACAGAGGACTGTAAAATGACTGGGACCCTTTGTACATTTGTTTGTACGGCCCTCAATCGCGAAATTGTCCGTTTCGAACCGCTTAGGTCTGGCTTTCGCAGCGCGAAGGCCCTAATTGACAAGCGTGGCGTTTTGGCGGGTAGAATTTCTCATTTCTCTTTTTTTTTGTTTTCTTCTTTCGTCCCTAGATCGCGTGTTCTCGGCCGCAGGCGACCTAGCAAGGTCCCGAGCGATTTTTAATGTCTCGAATCTCGACGAGCAACGCGTTCTCCCGTGTTCACGATTTTTAATCAACGTGTCGGATCAACCCGCGGCGCCCATGCTGCCCTGCGGACTATAATTTTGCGGTAAACGGTGCGACCGCCGGCCTAAGAACAGGGAACCGACGCGACGAACCCGCCGCTCTCGGATACGCCCATTTCAAATACGATTATGCTTGCTCCTCGTATATCGGCTTTTCTTTATATAGAAATGCATCATCGACCAGTAATCTGCTTCCTCCCGTCCGATCCTCGAAATCCTCGTAATTTCGGGTGTACACGGTGTCCCAACATTTGTTTCTTCCAGTTCCAATTACGTACATTCATGTTTCCAATTGTTATCCAATGGTCTTGAGTCCAATTACTAAATACATTTATTTTAACTGTTTTCTTTGATCACGATCGCCAATTTTGAATAAATAGGTTGGAATTTACTAAGCACTTTTGCAAATTAATATAACTATTTTCGACGTTTCGGTCTAGTTTAAGACCATTCTCAAGAATATATAATTGCGTCTGTAAAAATTAATCAATGTAAATTATATAATTCCGTGTTAAAAAGCAAAAAGAAAGGAGAAACGAAAAACCAACGGTTTCATGAAGCAAACTTACTTGCTCAGTGAAAAATTATTTAAAGATTTATTTTGAATCGAAATATATAATTACGTCTGTAAAAATTAAACACTGTAAATTATGTTATTCCATGTTAAAAAGCAAAAAGAAAGGAGAAAGGAAAAATCAGCGGTTTCATGAAGCAAACTTACTTGCTTGGTGAAAAATCATTTAAAGATTTATTTTAAATGGAAATGGCGTTTCGAATCGTGCGACTTTCGTTGCACACGATTCCGAAACGAAATGGCCGCTATCTTACGACAGTCAGCTGCTCGTGCAAGGTAATTAATTGCCCTTTAATGGTTTGTACCGGCGACGGATGTGTATGCTTTCTTCAATTAATTGGAAGCACAGCTGTGTTTCGATGATTCGAGTGTCGGTCCCTTTGCGAACGGAAGCTACCCGTGAAATCGAGGATGGGGTGGGACCCCGTTCCAGTGCCTTCCGAAAGGTATTACCACCTGGAGGCTGTATCGACTGTCAGAATCGTGATCGTACTGCCTGCAGGAAGCTCCTTCGATAACTGCGGCTATTAATATGGAGCAGGCGGCGCGAATTTACGACTTCGATCGTTTGACGGACGAACGAATTGGTACAAATGATATTCAGAATTATTTGCTCTTTTCTGATCGAACAGTTATCTATATCGGTTCATTAAAAATTGAACGAGTCGAACAGGTTACTTAAAAAAATATGAATTGAAACAACAAGCATCATTTTATTAGAGAACAGACGTGATCTTTTGGATCAGGTTTTTGAAGCAAACTAATCGATTTTAAAGACACCTATTTCCGAAGAAAAAAATCGTTTACGTTTCAGAGAATTCGAAGCAATTTTTCCAACAGTCTAACCAACTCCGCGAACGCATAAAGGATGTAAAGAATTATATTTATCAACGAAAACAGCGGAGTGAATCAAATCGAGCAGCGCAAGTGTCATCGCCATCGGAATAATGGCTCGTAAAAACGCGTTTTGCGAAGCGTCGTGGGAAGACCGTGCAGTTCTTAGTAAATTCGGCGGCTGCCGTCACGATCACGACAATATTATTGGTAAGGCCCTGGCGCGGAGGATGAGGATCGGCGGCAGAAATATCAGGCCGATCTATTCGTACCGGGCTTCATCTGGCAATGGTCCAAGTCTTTCGTCGACCTAGGACACCCGCGCGTATGTCGAGGTAGCGTTGACAGGAACGGCAGTGAAAATAAATATCAGAATCACAGTGTCTCGGGGTCGGGGCTGACGAAAAACCAGAGAAGGGTGGACGGGTCCTAAGCTGACGTGGCACGTCGTCGCTCGTCGATAGAAATGGAGACCCCGGAGGGCGTCCGTCCGGCTTCCGGTCGGTGAAATGGCTTTCCTCTCGCATCTCCGACGCTCGCCTTTTTCGAGCCAAACACTGTCGCTTCTCTCGCCGAGGCGGTTCCCATCCCTTCCCGATAACTCGAACGGGCCAGAAGATGGCACACGGCACTGAATTAACGATCGCCGACGGGATTCCGGAAGGAAATACCCCCGGTGGCCCGTCCCACGGACAAACGGTGGATCCGAGCTGTTTTTTAAACTCATCAGACGCACGGGATTATTTACCGCACCCTTGCCACGCTCCATTAACCCCCCAGACGTTGCTCAGAAATGCCCGAGCAGAAACGTACTCAGGTGACTTCACTCGTTTCTGCTTCACCCCTCGATTCTCCGAGCAATTCCAGCCGTACATGCTGATTTTCAACATTTCGTTACATTTTATCCACCAAGAAGCAACTTACATGTTGTTCAGATTTCATTCCAAGCGATAAATCGATAATTTGTCGATCGTCGACAACGTACACGCGAGGTTGGTAGAAGAGGTCGATACAGGTGAAAATTAATTAAAATCAAGAAACGCTGTAAGACGCGGCAGATCGCAGCCAACATTCCTCGGTTTCGTTATCTGGTTTGCTGCGCCGCGTGCTACTCCGCGCAATTACAAAGTTAGATTAGCGAGCCCGATTCCCGGGATTCGAGCAAGTTTTAAATGAAACATTTTTCTGGTTTAAACGGGACTTGCCCGGCCGGCTGGAGTTGGCTATTCGGTTGACGTGTAGGACTTGTGGGAGGAATACGCCGTTTTATAATGTGCATTTAGTCAAGCCTCCGGGACATTAAAGACTATTTATGGCGACCACGTATCGATTCTACATACTCCGTTCCTACTTTAATTTATTCCGCAACATCTACTCGTCGTTGCGTTCGAGAATCTAATGGGAATTCGAACATATTTTAAATCGGTCTTTGTCAATATAGAAAATGACGAACTTCGTGATAGATATTCTTACAAACTTTATGATGATAGTAGATGATGCCTGTAAAATATTTATTTTAAATGTATAATGGATTCTGTGAAGAATGGTCTAAACAATTAGAGAACCGCTTAAACCTGTTTCAATAGTGAGGAAACATCATCAATCTCTATTAAAGTCGATACTCTTTGCTGCACCTAACTTGAGGCCATTACGAGCGCGATAAATCGTCAATTTACACTTTGGATCGTTCGATGGCGGCAACGGGCTGTATCGCAAATATAGATCTGCCGATCGAAGGAACAGAAAAAGGTGGATATTGAATAGATGGACAGGTACCGAGGTAGAATGTCGAAACGCCTGAACCGATGGTATTAATGCAAACCGTGGAAGGGAATAGGTTTCTTTCGGGCCGACAATACTTTTTAGAGACCGTTTTCGTCGGTTCGGTAAAATCACGAACCTTTCGAGACGTCGTTACGAAGCTACGTGCCTTGCAACTTCAGACGCCTAATTCTCCTTATGATCCTGCACTATTTCGTAAACCGCAGTCGTTGTACTCCCGGGACGATCGTGCAACGAGATTCTGCGGAACATCTGCGCCAACCGGGCTCTCCTCTCTCCACGCCAAAATTGCGTTTCTTACGTCGCGAATCTAGTGGAAGGAAGAGGGGAAGGAGGAGGCTCGCTACGGATTGCCCGTAGGATTTCCTTGATTCGAAGACAACGCGAAATTACTAATTTCCCCCGTTGTTAAATGCCTGCGTTGAATTTCCGCGCGCGAGAACGCGCGACGCCTTAACGACGAAGCAACAGGATGTGGGATACGCTAATGGCTGACGGAGGCGGTCGATTAAAAATTTTAATTGCCCCGTCCGCTTTTCAACCTGTCGCCTTATCCATAAAACCTCCTTTTCCATCGACACACAATCGAAACGACAGATTTTTTATAGTATTACTAGGGCGCAGTCATCGGTGCTACGGTGGTGTTCAATATAAAATATTGATATACCCTAGGTATTATTTTTAAGCTTCCAATTTTTCGTACTTTTCATTTAATCGTTTGGGACATCGACAATACGTATGGAAAAATTGCTATCGGTTTATTTTTAATCGAAAACAATTGTATTTCATACTTTCCATTTAAAATTTTTCAAAAATACGATATCGACGCATCACTAGTAGCAGCTACATTCAACTATTAATTATTACGACGAATTAGAAGTGCATATAAAAACTGCGAATTACAGGCAAATCAAAATTCTACCACCTTCTCGTAGCTCCATGTATCGATAAGAATGTTAATCGTTCAATCCGCACATGAAAAAAATATTTTTAAATCAGAACTGTGTGGGCCTAATGATGAAGAACGAGCGTGAGTTTTTCCCAGTTCGGCTGGAAATGAGTTTTCACGGTTGCGAGACGATTGTTCCCACGGTTGGTAGGATTTTTAATAAAAATTTTTCGACGAGCACACACACGAGTTCTCTGAGCGGATGGTCGCGGCCCGGAGCGTTCGTTCTCGAGGAAAAAGGCGGGGAAGGGGTCTGGTCTGAACTCCCTCCACTCGCGGGGCCCACTTTGGGCCCCCTGAGCGGCCAACAGGTCGGCCTTGAATGGTCGACCCTACTCCCGTCGAGCGCCCATTACCATCATGGCTGGTGCTAAAGCTTCTCCATCAGCCGCTTCTATATTACTAATATTATTCTGCTAGTTATGTAACGAGTGAACAAAAAGAGATTCTGACAGATACAGACGTAATCGAATTGTTCGCGCGAGAGTTGAGCCATTGATGTCTTCATATAACCATGTTTAGGACCTCGACGTCGAGCTCCGACGACAAAAGATCATAAGGAAGCAGAAAACGAAAATATACTGCCGTGGTATCGGACATCTTGAATCATTCTGGCATGCTCCGAACGTTCTAAACACCAAATCCAGTGGCGTGAAGAGGAGTATTTGTGGGAGGATATTGCAATCACACAGATAAATAATCTCTTTGATATAATAAATGAAACATTGATGTTTCTGTTTGATACGGCGAATACTCGAGATAGCATTTTTCATGGGATGCATGAATCATTTGCAATGTTTAAATCGTATCAGCGTGGTTTCGGTGCCCTAACAATGAGAAAGTCTGAGCGGTTAGCAACGGGATTCGCAACATTTTACGTTCCGGAGGTCCTCCTCGATGCTAGATCTTGATACACCACAGATTAATAGCTCCGCTATTGAATGGCTGCGCCGGATTCGAGATGAAGATATGCACGCAGGTGTACTCATTATCTCGGGGCCAGTATTTAATGTACACGGAATGGCAGCGACGTGACCGCGATCGGAGATATTGCTCGCAATTCTGCATCGCAATTGGAACTTCTTTCGGATGCTTCAATGGGAAGCCGGCAGATCAATAGGGTGAATTTCTAAGGACGCCCTTGCGCCAGTGATTTCGTGCAGACAACGACGACGACGTTCCGAAGTACGTTTCTGCTGATTTCTAAGCTGTTTCACAGAATTCCATTAGTGTTTCTAACATTAACAATTTCGTTCAATGTCGGAATATTCTCTTTTTCTTGATTGTATTATTTTTCAATGAAATTTAGTGAGGTTGAATACAACATTCTTCAAAAAAGCTTGAACAATGGTTTACCCAACCCTGTACTTAATTAAACGTTTTTATTTTCGATCCCGGTTTCCATAAAATAGTTGAAGAAGCCCAGAAACGAGTAAGGAGTTTACGAACTTGAAGAGATCAAGTTTCCCACTAGGAATTTCTCAATGAAGAGATTGGATTTGAACAATGTATGGACAGAGGATTGCTCACCGTTGTTGAACGATGTTGTATCAATGTTTTTTTCATTAAATTGCGCTGTCGGAATATTCTCCTTTTCCTGATTCTATTACTTTGCAATAAAATTTAGTGAGGTCGAATACAACATTCTTCAAAAAAGCTCGAAAAATGGTTTACCCAACCCTGTACTTAATTAAACGTTTTTATTTTCGATCCCGGTTTCCATAAAATAATTGAAGAAGCCCAGAAACGAGTAAGGAGTTTACGAACTTGAAGAGATCAAAATTTCTCAATGAAGAGATTGGTTTTGAACAATGTATTGACAGAGGATTGCTCACCGTTGTTGAACGATGTTGTAACAATTTTTATTCGTTAAATGCGCTGTCGGAATATCTTGTATCGATTCGCTGAGTTCGTGGATAGCTATCCGACGGGTGCGGACGCAGCAGTTCCGATGGATCCTCGGGAACGACTCGAAAAAAGGTGACTGGAACCGAGGAGACCGGTTCGATATTTTCCATTCAGTTGTTTTGCGAGCTCCCGTTTGAGATATGGATTTGATCACGCGAAGTGCTACTTGGGGATGTTACATTCTATTGTTATGACGGTTTCAACCGTCGGCCGATCCGGCGGATACTTTGCTGATCAGCGAAAATCCTTCGCGGCCGGTGGATATCGGTTCGACGAATATGGAATTTCGTACCACTATCTGCGGTAAGTTCGGCCTCGTTTCGCAGTTAAATGATACTCGTCGATTGGGCCGATCCGGCGGCGCGAGCCAACTTTCGGCTCTCCAACGCGCCCGGGTGTTATCGATAAGAGTCTCACTTGTATTTTCTCTCTCCGACTTCTTTGTGAAACAGCGATACCGTAAAGAAAGTAGCGTGTGCCGTTTCTCATCGTGAAATTATCTGCGGAGTCGTTGCGTGCCGTTTGAGTTACTGGCGACCATATTTAGCGTTCGGCGAAGCTGCGAAGTTGAGTAGATGGCGTTCGTTAAAAGGACGCCAGCCACATCTTATCTTCGGAAGACGGTCTTCTGAAAGATTTAAATAAATTAGGCTTCAACCTCTGAGTTATTGTTCGAGGCTTTTCACGGCCGTTCCGTGCGTGGATTTCATTAATTTCTAATTCCGCAGGACAGTATCTCGCGTGGCCTCTGTCTCCCGTAACTTGATACTCCATTCAACGGATAGTCACTTCAAACGAAACGTTCCATTACTTGTTAAACACATTTCCACGCATTCCCCGCATTACGGAAAGCTTGAAATCATTTAACACTTCCGCTACCAATTAATGATAACCACATTCATTTTTTTCAAACGTGTTAGATCGTGAGATAATTATTAAAAATCCAGAGACCGATAGAATGGAAATGACTCGAATCACCTGATCACAGGTGAACGAAAGTGTTGGAACGCGTGTCGAATATGAAAATGCTGAAAGAGCGGCAGTCGAGGTAAGAACAAAAGGCGGGGAGAGAACAGCGAAAATGGTAATGGTTAAAGACAAGGTATGCCGAATTTATTACGTTTGATATGACGCAGTTAATAATTATTTACGGCCGGTTGTAATCGATTTCCAATAACCACTGTGGAATCAAGCTTTCACCGTACAAAGGCGCATAAAGAAGATAATATCACCGACACGGTGTTATAATAAGGTGGTGTGTATATAATTTTGTTATCGATATCGAAACAGGTGTTCCTTATCTTTATGCGATCGAAATACAACGGAAGCTTCTTCGCTGGCACATAATGTTCATCCCGAAACCGTTTACCAGCCACTCGGCTAGCGTACTGATTTGCGGCCGTTAATTATATGCATTCTCGTCGGGGCGACGATAAACTGCCGTCTTCTCGGAAACTGCGTTTTCTGCGTTGCGCCTCGGTGCATTTAGAATTTTTACCTACACTTGCTTTTATTCCACATATTTTTCTCGGTGATTTATTCAGCGGAGAATCCTTCGGGGATGGTGTACAAAATGTTGTGACACGAAATTGGATGTTTTTATCGAATTAATTGTTTCCGTTGTTTATAGAGACGGTAAGGATCGAGGTGGAAGATAAAACCGTTGGGAATTCTGACTGCGGGACAGTTTTTCTGCTCTTTTTATTATCTCTGTCGATTGTACGATTTCATTTCGAGCAGTCGCTTCCGTCCACTTTTGTTTAAAGAACGACGCCATCGAGCCGCGAAATTTCTCGTGATTAAGCACGATTCAGATTCATTTTCGCAGCGATCGAACGAGCCCGTCCACTTTTTTCACAAGTTTATTTCTTCGTTCGCAGCATCGGGAAACGTTTTGCTGGGCTCACCCAGTATGTATGTAGAATGGAGACTAGACATGTATATAGATATGTGCGGTATCTCTACTGCACGGCCAATGGGGTTTGAATGGCCGTGATAAAATGGTATGGCTTCCGAATGTTGACTAAACTACGTCCATTGCAGGTAGAAAACCAACTGGAAAATAACAACACGGTTTGATGAATGAGCCGACATGATGCTCGCCTCCCCAAGAACACGAAACTTTCAATTTTTATTTTTCCTGGACAAACTTTTATCTAACAAAACAAACAGGAAAAAAAGGGAGAATAAAATCGTTCTCGGGGCAAGTTGCGCGAATGCCGAAACGATTTTGGGAAAGCAATGGTTCGAATCTATGGGACCTGACCTTTTAAGAAACTGAAATGAGCGTCGTTCGCGCGGAAAATACTGTATCGACCCGAAAAATGGCGGCGGAGTCGCTGTTTCCCGAAACGTGCAACTCGTAACCGGACCTTTGTGCTACATAAAAATTGTTTACACGGGCTGCTAGATATGTTGTATTCCGGATACTTAACATGTGTATACTTATTAAGTACAATTTCCGAGCGAAATACAAACTACAGACGTTGTACAAAAAAGAACTTATTGTTAGTAGTCTAGACAACACTCGTCAAGATTGATCAGAAGCAAAATGAGACTGAGAAAAGAATGCTGGGGGTTGTTTTAGATCTAATGGTCAGTAAGGGATGAATCATAGGGATGAAGTTCAAGGATCAGTAATAAAAGATATGTTCCGCCATAAAATTGTTAACAGCGTTTAACAATAAAATATACCACGAATTAATTAAGAATTTAAGAATTAACTGCAACTTAATTTAGAATAGATAACTTAATTATTCATAAGTTATTAAATGAAAATGCAAAATTTTCATATAGAATAATCTAAGAAAATAAAGCGAATTAAAATATAGAACATATACAGGTATACAAAAAATAGGCATTATTAAAAATGGCACGATACAATCAAGTTTAGCGTTGGGAGGGAATGTTGCAGATGCAGTTCCGTTGCAAGAGATTGAAGACCGTTTCACGGTGTGAGAAATATCGAGCAGCTAATCAGAGGAAACGTTTATTAGGGTGGCCGGGTGTGAGCTACCGTTCGGATGAAGCAATCGAGCGTCGATGCCGATAAATTTTCAATTAAGCCGCGGGACGAGCCGCGAAGGGCCGTCGGTGTATTATTTACCGTGGAAAGATCGAAAAGCGAGATTCCGCGCATCATTTCGCCGGTGCTCGTACCATAAAGCGTTACGTAACGCCGCGCCGCTTGCTGCATTCAATACCGTGTGTGTGCGCCGGGGTTCTTCGTGCCACATTCGGCAGGGACCGAGAAAGGAACCGTAACTTCGGCCGACCTAAATCAACCACTTCTCGGTAACATCGGAGAGCACCGCGGAGAGGAGATACGCTCCGATCGTATCTCTATCACGTAATCTCCATAAAGAATAGATCTCCCGGCTCCCGAGAAAAACTTGACCGGACCGGAGCCGAGAGTAAGAGAGAGAGGGAGAGGGAGAGAGAGCCGAGAGCCAAAGGGGCCCTTTTCTTTATCGCGAGCGGGTCAAGCATTGTTGTATCCGTAAGTTGTGGCCAGCCTTTACGTAAGAATTTCCTCCTGGCTTGAGCGCCTTCGACGTACAACGGAGAATTTCTTCCACGTTGTTTTCTGAATTTCAAGACACCGGCGAACGTGCCATTTAAACTTTGCCTATCTTCGATCGGATTACGAATTACAGCTCCATCTTCCGCGAGGGAACAGCTGCAACGGATATCTCGCAGCGTTTCGCGCCTTCTAGCTTTGCCACAGAGCTTCGGACTTCATCAGAAAGAAGACTTCATCGAAGCCTAAACAATCGAATTAATGGTAATTCGTAATTAATGTATGGAGGAAAAACATCAGCAATTAATTCAGATAGGTTGTATGTTTAGTACAGTACGAGAAATGATTTGACTGTAATCGAGCCAGATGGAACAGCACGTTAGCCAAATAAAGGTCTGAAAACGAGGAGGATTGTAACGACCGTATCCCAGCAAGGGAACATTGCCTGACAAAGGCCTTTATTGAGCTGGTCGAAACGTAGCCGCGTTTCCAATATACTTGGTGGACGAAGAAAATGAACGGTGTCCGTGAAAAAAGGCAAATCAAGGATAGGGAGCTTGTTCTACGTGGCTGAGAGGCAAATTGGCGAGGAGCGGCGAGCTGGGAGCGAGGAAGAGGAAGGTGGTTAAGCGTCGAGCACGTCGTCGTTATTACGCGATGAGTAGGCAATTTGCAGATCGCTGATCGTCGATCGGCGAATAACACGGCGAGACTGATCGCGAATTAATCAAAGACCATCATCGCGGCAACAGCGATGGAAGTCGACGGCCCGTAGAATGGGAGAGAACACGAGAGACAGCGAATGAAAGACAGAGCGAAGAAGGGGGAGCGGGAGAGAGTTTGATTTTCAATCGCGCCGTTTATCTTTCGACACGCAACGACGACTGCTACCCGAGAAGAGCTCGGTGGCAAAAGGAGGAAGAATGCAATTATTTTTTCCTCGACTGCGCCAAAAGCTGGCCAAAATTATTTTATAGTAGAAAACAAGTCCACTGGTGTTGTTTTAAAATTAAATCATTTTAAGAACTATTATATTAATTTATTATTTAAACGTTACAATTCCACTAACCTTTTATAAATATAGGTAGAGTCATAGATCCATTACGCCAATCATGATTGTTTTCTTCAAATATGAACTTTTTGAAAAATACCACTTGCTACAGAAAAAAAGTTATAAAAAATACTGATTATCTTCTACGATAAATATACTTCATTTTGAATTGTATTTGAGTACTTAAAAAAGCTTAGAAGTATAACGAAAAATGCTTACTATATGCATATACAATACTCAAACTAGCAACATATATCTCTAGCACTTCTATGAGCTATAGCTACCTAAATTAAATTAATCTTCATATATTTTTACTCAAACAAAAACTGCGACAGTATTTCTTAGAGCAATTTACAATAGCAACGGCAGAAAACACGACCACTTTAAGTAAACTATACCTTTCGATTCACGCTGCAAGGTGACACGAAGGTCAGTGGCAAAAATACGGTTGTATTTTGATTCGTAAACCTTAGGTACAAAAAAGCAACTGCTATTATTAACTGATGATAAATTATACAAAATTGAATTTTGGCTAGCTTTTTGGTTAAAGTGCCCCACTGTGCGTCGTCGCTGTGTCGGTCGTGTTATTAAGTCAGAGGAACAGGCCGCGCACAGATTTTTCGTGTAATTTTCAACACTGTCGGAGCAGCAGCCCCGTGTTCCTGTAATCGAGGCCGAAGGACCGATCCGCGTAACACGACCCGCGGCCGATACCGTGTTATTTCGCGCCTTTTTCTCGTCGGCAAATGATACATTGTACCCGCGGCGAATCACTTTCCCAAACAGCTCCGTTTACGCTACCCCGACATCCACCGAAAAGATCACGGTTTAATAATCGACGCTCCATCGCAACGACATGCCAATTCTTCCGTAACAGCGGGTTAGCCACTCGGGCGTGAAACGAATCTCGAAAAGGGACGGCGCGATTTATGAAGCCGGTCTTTTCTTTTTTGAGAAACAGATGATTAGGAGTGATAGCGTTCGGCGGAGTGTGGTCTCTGTAGAGCGTCGATAATTTTCATTGTGGGCTGGTGTTATTACCAGCATACGTTACCCTTATCAGCTGATTGTCGCCCGGCAAACTAAAGCGCGAGTTAAATCTGCGCGTTCACTTTGCAACGGAGACAATTATTTATGCGACGTTTAAGCCGCGGATGTATGGAGCACACGCTTAACGACGCGTTATTCAACGGCGATGGCGGAAATTGAAGCGACCCGTGCGCTAAGTATGTATGTGCCACACTCCCGCCGTTAGAATTACGAGGTTCGAGAAAATGGCTGACTATTCGGGAACCCTTTGTTCTCCGGCACAGTCGGCCTCGTCGAAACGAACTGACGGCTCGAGATTGTCGGAATAGTCTTCTCGAGCAGTGTATCAAAACGATTCTAAAAATATACGGGCCTCGGAACAGATTATAATAGTTGTGAGTCGTATAAAAAAAAAAACTGAGACGTGATCGAGTGGGATCTAAAATAAGTGTAATTCTCGAAACATACCTAAAAATGCCATTCAGATGACGAATTTTTAAATTCTTAAATTATATAAATATTAACTAAGTAACAGTAACAAAAATCAGCTAGTTTGTAATCATTTTCGATGACCTCGTTATCGATACATGTTGGAAGGAGGGGACTCTTTGATCAAACCATAAATTTTGTAGGACAAATATTTTTTCGAATAATTTAGATAATTATCTTGATATTTAACAAAAAAAACCAGTTAGTAATAAATTTTTGAGAATCATCAAATCCACATATTTTATCCCTGCTACC
The DNA here is from genome assembly GCA_028455615.1 of Lasioglossum zephyrum. Classification (NCBI taxonomy): domain Eukaryota; kingdom Metazoa; phylum Arthropoda; class Insecta; order Hymenoptera; family Halictidae; genus Lasioglossum; species Lasioglossum zephyrum. The sequence continues at coordinate 6,149,878 of CM052333.1, forward strand.
CCTGTTAGCTACCACAATCGAGAATTTTTCAGAGTCTCATCGAAATGAAACTACTCATGGAAAATTAGCTTGATAGTAATCAATTATAAAAATGTACGCTGGATCTTAGACTATTATATGTACATCAAGAACTGGAACGTCATTGCCGATCCATAAAATAAATTGCAACGTCCTTAAAACATTTTCGAGAATGTCATACAGACATCGAACAGGAAGAGAACTCGGTTAAAAAGCCTCTCTGAAATGCACCTAACCTTATCAGGAAATGTTTCGGTGACTCACGCAGGAATCCAATCGTTCAGACAATACTTCGGAGCCATGTTAGCCGTCGGAACAAAACCGCAAAGGTGTGTAACTCGTTGCACCAGATCTCGACGATCCTTGCAGCGAGTCGAATTTCGAAAGGCAGGAAAACGCGGCCGAAGAAGTCGGCGGATAGGTTTATCTGCGTGGTCGCTTCCTACGCCGCGTCATGTCAGGAGCGCGTGGGGCCACGCACAATCAGGACAAAGCAGATCCTCGTAAATATGCAGATGACGGGAGATAATCCAGATCTATGGCGGCCCAGATGAATCACGCGTAGGATTAAGTTTGTGTTTTCTTCGGCTCGGCTCGTTTCGTGGTCTCGGCTCTCGCGAACGCCGAAGAATGACCGCGCGCACACGAACGTGAACCGTACACACGGAGAGATAGAAGCATGGTCGTGTTGGAGTACAGGGGGAACGGAGAAGGAAGAGCCTCGAGGAAAAAGGAACGAAGGGAGAAGGAGAGCGAGTGTAAAGTTAACTTAAGCAAAGGACAAGACGAAGAGGGGTTTCCCCTCGGCAGGAGATGTATGCCGGTACGGTGAACCCTGTAGGATGCAACGGGGCAGACCATGGGAGATAGGAGGGACGTGTCAGGGTGGGGCGAGGGGGAGAAGATGGATGTCCTCGACCCCCAAATCCCCCAACCTCCAACAACCCCCTCCACGAGCTTCCTTATCTTTGCCAGCCGTTCATCCCGGACCCTCCAAACTCAAGGAGCGGCGGCCATAATGCCTGGATGCACCACCATCCCTGCCGGCGCGAACCTGTGCTCTTTCTCTCTCTCTCCCTCCTCTATCCTTTTCTATCTTATACCAGAGCAAACGTTACCCGCCGCGCTCCACCGTCGCTATTCTCTTCCACCAATTTAAGTCTTAATAAGGCACAAGGCAGTTCTGTTCTAATCCTCACAAGCCGACGTCTTATTATCGTCGTAGATCAAACCCCGTGGCAGCAGTAACGCTATCCGAATCGCGGTACGCAAAATTGCCGCGATACTTTATGCGTTGCACCTGACTACGATGTGCCGGATGTCTTTGGCACAGCAGCGCCACGGCAAAATTCATCCCCACGCCAGCGTTTTATTAATCCCGGGGGCGATTCGCCGAATCTGCCATGTTGTCTATTAGGCGAGCCCGAAAAATTGCTATCCGCGTGATTCTGCGGTTCGCGATACGCGACCGAACGTTTTTAACAAAACCGAAATAAACGTCTGTTTTTTTTTTAATTTTTAATCCATTGAAAGTTATGCGATTCATCCGAGACGCGACATAACAATGATTCTTAATATGAATTAAAAATTCCACAATTATTCCGCCTATAAACGAATAAATATTTAGAAATACCGATATAAAGATACAGAATTTTGGATTTTATGGAAGGATAGAATATCGACAATTGTTTATGGCAGAGGATGGGGTGGATGAAACCTATCGTGATACGTATTAAAAATTCCACAATTATACCAACCCCAAGCAAATAAATATTTAGAAATACTGATATAAAGATACAGAATTTTGGATTATATGGAAGGATAGAATAAAGTCGCGAATGAAACGAGAATGATACCACTTCGCGATAGAGTATCGACAATTGTTTATGGCAGATGATGGGGGTGGATGAAACCTATCGTTTTCAAGGTAGGCACGCGCCAAGTCTGAAATTTCCTCGGCTGAAATATGGCGGTAAATTTGTCGTATCCTTTAATTTTATGGGCCATATGAATCCATTATCTGAAGTGGCGGCGTTTGCGTTATAGTAGCGCATCCGACCCATCGCGTAAGGCGGCCCTGGTATTGTGACGTCAGTTTATAGCCTCGTAAACCAGGCGGCGCGGTACATGGCATTAGAAAATAACCGGGAACGTGGTTTTCGCTACCGTTGTTCCGGTCCTACTGTAAAACTATACTTCGGTCGAGGTTTGAGCACTTCAGGCTTGCTAGCTTCTTGGAACACGTGTTCGAAGAAAAAAGGCACCCTGTTGGCTACCCTAGGTTCACGACCCTCTACAGGGGCTGAAGAGTTGCTGGTCATCATTGCTACACCATACTTGATCATGGCAGAACATGTGTAGCTGGTAAAACTACGTTATTAAATCCTCTAAAAAATTTACCTTTAAACAATCTTTCAACCTTCAAATACTCGCACTCCACAGTTCATTAATAAATAAATTGTTACTCCATGAAATAACTACTTTTATGCCAAATAGATATTTGCTAGTGTGATCTACGCCTTTGCTCGTGTTTGAAACCCTAAATTTCTTGGAACACGTGTTTGAAGAATAAAGACACCCTATTGGCTACCCTAGGTTCACGACCCTCTACAGGGGATGAAGATTTGCTGGTCATCACTGCTACACCATACTTGATCATGGCAGAACATGTGTAGCTAGTAAAATCATCTAAAAAATTTATATTTAAACAATCTTTCAACTTTCAAATACTCGCACTCCACATTTTATTAATAAATAAATTATTACTCCATGAAATAACTACTTTAATGCCAAATAGGTATTTGCTATAGTGTGATCTATACCTTTGTTCATGTTCGAAACTCTAACGATTGTGCACAATATGTGCGAATAATTAAAAGTTAAACGCATAAAGTTCACAGTATTCTCTCGAGAAGCATCGTCTTTAAAACACTCACATAACACAAAGAATTGAACCATTACAGTTCTATAGAATATATTCGTGAAACTTCTCCACGCAGGACCTCGAGAAAGGACCTCGTGGAGCGAAGCAAAGTTGGCTGACGAATCGCGACGGATTTAGGGGTCGTGTCTAATTCAAGGGTCCTGTAAAAGTTGAAGGGTTGGCCGAGATTAAAGATGCAGAAGGTTCAACAGGTCTGGTCTGGTAAAATTTTCATAAAAAGTGAAACCGTACCGGCGCGGCGTCCGCTTTCGCTGCGAAAGAGGTATGCGCGGTTCTCGCAGTGTTCGACTCGCCTTTTCACCGGGACCCCCGTCGTAATGGTGCTCACAGTTCTCCGATTACACAGAAGAAGAAGAAGAAGGTGTACGTACACGTACACGAGGATCACGTGAAGGATAAATGGGGAGTGGATAACGAAGGTACAAGAGTACGAGAACGAAGTAAGTGCCCCCAACCCCCTGTAACATAGCGCTTTAGGACGGAGGGAGCGCCATGAGCGATGTCCTGTCGGTCCACCGCTTGCACGTAGGCCACTCTCTCGAGCTACGTACACTTATATGTAGAAAGGATATACATATATGCTCTCTGCCGTGCTACAGTGCGATCCAAAGTTTCGTTTCTTAACAAAAGATCTTTACTCACAAACCAGGCCGACTTTCCAATCTCGAGTAAAAATTCGGAGATGCTGCTGCACAATGTTCTACACTCCTCGAGCAAATCAAGTACGTTGACTGTTTAAAAAATTGATTATCAATGAAAAATAAAAAATATATTGCCACGATGCTGCTCTCAATTTAACTCAGCTAGTTTCTAAAAATGGAAAATTCAAAATATAACAATATACAGCTATTAAAATAGAGAAAAATGAAATTTAGAATGGCCAGCAGTCGTTCAAACTAAAATTCTCTCTTGGACGACTTGTCTGTTTCCGAAGGTTCCACCGCAGACGAAAATGGCGATGTCGTGGACTCAAAGTAAATCGTCCCCAGAAAGACGGATCGATCCGTCCCGAATCCTAATTCACGGCGTCAAGTCGAGACACCCTGTACATAAGCAGAACGCGTGTACACCGATAGGTTTCTCTCGCGTATGCAAATTAGCCAACGTTAGGTACGTATTCATGGGATCTTATCCGCGTGCACGTGTACAGGGTGAATGATCTCCGAGCGAGCTACCCCCGTGAAAGGAGGAGAAATTCAAATCTTCTAGACTTCTCTCGCGTTGCCCCGGTAGAAGAAGAAGAGGGAGAATAAGAAGAAGAATAAGAAAAGACAGACAAACACCGGAGAAAGAAAGAGGAACAAGACGAAGAAGAAGAAGAAGCGTATCTGGTCTAAATTATGGTAGGAGGGGGTCCTGGACGGTTTCGCGAAAGCTCGCGGGATGTATTTATGAAAAAAGATCGCTAACGGCCCCGCGGAAAAAACACGTCTCGCGTCGTATATAAGCAGCCGCGTAGCTCGGTAGGTGAATACCGAAGGAAACGGAGGCCTGTTTTGCCTCTCTCGGTCTCCCATCGTCTTCGGGTTTTCGTTGCCGACGTCGCGACGCCTTCGCGTTTCACAGCCGATCGTCTTTTGTATGGCCGATCACGTAATCGTCTCATTTACGTATAATTGCAATAACGATGCACTCGTACGTGTACTGAATTATCTCTTTATCGTATCGGCCGCTCCGAGCGAACGTCTCATTTGAATAAGTGCTGCCTGAGCTGCTCCGCCGTGGCCCGCAAGGGTTGATGAAAGCTTTCGCCGCGCATAAAGATAACGCGAAACCCGGCTCTCTCTTTCTTTCTTTCTCTCGAGCTCCGTACAACCATTCCGGAACGACGTATTAATTCGTACGCGATCGTCGCGGTTATATATTTGCCGAAACGCATGCTGAACGTTCAACGCTCAACACTTTCGGCTGGCGCAATTATTACCACTCAAGGGCCACCATGTTGTATGCCGGATGTTAACAATCCTGCAGAATCAAGGCAATTAAATCAGTGAAACCGAAACTGCAGGAGCTGATTAAAAATGAATGATACAGGGCAGTTGTCCAATAATCTAGAAACTAGATGAATCGCAGCTCGAAGATACCACCTGATGGATGCTCCGAGGAGGACGCGAAGTGATCGATCGAGATCGTCAGCCAGCCTCCTCGGGCCTGTACTCCTCGGTGAAGGGTCGAATAATGGTCGGGGGTTCTTATAAATTTTCAGCGTGCTATTATTCTCGGTCTGGACGCGTAGCCGCGCGCGACTGTATAAGCGGCGTATGTAAATACGTCAACGGCGTTAAAGGGGTTGTAGCGGTGTAGCAGGAGGAGATCGATGCGATCAGATTAAAATAAAGTCCAGTCGGCTACTCAATCCGTGGCTCCTTCAACATAGAAGAAAAAAGAAGGCGTAAGAAGGTGTACAATCGATTCAATGATCCCCGAACGACGCGTCCGAAAGACGTGATCCAGGAAATATTCTTCAAGGGTAGCGTCTGATAAGAAGATCGCTATTGGACCTATCCCTTGCCGAAGAAGACTGGAAGTCTTTTTTCCCCGAGGCTATCGGGCCAGCCTATTTCTCGAGGGGCCATTGTCAAACAAGGTTCGAGCCTCTACTTCAGCCATCGCTATCGGGTCTTCGTGGTCGTCGTCGTTCTTGTGCAACGTACACCGAACGGCGACAATTACAAACGAGCGAGATCTCGGACGGACAACGGCGGACGATCGACATACACGCCATAGGTACAACACGCCGTGATATCGTGACAACGCATAAAAAACCCGGCCAACTATGGCGTGGCGCGGCACGGATCTCTCTCTCACTCCCTCTTTCTCTCGATTCTGCTCGGTTCTTCGCCTTGGCGTGGCTCGCCATGGCGTGGCAGAGCTAAGTGCGAGATACATCACGGCCACCTTCCACGGCACTTCGGCTTCTCCGGTTCTCTCGCTCTCTCTCTTTCTCTCTCCGGAACCCCCCTCGAGCTGCGCCCCCCCCCGCCCCCCCCCCCCCCCACCCCCCTTTCACGCTAACTCCCTTTCGGTTTGGTCTTGGATAACGCGAACAACACCGCCGTAGATAAAGGGTCTTCTGATCGTAAAACACTCTCGTTAAGAATATGATCCGGGCTTACCTTCGACCAACGCGGACACGAGCACCAACCGACACACACGCACACCCCTTTGCCAAACGGGCCTCCGTGGTTTAGGCTGCGGTTATACTGGACGAGATTTTTGATTGCGCGAGACGCTTAGGCGAAATCCACCTGACCGTACGATCATCCTCGTTGTTTTCGATTTGATGAGAAAATTGTGAGTAACAATACGCAATCATGGAGGTATTTCCTATATAGAATTTCATCAGGTCGTTTCGCGCCACTGTGCGTTCGTTTGCATTAAACGCACACTGTATCAGGGAAAGGACGACCGTGTGCGTGTGTCGCAGACGATCAGGAATCGCATCGAGTATACCCGCAGCCTTATTCGAGTTCTCGAACGGCGCAAAGGAACACACCGACTCGCCTCGGCGAGAATTACGATCGCTACTGCCCCTCTTAGATACTGTGGCGCATATCTACCACCTCGTATAACCTCGTACACCTCGTCAGTGTATAACGAACCACCGTAAACAGCGACAAGCATCCCGGCGCGGCTCTCCTCGCTTCTCTCGGTCGTCCCGGTCGTCGCCGGCCATACACCTTCATACGTTTTCGTGTGGCCGGTGTCCCAGACGGATGAGCCTGCCCCGCTAGATTTATTCTCGAGGACGGCCATCGCGAATCGATTATTTATCAGCGGCGAGTAGACGCCTCGGGGTTGTTGGTACTTGCCGAGTGTATCCATCTTCGGATACACTCCTCTCGGCTAAAGATAGAGACGTTTTTTTCGGGCTCCTCCACCATTTTGCCCCTCGCGCGCCAGAACGGTTTTCCGATTTCAAAGTAATTTCGCGTGTCCCGGCCGTGTCGTTAGAACGCCGACCCGCCCCGCAACACCTCGATTTTTTCTTTTTCGCAGAGCCGACCACAGGCCCAGCAAATTGATCGCCGTTTCATTTACAATTTAAATCGACCCGCGAGGAAGCGGACGGACGCGTTTCTGCCATTAAATCCCGAGGACCATTTTATTGAACCGCCCCGGCAAAACGATCGAAAGAAAATAAAGTTATAATAATTACCCATAAAATATGGCGAAGCTCGCGCGAACGATCCGATGGAATTTTATCGAATTATTGAATCGACGAGGAGACTGCGCCCTCCCTCGGGACACGATACCGATAAGGTGGACGCGCGAACCGTGCCCAAAGATCGATGGACCCAAACAAGAGTTACGATCTTTATCGAGTGATGATGGAGTTTCGAGGATTTATCGATCGGCTCCGGGCACGCCGTTTCGAGAACGGATACCCGACGATACCGATTTCTACAGATTCACTTCTCACATCTTTGTTCGGTGCATCCTCTTCAGAGATTTTAGGGGTTCTCGGGTGATTATGTCTTTAACCTTTACGAAGACCTGGAATGATAAGTGGAGTAGAATCGAAGGAGTAACTGACCTTTCGTGAGATTAGAACGTCGATGTAAAATGATGTTGCAGAAGTCGTTGTCGAGCGAAGTCCACTAAGTGGATAAACGTCTTCCGAAGTTGCTGTTGCAATTTTCTGGATGAGCGCATCCGTGGGAATCTGTTCTGCAATCAGAAGAAAGACTGCGATCAGAGAAGCAACAATGTAGGCCTCGCGAGAGTTTTCTTGAAACTCTTTGTGGATTCAGCGGTTTCTCTTGCTTTGAGGGTTCGAGCAGAGGGAGGAATTTTTCCTCTGCATCTGTGTACGTTAATTTTTTAATGGATTCCATTTATTTCACAAAAAGAACGGGCCACCTATATTGTATATTTTAACTTGCGTTATTTTCTTAGATTATTCTATATCAAAATTTTGCATTTTTAAATAATCACTTATGAATAATTAAGATATCTATTCTCAATTAAGTTGCAGTTTAAATTCTTCATGCCTATTATTCATCCCTTACTGACCATTAGATCTAAAACAACCCCCACCTTTCAGAACCAAACCTATATCTTCTGCTAATTTCTTCTTCTCGCCAGCATTCTTTTCTCAGTCTTATTTCGCTTCTGATAAAACTTGACGGGTCTTGTCTAGACTACTAAGTTCTTTTTGTATAACGTCTGTAGTTTGTATTTCGCTCAGAAATTGTACTTAACAAATATACACATATTAAGTATCCGGAATACTACACCTAGAGGCGCGTGGATAAAACAAAGGAGCAGGATCAGAGTCGTCGAGCAAACGAGGAATAATCGTGGGAGGGATTGTGCATTAAAGGAGAATTCTCGCGTGTAGGGAGGAGACAATAAGAGGAGCGAATCGGCGAAACGAACGGCTCGCGACAAAGCGAACGCAATGAAGCAGGGCGTTGTATTTCATTCTCTGTGCTCATTGGCGCATAAGATCGAGCATAACCCCGCCGGTGTCGGGATTTACAATCGCTGTTGGGGCGAATGCGTGCAGGAATGCCCGAGGTTCTCTCGCAGCAGCGCGCGCGAAACAGCCTCTTGCGGACTCGGGGCTGGTTGGTTGCGCGGCCGCCATGGTGGCTTGAATTATTCATTCCGGGGGCCCCCGCGTGCATTCGTTGCCTCGGTACCATATCAGAGAGCCGCGTCACATTAACCTAAGACACCGCGCGTTGTTTCACGTAGTATCAGCAATTAGATTTCGCGGATAATGCGCCGCTGCGGCTATGATAACCGAGTTTACCGTGCGCCGAGCGCTCGGAATCTCTCTTTGAGATACAGCCTTTCGACGAGCCATCGCTCCCGCTCTCTCCGCTAGCCGCCTCTCTCCCTCTCCGCTCCGCTCCCGGAATCGTCTTCAACCCCCACAGGGTTCAAGCGCGCACGCGGACGCTCCGTGAACGTTAACGATTTTTAACGGCCATTTATATGTCCGCGGAATAACCGCCCGACCAGCGACCGCATGAATATTAATCGCGAATACGCGGACCGCGCGCCGAAACCGCGGATTTCCAGACCACGGACACGCCAAGTTCCAGCACGCACAAAGATCGAGCCTTGTGCAATGCACAAGTGCACGTAGTTTTGAAAAGTTTGCTTTCGATTCATAGAAATGCGATTAATACCGCTTTGGGTGATATTTAATAAATCTTTAAAATCAGATTCATTTCCGACGTTCATTTCTCAGGTTTTGTTCATACAAGCTAAACAATCCAATGTTGTTCTTTAATCATGATTACTCAATAATAACTATAATGAACCTAGAACCATTATCTGCTCGAAGAATAATATCCGACCAGAGCTTTATTTTTCATTTAATTAATAATCATATTGATTGTTCTTCTCTACTTGGGCAAATCAATTTTTATGTACCGGAACGTGAACTGAGAACAAGAGCGGCTTTTCAAACACTTAAAGAAATGAGTCGCATTATTGCAACAATCATGCACTATTTATAACAGTATTGCTTTTTTCATTGAATCTTTGCAAAACTTTAAAATGCAACTACGCAGGATTATATGATAATACCTATTGATTGTACCAGTACTATTTTTTTCTTTTCTTTGTAAATACTTATGAAAAAAGGGCTTCTGTCCATCTATAATAAATAATAATAACATAAATAGTCGTCTAAAATAATTATTGAGCCAAGCCCAGCCCTTCGATCGGTCGAAAGAGGTCCGAGTGAAATTTTTATAAATGATCGGATAGAGTATGAAGAAATACAAGGTGGAATTATGGAAATCTGGCGCACTGTTTCGAACGGTGCGTGACTCCGTACTGTATAGAGCAGGGCCCAGCCCCGAAGAAAGCCACAGGGAGGCGAAAGCGAGTGTAATGCATGCTCATGCATCGCCGGACCCGGTGATTAATGCATTCGGCCGCGGCGTAGTGCAGACACGGAGCCACGGGCTCGCTCAGTTTACCTGCACGTGCACCGCACGCCGCCGATTTTCTCCCTTTCATCTTCCTGGAGAATCTCTGCCCTCGATGGGCACACGTGAATCCACAGTGTGCGCACACCAACTGGCCATGTGTGTCCACGATCTGATTCCACGAGCGTCTTACGTGACGCTAGGGAACTGCTCTCCGGAGACCGTTCCGGAGCTACGAAACAGCGACAGAATCGCTTTGTAGACGGCTTTCCGAGAAACGGACCCGTGTGTCGCGCTTTTTCCTGCATTTCGAACGAGCCGCTCGATCGAAAGATAACCGAAAAGATGTTCCGCCGATGGACGCCGACCTCTCAACTGCGAAATTGATTTTTCGACCAGTTGAATCTCTTTCGAGATGCAGATCTTTCAGAAGATAATGAAGAAAAATAAGAGAAATCGAACACTGCAATAAAAATCGAGAGAAACCGTTCATGAAATAAATTCGCAACGGAAAAGACCGCAATTGTACCAGCCACTTATTCACCGTGTACTATATCTCTCGAGATTGGCACCAACACGAGCGAAACTTCAACAGTTCTAACTCAGCAACGTTTACTTCGCCGATTCCCATGCAAATTCCAATTTTTACAGGTTGCTTTTTCGAATACAGGTAAGGCATAAATTTTAATCGTCGATTGGAAAGCTTCTGGTGAAAATACCATAAAAATGCTATTAATGTTCGTCAATACACGCGTTGCTTAGTATTTAACAAATTTGCACGTACCATAAACAATTTGAACCGTAGGCCAATCATAAGTAACGACGGAAAATGCATAGTTTGAAGTACGTGCAAACCGGTTTCGAACTTCGAAGTCGTGGAAGATGCACTTCGGCAGATGGAGTTTATGCGGCAACCCAATATTTTGCATTGGGAAGCTCTAGATTCTAGACTGTGGAACCGTGTATAATGGTTAAAAGTGTCTGTGTTAAAAGTGATCCGATATCAACTTGTCGAGTCGCCATTTTGGATCGACCAGAGGTCTGATGAATAATCCAATGTATCGAGTGTCAATAATTTACGAATTTTCTCTGCTTTTATTGAACGCAACGAATTAATTTCGTGCGTCCCGAATATATAGGAAGCACCCAGCTTTCGCACACCCCCAAATGCTCCCCCGAAATGTCTCCGCGCCGCTCATAAATCGGCGCCATCAAAATACGCGTCCCGTTTCATCGGGAAAATACAGCGTATTTATACCGGTTGCCAGGCGCTTCAAAGTATCGGGCTCTTCCCCGTCCCGATAAAATTTCGCGTAAATACCGTCGATGTTTATCTGCGAATAATTCTGCGCGTAGCTAGCCCCGTCTGAATAACGATTACAGCAGTCGGAAGTTAGCCGCACGACACGTAGGCGGTAGATTTACAAATGCGGCTGAAACTTTTCGCTAGATGCGCATCGAGAGATCCGTATAAAGAGAAACGAGATATCGTTCGAGGAAGCGAGCACGAGCGACGTTCACAAGGGAGTCTGGTTAGTTCGTAAAACGCGGAAATTGACGAGTACGAGGCGTTAATGAGTCATCGGTGTCTGTGAGTGTCCGCGAGTCCTCGGGCTTCCCATTCGTGCACGTAACGCCGTAATTAGCAAGCTTGTAATTGCCGGCACGGTAGCAGAATGCGCCATTTTCCACCGGTTATTACGACAACCATGTCAAATCACTGATACTGTCTCAATTAAGAGACATTAGGGGAGACCGGCGGGGGTAATCGAACACGCTCGCCGAACGAGAGCTCATTTGCATAGATAAAACTGCACTCGGAGAAGGCGATTAGCACCGCGTCGAGGTACCAGAGTTACTATGGCCGAGAGTTAAGGTTAGTCTCGGTTTTTCCGACGAGCCGCGTTCAATTCTAACCGCGTTCCGAGCCATTACGCCCGAGACACCGCTGCGACGCTACGTATCTCGATAAACCTAATTAATTCCGCGGCCTATCACTTCCTAACATCCGGCCACCCACCGAGAGCTCGGTACTACCTTGAAGAATGTCAAGTACGGGAACACGAGACCGCGAACACACACCACTGATTATCCAGCGATTTACACGCGTCTGGCGTGTACAAAACGACGCTTTTCTCACGAATCAAAGGGCCGTTCCTGTTGAGAGTGCTGTCACGTTTGACACGGTTCTCACTGTCGATGCAATCGCGACGATCGACGGACCTCCAAACGAGCCAGTCGTTTGCCATTGCACTCGTCGATTATACACTGACGCAAGAATAAAATCATTCTAGAGTGCGCTGAATGGTTGCATAATCCGTAGCACGTTTCAGCTGAAATTATTTTCGACGTTAGTGCAATTAAAACGCCTCGTGTCACGAATAAATTTTATAAATGTGAAACTTCGAAATAATTGCCATGTGTGTCGTCTTTATGATTCTCAAAGAATTAAATTAGTTAATAAGTTGCGTAAAATTAAGTTTTTTCTACCATTAAAAGCGAACATTTTCTTTACTAAACCTAATGTTAAAGTCTTCATCTCTAGAGATTATTAATTCTGTCATTGTACACTAACTGTAAGAGTACTGTTAAAAAACATATTGTTAAAGCCGAAATAAACCTATAATAGGTTTCAGTGGCTCAATAAAAAAAATAATTGCCATGTATAAATCGAGAGGTTTAGAACGTCTTCTATCAGGCGCACGTGGAAAATCTAGTTGTTTGAGCTCGTGAATTTCGATTAATGCGTAACACTGTACTAATAGGAGCTCCGTCAGAGAGAGAGCGGCTAAACAATCCAGGCCATAAAAGAACAAGAACAGGGAAGTTCGGGGCCGTGGGGGCACATTAAAATATTCCGGAATAGTGGAAACTACCGTGGCTATCCACGTGTAAATTCACGTTTGCGGGGTAGGAGAAAGGGAGAACAAGTTGGTCGGACAACGCTTGTTATTAGCGCTTTAATTGGGTCCAGTCTCTTATCCAGCAATATTCCGGGTATTGGGGTTCTCGTACCTGCCGCCCATATGGTTGTCCTAATCCGCAGCCAGTGGCAATCCCAAAACTACTGGTAATGAGACACATGTGGACAAATTCATACGTAGTATTTCCAGGTGAATCTTTTCGACGTGACAAGGTCTCGTAAAAATCCCGAACTATATAAAACCAGGGAGAGATTCAACGAGTCTGCTTTTTATTTCGTCGAGATCCTTTTTTCTCAAAATCGAATGACTGTATTCGAGCGACAATTTGTATTTAATTGAAATACAGAAACTAATCTGGCGCGTTAACGATAACGGTGCCCATACGGCCGGGCCTAAAAACCGCTTTACAGTGGCGTATCCCCGGCATCGCCGCTCAAAATGGCGAACTGGTCCAACTGGTCCCCCGATCGATTTTTCTTTCTTTTAGGCTCATTCAGTCTGTCCCCTTGGCTCGTCGAAAAATCGCGCGAATTTTTCGGCCCGGGCTTCGGGTTACCTGGTCAAACGGATAATTTCTCACGCTCTATTTATACAATTAATTGGCGGACCACCCTGCTGCACCACCCTTCCCCTCCTTTTCTTTTCCCTCTACCGGTCACGGTGACCAGACCACGTTTCCTCGAGCGTCGCCGCGTAAATTTCCGTTTTAATTGACACTGATTTAACGGCCTCTTTGTATTAATTTTAGGCGGAACTGTCGCTAGGAAATGATCGCGAGAATTACGGTCGATGGCGATCCGCCGCTGCCGCCCGGGAAAACGTAATTTCACGCTCTTAGCAAATTCTGGCGACTATGCATTTTGCGAAACGTCGACACATTTACGAGGGTGAGCATCCACAGCGGCAAAAGCGTGCGTGCTAACCGCGGTGTCTATAAATAAACGGTGAAATGCGGCAAACGGTCGGCTTTAATTGGAAGGTTCGAGCGCACGCAATGTTTGTTACGATAGGTTTCGTTCAGGAATGCAATTAAAACGGTGATCTCATCGGATCGCGAACAACGAAGTAAAAAGGACGACCGTTTTGCGAAAACGAAGAACACCGTCGCCGAGACCCGGCGACTCTGTCAATCGGCCGACGAAAACGCTCGATTAGGCGACCGTGTCTAACACGGCAGCCGCCTGGAACCGTTCAAATTAAAAACAATTTGACGAGACCAATTCCAGCGGTTGTAACAGCGAACATCAGCGTCGGCCCGGTCAATTAGGGATGACGAAGAGCAAGATCAAATTTGTTTGACTGGATTATGCTTTAGTAAATCCTGCGGAACGTTAACGTTCGCTCAATGCTTGTTGGGCAAACTCTGCCAGCTCTTGATAGCGAACGATGATTTTTCAGAAAAGTTGGTTGCTTTACGAAGATCTATTCGCCAAGAGCAACAATGTGAGAGAAACGAACAATAAACCTGGCGTGGTTCAGAAAACGTAAGAGAGCGATCTCGGTTGATTTATTTAGTAAATGAAATTTATTTTCGTTGGAAATTGTTTATAATGGAAGGCGGGTCTCGTTTTAATTTTAGTGGAGGTCGAATAATTCAAATCGACTACTTCCAGGATGTACTTCTTCGTTTTTTTTCTACAGGCCTAGGCCCATTTTGATCTCCTTTTACCGAAATCCAAATCCACTCGGATTTTAATATATTCAAAATTATTCAATATTTCAATATTCAATATTTTATTTGATTGCAAATAAAATAACAATAAGACCATTCAAAATTATATGTATAAAAATCATCGAATAAATATCTATGATATGATAACTATGAAATGCACAAATTTTCACGGTCAGTGCACGCAAAGTAGCAGAATAGGGGATGAGAGAAATGTGGCGGGCATGTATCACGATTGAGCCGAACTTAAAAGCGCGCATGTGTGCCGTTATCCTTGAGATTAAAAAGATTACGGGCCGCGAAGCCCGGAGGTATATTCAGCGAACTTTTTCCAGCAGACACAGGTGCTTTCTGCAAAAAAAGGTATCCCGCCTTTGAAGCTCGATGAAGAAAAAAAGGAAAAAAGACGAAGAAACATTGTCTGCGAGTGGACTTAATGTATGCCGCTTGAGCTCTCGGAGGGTTTAGGGCTGAGTCGCGGTGTTTGGGCTCGCATTTGGGATTCGTGGTGTAAAGCAGCCGGAGAGAGCAAGTGCATGTACTGGCGGGAGGGAGAGGAATAGGGGACATAGGACGCAATGGCGTCGAAGGTGCAGGAATCAATGCGACCGCATTAGTGCCTTCGGCATCAAAAATCACCTGGACTACCTGGACATCGTGGAAGACATTCTTCCTTCGCTAGAAATCACAGTTTGTTCAATGGGACATGGTAAAAAAAAATAGACAAGGCAGTAAACGTGCCTTCTTTGTTAAGCGTTTGAGTGCCGGTGAAGCACATATTGGCTGAAACGGAGACATGCGGGCCAGTACAAGCAAAGACCTTACCCGAAATTGTGACTTCAAGCAATAGCAAAATGATGTGTACCTAATAACCATTCGGACCCGCATTCACAGTCACGGGCACAGTAATTGATGTACTTTGAATGAGTATAACGACTGATACAGAAGTGAATGTGAATTCTGGTTGGAAACAGGATCGCAGAGGGTGAATATTTGGGACCAAGGCAACCAGGGAGGTCCGAGCGATTGATCCGCAGAAAAATGTGCCCGGCGCCACTGATCACGACCGTATAGCATCTCGAAAGTGAGAAGAGGTTCACGGGGGGCTGTAGAGAGAGAAGAGAGAGGGAGGGAGTGTGGAGAGACAGAAATTGAGGGGCACACCCGCTCCCTGCGGCCATCGTCAATCAGAATTCCGCGAATTAGCGTTAACGGGCCGTTATTGCCGCGTCCATTTGGCTAGTGTACAGTTTGGGTCGTGGATATGAGCCCATAGATTCCCCATATTCTACGCCGTATGGGGCGATGGTGCTGCCGCGCATAGCCCACCGGAATCCGGTTAGTTACTACCGCATGTTATGGACCGCCGCGCGCTATTCCCTCTCGATCCCCCCGTGTCTCAGCCCCTCTGGCCCGATTCTCTCTCGCTCCATCTGACCCTTTCTCTCTCTTTCTATCCCCCTTTCACCCCCTCCCTCGTCGGGACGCTTCTCTCGTTTCATCGTTCCCGGAGCTGGGTCGGCTCTTCTCGCACCGCGTGTATCCGTGGAAAGCTCCACCCTGCCGACGGGCACAATGCGAATGGCCGCGGCCTCTCTGCCACCGGCTTTATGCATCTATCGATACCTATTTACCCATTCGCGCAGGAGCAATGCTTCCTATTTCCATGGATAAATGTGCAACGCCACCGGCCACGATCTACGGCGGCGCGATCCGCTAAGCCGTCGTTGAAACTCTTTTGAATCAACAGGGATACACCGTTCCGGACCAATGTCCGAAAGCGAATAATGGCGCGGATGTGCTAGAACCCACCGGGTTTTGGGACTTAACTTTTAGCCCGACTTCTACCTTCTGATATTCTAGCGCACTCGTCGTCTGCGTTTCAAACCATTCACAATTCCGGAAGCATGTTAATGCTTCGGATGCAGTATCACATAAATTTTCAATTACATCAAGTGTCCGAAGATGAACCAGCAAAGCGGACACGCAATATCCGAAGGAAAACGGTCTTCTTTTTTTATTTTAGTCACTTAGGCAGCGCAGTGTGCGAGACCACACGATCTAGGGTATTTCTAGCCGAGTCCAGGAAACCCGTCAGCCACCGGAACTGTCCCGGTCGCGTTTAGATTGACCGTATGAAAGTTTCAGGCCCGCCGGACCATTCCCTATGAGTGATTTTACCAACTTGCCGCCCGGTAATTTGCACGGTAACGTGTAACTCTGGTCGAACATTCGGTTACTCTGGTAACCGTGCGCAAAATGATTGCTATTTACACAGCGGCCCGGCCGGCGTTATGTTATAATTTTGGTGCATCGCGGTGAATTATTTATCGGTCGCGGTCGCGCGAATGCATTAGCGGACGTTGCCGAGTGACGAGAAGAAAAAGAGAGGCTGCAGGGTTGCACAGTGCTGCACAGTCCGATAGTTGCATTCGGACTTTGATGTAGGAATAATCAGTTGCAACTACTTGTTACTAAAATAAACAAAGCGTAGAAAGTGAGGAGAGAAGATCGGATTTTAGTTGCAGCCCCATTTGCATCAGAAGTGGATGCGTCCATTTATTTTGACTGGCTATTATCACGGTAGCGGGTGTGTCAAGTATGAACCATCAAGGTTGCCGCGGAATTCGAAGCTAGTTTCTTGTTGTTCCGCTGGAAATTTATTTGGCAATGATAATCATTTTGATTTTATTACATCCGGCTCTTTGTGCTGATTAAAAATGCATATGCTATCACGGTATAGAAATATTTGAGTCGCTTATTTTTAACACATTTCACTAACATTGACTCCGACCTGAGAAAAAAGCAATTTAGCAATACTAAAATTTGTGTAACATATACACAGTCTCGTAACACTTAAATCTCAGTTGTAATCGATGCTAATGGATTCTGTCGCTATAATTAACCAGGAAGCCATTTTGAGGCCAGTAAAATAATTCTGCTGAGCCATTAACTGATCAGGTGTGGTCTCTCCGACACACGAAGAATTTTTTAAAATGAATAATAGCGTGTTTACACTTTCTATGAATAAAACGTTAATGTCACTGCTTATTTTTAAATACTATTTTTACAGCGAGCACAATGCGTTGAAAATTATAATTCAAAGAAGTATATTAAAATGTTCCGAGTAACAACCTGACTAATTAAGTGTTAACAGAGTTTATTAGCTGTTTATTACAACTATTACTAAAATTACACGTCCGGAACGTGTTAACGACGCAAATGAGCCTAAACCGCATTGGATCTATAACAAAGATCCTATGTAAATCTAATAAAAGATAACAAGGGAATATGTAAGGAGGTCTCACGCTACTGATTGATATAGCCTCGTTAATCTCATCGCGAACTTAACCCTAGATAACTACTCTGACTACGACCTCTAGAATACCAAATAAAAACGCACATAATCGAGCGGTTCTTATTCCACTGGAAAAATATTTGATCTTCCAGAGAAACAGGTTAAATAAATAATGTTTCGTAAAAATAATTCTCCAAGTGAATAAAGCACGCGAATAAAAATCGTTCAACGTGTCCAGAAAAAAAACGACCGTCGAATTACTGTGGAAAAATCGCTGACGAAAAATTAGTGGAGAAACGCAGTCGGGAGTGCATCCCGGTGCAAGGATCGGGGCGCTACCGCACACACGTGTCGCCGAGAAGAACGAGGCGCGTAAAAGTCAGCGGTAACGGGTCAAACAACCAGTTTTCAATAAACGGAGGCGGCTCTTCTGCGAATATCGGGTTGCAGAAGAAAACCGAGGCAGCGATTCTTTGTTCGCGGCTGCAGTCGGCGAAATTGCGCAATGAAACAGGAGCTCGGTCGCGAAGCACGAGAGAAAGAAAACCATCTGCGCCCCGCTGAGCAGTCGTCGGTAATCTCAAGCGATCATTGCCTTATTTAAACTTTTATGCAACGAGTCTCTAGCCGCCGATAATTCCCGTCACGTTCGCGGGCCGCAGCTCACATATGCCGAGAGAACACGGTCCGCGTAGATGTCTCAATCCGATGAACAGGCGTCAGGGTTCAAGGCGATTTGCAACGGCGCGTAACAAGAAAAAGCGATCGCGAGACACACCGAGAATTTACTCGGACAAGGAACGAAAGACCATCCATCGACCTGAGAGCCTAATTACCTGGCGCAGGTATGCTGCAGCCCATAAACACGATTGTGACTCTAATCAGCATTCGAATAATCGTAGAAAAGTTGGGGCTGGTCAGGAAGATGCACAGGACCATTTTTAGATAATATTCAAAATTTTTGTCGTACGAGATTGACACTGAATTTTTTCACAAGAATAATTTTGGACTGACTTTTAACGAACAATTTTTTTTTCGCTGGATGTTTCTTTACATGTTTCATAATTTTTAGAAATTTCGTTTAAAACATTGCAATATTAATATAATGATTGAAGAAACACATTCGTTCTAGATATAAAAAGTAGTTGTAATACCTCAATAATTCTTGCAATCTTAATGTTACAAGATCGACAACAAATACGTCTTTAATTTCCAAAGAGGCTATAAAAATTGCACTATAAAGTCGTACAAATTACAATAAAATTCCTAATAAGTAGGACGTAAAATCCGAGTATAATGTTCGTTAGCAATAAACTTAGGGTCATAACGAAGATAAAAAGCAATTGGCCAGATTCCAACAAGTGTCGGTATACTTACGGCGTGTACAGGTGTCGATACAAGAAGTTTCTCGTAGATCGATATCGTAAAGAACTGCACTGTCTTGCGCCTAAGCGGTCAATCGGGACGAACGGGTAGCGAGACTGCACCGAGACTGGAATTAATAGCCGAACTGCCGTTAATTTACCGAACCGGGTGCACGGCACCGAAGAAGAAGAAACGGAGAAAAAGATGGTGGCCGTCGACCAACCCCGTCGGCGTCGAGAAACAGACTCGAGACTAAGCAAGAGGAGTTCTGTTTTTTTTCAGAAAATCACGTTTTTTACCTGACATCCTGACAATTACCTAGAATCACGAGTGTCACGGTCGACGCGATTTCCTTAAACAGCCGGATATTCTTTCTGTGAGTTTCAAGGACTGGCAAAGGTCCGCAACGTGTTTTAGACTCCTTGACTACCTAGGCCTGGCTCGTTTTTTCCTCTCTGTCGTCGTTCGACGTGGCCACAAAAAGCCTTAAAAAATCCGTCCGTAACCCAGCAGCCAGGAAGGCAGTTACGAAATTGCGTGGAATTTCAAGGCTGCTCGTAAAAAGCTCGGAAAAGAATAGCCGGGGTGCCGCGTTTCCTGCAATAGTGTGGCTTTTTTTCTCTTCCACGGCGGTCGACCGGCTCAGACAAGGCAGAACCGGGGGCTGGAAGGGTCCGAGGTCTCTCAAGGGTTGTTAAAAACGGCCGGTTTGGCTAAAAAAGCATTTAACGGGGTGACAGAGAGGGTGTTTATGGCAGGAATACCCATAAAGGGTCATAGCCGTCCTCGGGCACCCCCGGCGTGCCCGGTAAAAAGGCAAACCTGCAAGGTCGTTGCGCTTCGACTCGGCGAAATCAGACGCTTCACGATTCGCTTGACCTCGTAAACCCTCGAAATTCCAGCTTCAACAACCGAACGCGTTGTTTCTTCGACGTCTAACGACCTAACCGCTTCCACCCGCCCGCGGTATTATACCCCGATACCACTCGTTTCCTCGTAAAAACGTTACACAGGCCGTAACTTTTATCGCGGCAGATTTATAGTCAGATTGCTTACCATTCGACGAAACTGTTGAAGGGAATTCTTGGTCTGTAATTAATAACTTGCAAGTTCAACGAACCACTCTATGACTTCATCCTGAGATCGCGTAAAAAATTGTTGACGAAATCATTCAGTAAAATAAAGATTATGCGGGATGGAATTCCTTCGTTCGCGCGCGTCCGTCGGAAGGGAACGCGATTATTATTGAACATAGGATACCACAAGATTCAAACATTTACAATTAACAATTTTATCTCGACTACATTGCAACAAATAAGAAAAGGAAATAACGAAAATGATTCTGCTGGTGAAGGAAGGACGTCGAGAAGCGACCAGAAAAGAGCAGCGATTATTATTGAATTCAAACATTTACAATTAACATTTTATCTCGACTGCATTACAACAAACAGGAAAAGGAAATAACAGCGAGAATGATTCTGCTGGTGAAAGAAGGACATCCAGAAGCGACTGAAGCGACTAGGAAAGGGCAGCAAGTTTTTTTGGTAAAAAAAAGCATCGTCCGTGACGAAAGATTGGTTTACGACCACGACACAGGAATAAAGGGTCACATCCGGGTAACAGGTAACGTCTGGAAGAAGACCATCCGTCGGAAGTGGCCATGCCGCCCGTCGGATCCGGCCTGCGACTGAAGCTAACCGTTTATGCCCGTCTTGACCTCGTAAACCCTACAATTGCCCATTTTGGGGTTTCTGCTTTTTTCCCTCGGCTCCCTTATTGAAGAAGCAACACATTTTTTTCTGGCTCTCCTCGCCAGTCAAGGACAACGTCCGTTTGACGATCAGTAGAAACCGTGGAGTTAAGGGACCAAGAGTTAGTTCGGTTGTGGCCAACGAGGCTCCAGCATCATCGTCGCGTTTGCTCCTCGAGAAAACTCAACCGTAGCTCGAACATGAGATCTATCCGATATCAATCGATTCCGTAACGATTTCGTATCACTTCCGGTTTATTCGAGTGTGAATTAATCGTGAAAAATGGATATACCGCTCGAGAAAGGATTCCTAGAACCAAACTTGACCAAATGGTAAGTTTCCTAAAAAAATCATATAAATTGAACGATAGCGAGATTACTGGCACGACGAAGGTTAGATAGCGTATTCGGTACCAGCCGCCATCTTGCTATCCCGTCCATACGTGACCAGCGTCCATAAAGCTTAAGAAACCGGCGGGCTAAATAAAACACAGATCATTACGTGCTCCAATTCGCTTAAAGCAAATAATTGCTCGGAAATTACACGGTGGTGTTAGTTGTCGATTGACTTTGCAAAAAGGGAATAAGTCGGTTCCTTCCGGCCGGGCAATCTCGTCGAAGATTGCCCCGCGTTAAACTCTGTTTTCCGCTCGGATAGCCCCGTGTTTCGGAATATTCACGGAGAAGGACAGTTTCAGGCTCGAGAAGAGGTGGCGTGGCGGGACGATAGCGTGTTATTATCAGCGAGGCATAGTCGTCGACGGAACGACGCCGTGTCGATCGTCCACTTCCGTGAAAAGTGTCTCACGGTCTGCGAATAATTACGGTGCTCTCGCATGCGAGGCTCGCGCGTTTACGCGCGTTGATGATACGCTGCAATAGGACCGGAGAAAAAGTGAAACTAGATCGCGAACCTCCTTGTCAAAAGGGTCGATAAAACTCTATGAAACGGCCATGTTTTTCTACCCGAGCACAACGCCGCCGGTCCAAATATTTGCATACCTCGAAATTGCAAGGTTCGTACAAAAATCACAGCAGAGAGAGAGAGAGAGAGTGACAAACGTGTTTGTACATACACGGCTGCGAGCGTGTTAAGCGAGAGTCGGCAGGACTCGTTGGCGTTGAGGCAGGTCAAGAACTCGTTGCCATATCAATATACTTAAGTGAAATGATACGAGGCAGCCGTAAAACCCGACAGTAATGACGCATTAGGGGTTTGCCGGGCCGATTTAGTTGGCTATCAAACAAAAGGCAAGTTTTACTGAATCCAAGTCCGAAGCGGAGGCGCGCGCGTTTTAAAAGGTTCGGTGTCTGAAAGAGAACGCGCGCGAGCGAGCGAGCGTACCCGGGCCATTTATACCTGACGTTTTATGCGTTTTATAGGTGCGACGTGCGTCTCGTGTGCCAAACGACGCATAAAAGTGCAACCAGATTGCTCGTTCCCCTCGTTGCCGCGTTACGGATTATTCTTAAAATTTCACACTTCTGATGAGCCGCCGCGTCACAGGCCTCGCGATTAATTTTAATGGTGGAAAAAAGCTCTCCGGCCTGTTTGTACATTTCATCCAGCCTAAGACACGCCACCGATACCACGAGACTCGGTGAAACACGCTCGCGTGTTTTTTGGCCGCTGTTACAATCGCTTTCAAATAAACTAGCGCATAACCGAAATGAAAATTGTTAGTTTTCAAGCTTTGCGACGAGGCAGATAGTTTCAGCGGTAAGAAATCGCACACGTTTAAGAGACAATAAATAATGAGATATTAATAGTCTCAAATAGACGCCGTCTTCGCAAATAATTGCCTCCGGATAGTTAGCAGTGATTCATACCACGGGATTGCAAATCCAGGCGTGCATTGGCAATGTCCGTCCACCGTGAAACGCGCAAGACACGCGATTTTTTGCCGCGCGAACAATAGCCAACGATCGAATAAAAATTATCATACCGCACTACCGTGTTACCGGCGCTGCGCGTAATATTTATGGTCGGCCGGAGAACGAACATTGTACCGACAACTGTAACCGTGCGCAGCATAGTTCACGAAAGGAAAACGGATGATGAATATTTAGTACGATAGCAACAATAGATTATCAGCGCCGTGAAGCATGACCCGGACTTTTTTTTTTCGAGTTGCCGCTCGAAATCGTAAATATGGACGCGGATACGTAATGCCGTCGCTAAACGTGCTTTTCCTATTGAACGACGAGCGCTCTAAGGCTGTAACCGAATCGCGTCTAGTCTCCAGGAAAAGCTTCGTAAAATCAATAGCATTTTTACTGTTTTTTTTTAGAAGCAATGCCATCTTTACGCGAAAAACAAAATTACTTTCCTAACTACCAAATATAAAAAACGTTCGTAAAAATGTGGTGTAATTCCAGAGGAAGCTTTATGGATTTCTTACTCTTAAATAATTTTTCACTTAGCAAGTAAGTTTGCTCCATAAAACCGTTGCTCTTTCGTTTTTCTTTTTAACACGGAATTAAATTTGAACTATATATAATATGGTCCCTTTCTTAAGCAACAACACAAGGTTGATTCGTCTAAAAATATAGAGGTATATTATTAAGTACATAATAAATAATTGTTAAATGCTTCCCACGTGTTGTACTAACCTAAAAATATAGAGAATCAACAATTAAATGTTTATGCTTCCCTATATTATCTCAGCACAAGGTTTCTAAAGAACTTGTGCTCTTAGATTTTTATAATTACCGGTCTTTTATTTGTTCGTTTACTCACGAATTATCAATGTCAATTCTCGATTAATTGTGTTTCACTGTCATCCTGTATATCTGTTTACTTTTCTAAACTATCTGCCCTCTCTCGAGCACATATGGCTCACCGACCTGTGCACAAAGCTAACATATATAATTGATTAATTGTTACAAACGCAATTATATATTTCTTGAAAATGTTCTTAACTAGACCGAAACGTTGAAAAAAGTTCTATTAACTTTCAAAACTGCTTAATTAGTAACATAATAGTAAATATCAATTTATTTATTTAAAATTGTCGATCGAGATAAAATGAAACAGAAGCTTTATGGTCTTGAAATTTTTCTTGCGATGCTCGTCGTCTCTAATACGACCGCCCCAATAATTAATATTCGGAATGACTATGACCCACATACGAGGCACGAGAGTCGGACACGACGACGAGACGATTAGCCCGACTTTTTCCGATTATGTTCGTGCGGTATCGATCGTCGAGAACTCATTCGATTTACGGCGTTGTGCACGCGCGCGAAAACGAAAGACAGAAGGGCGAGTGCAGGAGAGGTCCGGGATTGATGGGATCAATATGCAGTAAGTCTGAGCGAGCGCGTTCAGGGCTAATGGCGGAGGAGACGCGGCTGGAAAAAGTGTAATATTTCTGGCGGCCGGGAACACGGTTGCCCTCAGAATGCAGTAACGATTATAACTTCATCGGCGGAACCCAGAAGAAGCGCCGAATCTCTTTGATTATTCTCACTCCGGCAATCGGGAGAACCATGAAAATCTACGGTGGATCTTCTACGCATTCTCGCCAACGAAATTACGAGGGACGAATAATCGGACTTCCAATTGACCCTCGAGTGTTCTTTGCTCGCCAGGCAAGCAAAAAACGAGTAAAAACTATGTGCCCACCACCCCATTGATGATTATCATTTTTAATTCGATCCTTACGCGCGAGTCCAAAGGGGCGGTTCGATTCTTATCAGGCCGCGGCGATGCACGGGTGATACGGGACTGGTTTTCGCCGGTGGATTTTCGCTGGTTGCACACGCCCAGCCAGTGGATTCGATTTCGGCAGAAGCCCGATGGTTACTCGTACAATCGCGCGCGCCCGCCAGTTTGCAAATCGTGGATCGAGCAATACGCCGCCGGGATGATAAATAGAAATGTTTATTGCAACGCTGATGGCAAATATCGGAGTGAAAGATTCATGAAAACGAGCCGCGATACGAGCAAATCATCCGGCCGAGCGCGCGCGCACGTTTCTCTCTTGTTCTCTCGTCGGAGGAGAGAGAGAGAGAAACGCCGGGAAAAACGGCTCCCGTAAAAAGCTGTCTTCGGCGAATAAAATTTTCGCGCGCCGGCGATAAACGAACAGCCCGCACCGGGCCCGACCTATAATTCCCCGGTATCGTTTATTAATTGCTCGAAATGCGCATCAAATTAGTCGCGGGCCCGCGAACGATACGTCACGTATTCAATTTACAATCATGGCGGCCACGATGGAATAAATTAATGCCGTCCGCGATACCAATCGTTTCGCATAATAAATGCCGCGTTATCGAACGTATACATCCGAGATATTGGACGCGGCCGTGCTACAGTGAAAGCGAACCGATTAATCGAGTTTTTCGCAGCGGACGCGAGCGCGGAGGCCGGGCCCGATTAATGAATTTACAAAATCCGGGTTCCG
This sequence comes from Lasioglossum zephyrum, assembly GCA_028455615.1. NCBI lineage: Eukaryota > Metazoa > Arthropoda > Insecta > Hymenoptera > Halictidae > Lasioglossum > Lasioglossum zephyrum. The sequence continues at coordinate 6,175,148 of CM052333.1, forward strand.
CCATATTGAAAACGTTGTAATAGCCAGCGGGGAATTGATGATGGTCGCCGGGGCCAATTACCGGGGGCGGAATTTATAAAATCCGCGGGTACAGAGGATTTCGCGTGTCCTATCGAAAGCTGAAGAGCGTTGCGACGCATTCGCGCGGCGTCTCGTTAAAAATGAGCCGCACGGCGAGAGAATACGGGGTCGGTTGGTCGGTTGGGAAAACAAGAAGATCTTAGAGGAGTAGAAAGGCGGCGAGGAGGCAAGGAGAGAGATTAAAACCACGCTTCGAATTCGAATCTATAAGTGTCTCTCGGTCCTCCGGGAATCGGGCGGCGGCACGTGTCAAAGGGTGGAAGAAGAAGAAGAAGAAATTCAGCGACGCCGTTGAAACGCGCAAGCGCGAACGGCGATGGAGCTATTCGGGGATTTGGCTGGTGCAACAAAGACACTGCACCCGGTCAAGATGGCTGACTACTCCCTCCATTTCGTCTCCCACCATATTCCATTCCGTCTCTCTGCCTCGAGCAAGAACCGAGAGAGAATCGGGCTCTCGACGCGCCGACCAGAAACGGGTACATACAATCGCACACTGTTTCGTCTACACTTACCCTAAATATTTTTAAACTTCCTCTTCGTCTTCCTCCGCACTTTCCGCCCTCTTTTCCACGGAGATATTCGTCCCTCTAACGTTCCCCAACCACGACGATTTCTAGCGCGCGCATCGAGAGCGTGCATCGTCTTTCGAAATCTTGCCGTCGCCGTTCTTTCCCTCTTCCCGTCGTTTCATCGTCGTCGTTGATTTTCCACGAAAAGACACGCACGGAAATGTATCGTGACGGTGACGGGACGCCGCGCGACGCGTCTGCCGACGCCAGGGGACGCTACGGAGGGGAATGCCGACAAGGGCGGGTTGAGAGAATGATGCGCGATGGGGGGACGAAATTTCGAATCTTCCCGGCCGTGTGGTAGAAATAACGCTTTCGGATTCACCTCCGGAGAAGTTTGTCGAAACGCGATTACCCGTGAACTTTCGCTTGGAGTGACGAGTTCACTCTCGTCTTTGGGTCAGTCTGACTCGAAACGGACTGACCATTTTAATGTTTCTAAAATACTGATCTCGAAAGAACTTGCTAGATCATATTTATATAATGAGAATTGATTCAACAATTCAATAATTCATCAAAAAATGCTCGTATATTTCTCCTCGATTTCTACAAGACTAAAAAAACCTGTCGATAGATAGAGCGTCACGCAAGAATCAATCTTCTGAAATATAGAACTTCGAAAGTAATGTATAGAGCCCCTTAATACCGGATGCGACGTCATCTTCAACGACTCTCCACGATCCATAAAACAACCACAGGGAGAATCGTTCAATTCCAATAAAATAATCGTGGTTGCATTGTAGGTCGCGTCTCCGAAGAACACGGGTAATAATCATTTTTATCGTATCGCGCAGGAAGATCTGCGTTGCATGGAGAGCACTCGATGTGTAGGCTCTGTGTAATAGCGGATGGCGTGTAAAACAGAACAATATCGATCGTTAGAGGGTCTGGCGGGCCGGTGTCGGCGGTCTGGCCTGCGTCTCGGTTGTAAGATTTCCTAAATTGCGCGCGTCGTGGCGTGGCTGAGACTGTGACGACGACGGTTGTAGTCGAGATTCCTCAGCATGTAACCCGAAAGTCGAAGAGGCGGTCGGAGGATAGGCAAAAGTAAGGATAGGTTGGCGAAGAGAAAGGCAAGCCGAGGCAGCAGCAGGCAAGCGAAGGCAAGGGCAGGCAAGGAAAGAACGTGGTGGAGGCTGCCAGGGACAGATGGACCGTGCGCGAACGGTGGTAGGAGAACCCGAAGATGGCTGCCGTGCTCGCGCGGCGTACGCGTCGCGTGCAAACTCGCAACAACGTGGGTGAGCTAACGGGTGCCCGATGTGGAAGTGCGAGCCGTAACTCGGTGATTTTTCCCGGGAGTGAATTCCATTCTCGTCGGCGAGTTTTGCTGAAAACCGTTTTCGTAAAGCGCAGCAGAAGCGCGGCTCACCACGGCGACCACGCCCTTGCCACGGGCAGCCATCTTGCGTGTCAGCTGGCTCGCGATGCACCACGCTAGTCAGTGTTGCAACCTTAGCAACCATCGCGCGATGCACTCTGCCCGCACGGCTAGCCAACACTGGCTGACGCCACTCTTCAGGTACTTTACTCATATTTTTAGCCCTTATTAGGGCTCCACGCTCTCTATCCGCTATCACGAGTCTAAGAAAACTGTAAAATACCTTTGGAAACAGTATTTAAAGCTTCTGCATGTCTCTATACATCTGCATCGTCTATGCCTGTATCATGTTGTAATCTTAAGACTGTATTCACTAGTACTTCTTTCCAGTGCGTTGAAAAAATGCAATCTCCAGACGCATTTTATTGCAGGAACAATGCGACGTAGAACCGAGCGCTAAGAATAACGCCCGGTGAAATAAAGGCTGCACCGTTACCACGTGTTTTCCTCTTCAAGTACGGCGGTTTTTATATGGATCGTACTTTTAGAAGTCTCGGGCACCCCTCGGGCCGTTTCGATCTGCTGCGCCGGCGGCTATAGCTTCGAATATCGTGGCCAGCGACCGGCTATACGCGGCCGTTAACATTTTGTAATGTAACTTTACCCCGTCGTTGATTACATCGTAACCGCCGCTGTCGCTGGGTGGAACAATGGCGAAAATGTATTTATTAGGATTACTCGGTCGGATTTATTCTTTCGAGCCGGATCGAACGGCGTTTCGCAGTCGTTTCGTCGATTGTATTTTTAAACCGTTCCTTTATCCTTATAGCGAGGGCGGGCGCGGTTTTTAAAAATAAACCGCGTGCGCGCGCGCGATCGTTCAGTCTTTCTGTTTGGCGAAAACCGCGACGGCGGCTGCAGCCTGGCGAATAATCGCCGGGTATTAAGCCGGGATTACGTTTTGTTGATTTATCCATTTATTTTCACCGGAGACGGTGGAGGGGTTGGAAGTGATCCCCCGATATCATCGCGTTTTAGCAGACCACGAAACATATCCACTTACACTTCATTGCCTATCAAGCGCCGAGTACTTCAGCTTGAGTTTCATGCCGCGCTGGCTGCCCCCCTCTCTTTCTCTCTATCTCTCTCGTCTCCGCGAAACTTATAAACGTGTTATATATCAGATAAATGTTTTCCCCTGTACGCCAGCCACTGGTACGTGTTTGCTTACAAGTAGCAGAAAGTAAGCCTAGTAAATATTCCCCGATCTCAGATAAACTCATCGGCGAAATTCCGATAAAGTTACCGATTTTACGATAGCCGTATATCTCGGCCGCGTGAATTTCACACGGTTTTTTATCTTACCGCGTCTAACCGCTGAACGTTTCACTGCCGCGCGCACGCTGACTACCGATTTACGGATCGCGGGATAGATTGATATCTCGCCGGAGCGATGCCGGTTACATTTCCAACCCCGATGTCGAAGAAACGCGCGACGGGGAACTCGGTATTTTTAATCTTTGCGGGCTTGGACGAGCACGATTTTGTTGCTAGGGTCGATCGACTGGAAAATTCAACCGATTTCTCAAACAGTGCGCGCACAGTCGGACGTGGAAAAAAAGATTTTCACGGTCCACATCTTCTACGAAGCCGACCGAGAAATAATTTCAAATGAAATATTGCCTCACGAATGAGTTCTAACCCAGTTCCTCCGCCTGCCACATGACGCATCCAATTAAGTAACCTGGACTATAACCTTTTTACGTTCATTATCGAGGTTGGATGAGTAGGCGCGAAGATACAATGCACCACAGGTTGGCCACCCCTAAAACAATGTTGCCCTAAAACGGACTCCTTCACAGCCCTTCGGTGAAGGCTCTAAGAACTTATTACGTCCTACCGTTGAAGAATGTAGGCGGATAGAAGCTCGTATAGGGTTTCTCCAGCTTCGAGTAGCAGGAAGTCTCGGAGGAAGGAAGACAGTATTAGGCATCATGTTTTTGTCGTTTGCCCGCGCGCACTGTCGTTCGTCTCTTTCGTTGGCGTTTCGGTGGTATCCGACGGTCTCTCTCGGCACTTCTTTGGATCAACCGCATTCCTGAGGGCCTTCTTGGCCCCGATGAACCCACTTGATGAAAAGCTCCAGCAGCCCACGTCGCCACTTCTCGTGTACACCGCGTGTACCCTGTGCACGACCCTGTCCCGGGAGAGCCTACGCGGCGGATATCTAGGAGCCATTGCCCATCGAGCTCTCCTCTCTGTCTCTCCTCTTCTACCCCGATAATCCACGACCACTTCTGTTTCGCGATCCTATCTCACCTCTATTGTTTCTATGATCGCGTGTATGTACAGTTAACCGTAGAAGTCGTCTGTAATATTACAAAGTCTAAACCGGACGGTGCCGCGATATGCATCGCGGTGCAGCCTCTTCCGAGAGCAGTCCAGGGAGCAACGCTTTGAATTTCCTTCGGTATTTTTCCTCAGGAATTTCACGTTGCGTCATTTCGCGGTTGGATTCGCCGAGCACGCCCGCGGAACCCGCATTTTCAAATAAATACCCCCCGTATTCCCATATCTACGTTGAAACAGAGACAAAGCTGTGGCCGGATCAGGGAATTTTTCAGGTCGTACAGCACTTCCTCTTTTCTATTCAATTGTATGCGTTCGAATGGGAATCGAGAAAATATTGCTTCGACACACGTTGATTCTTGTATCCATAGGTTGCAGAATGATGGAACCTTCCATGGGTTTCTCGAAATTTCAGAAGTTTAAGGAAGATCTGACACAATTCCATCGAGGAACAACGCGATAAACCGCGTTATCGTTACGTCTCGTTAGATCCGTCACAATTTATTTTCTATTATCTTATCTCCTCGGAAACGGCCATCCTTCACCGTGCACGCACGAAACATCGTACGAGTGTCACCGATATGAACTTTAATTCATAATTCTCGAGTCTGTGTCTGAATGAAGGACGTCGGCGAACGTTGTTTCATTGACTCTTGGAAAGAGTCTATCCTTTAGATTTATAAGATCTTCGGTTCATAATTTTCATGAAATCGATCCGGAAAATGTTGATTAGATTCCAACACGTAATTCACGGCTGCACGTTTGAATTAGTGGAGAAAAAGTGAAACATTCTAGTGAAATGTTGTTCATTCAGTCCAGCGAGGCAACTATCGATCGCCTCGGGTGTTCGCGTCGTTATCAGAGATCCAGTATTTTTACCGTGCAGCGCGTTGCTCGCACACACGCACCGGAAGTTCGTTTACCACGTCGCTGGTTATCCGTCTGATCTAAAACGTTCTGGCGTCACTCACGTCTTGTTAGCGCCTAGGGTGATCGCCGTGTAACGCCGTTAACGTGCACATCACGGCGAGCCATTAAACAGGTAGACCGTACGTGAAATAATTGCGGGAACATAGCGTCGCGAGCACAGAGAGTCGTCGTGGTCGCGATGCTCTTTTGCAAATCACTTCTGGTTCGATTCTGTCTCCCTCTGTCGTTTCACTTTCACAGGCTGCGGCGGTGATTTCGAATAACTCGACGATGATGACGCTGGCTAACCAGTTTAAACGTCGTCCTGTAAATTCTTCATAGCGGAAAGTGAAATGATTAGGTATTGAGCATACAATGACCGAGAGAGCCATTCACGATATCCCGGGACCGGCTTCCCTTTTATTGGATCGACGGGAAACGTTCCTGGGGTACCGGGTTTCCTTTCCCGCTGGGAGCTTTACCTGTTATGAAATTTCCAGTGACCAGCATAAAGAGGACTCGTAATGTCGCCGATTTGCATGGCAGATTAGGGAAATTAGGTGGGCGTGCCACCTGCTGGTAGTTCTGTCCAAACATTGCGGCACGCCTATTTACCTTTGCTTCGGCTTACCTACCTGCTTGCACTTACTTAAGGCCATCGGGGCTATGATTATACGATATCTCCCGCGGTTTACCACCGCGATCCAAGTCTAACCGCGTCCTCCATACAACCCGAGACGCTTCTCTCGGCCCGCAGTGTCTCGAACTTGGAAAAAATCATTTTCCACTTTGTTCGACAGGGATTTAAAGGGCGGAAGGCTCGCGAATCGTATAAATTACGCGAGATAAGGCCGGCCATAATTCCCGGCGACTTCAGTTGCAGCTCGTAACCGGTAAAAAATGGCGTGCACGATCGGCTGAAATACGACCCGTCCCCGCTTGCAACCTTGTAAAGCTTTTCGCAGCTGAGACGGGCTATCGACTCGTGTCCGTCGATGATTCGTCTTTCTGCCGGGATAGGATCCCCGATAAAACGCGAGCCTTCGAGCTCTGCTCGTCTCTACCCAGGTAACTGGATAAGGAGATTCCCTAAATGTTTCAGATTGTGGCGCGCGCGCGTACGCTTCAACCGGGCAGAGCGTTATCTTCCTTATTATTATGCCAAAACGGCGCGGGAAAGGCTTCTAGATTAAAAAGTGCAACGATGCGCAGGCCAGACCCTGGCGCCGCAAACGTGGTGGTTGCTCGCTGCTAATCGCAAGAAATATCGGGGCACCGGATAACTCCTGGCCGCGCGATCACAGGGATACAGAAACGCGTAATAACGAAGCGTTTACAGAGCCAACCGCGGCGATTTCATTATCCCTACGGTTCAGCAATTTACGGACCATTACGGCAAAGTCCTACAGGCTATACTGGGCACGAGATAGCCACGTCGTACCATCCATTATTCATCACCCACTTCTCCGGCCTCCGTACAGTCTCGCCCGGTTGACTTGCGCAGCCCCCTCCCCCTCTCTATCGTCCTCTCTTTCTCTTTCATCCCTCCGACCTCTTCCTCTTTAAATCGTCCGTTGCGACACAGATTTTTTTGCGTCGCCGCTCCTTTTAATTAGCCGCCGATGCTGCTATTGTTGACCCATTGTACAGTCACGTTTCTGATGAAGATTTCAGAGCCTGCTAATTTCGTTTACGATCTGAATTAAATGGTCGTAGCATACCCATCTTCTAACTGTACAAGAAGAATTGGATTGCAGAGAACTAAGCCCAGATGAATCTTGGTCCTCTCCAGAAATTCCTGATCCGTCGGACTTCGTTGTCCTTATCATTTTATTCAGTTCCCTTATCTTAATACACACGCGTGGCAAACGCCATTGCACAATAGCATGGTTAATTCATGAGTGAAGGATATCCTACAGCACAACGGGCAAATATTTTGAGGAGTTTGTTCCTGTTTCTTGTTTTGAACGTGGCACTGGCTCTTCAGAGGTGCAATAAATAATCCATCGGTGGCGCAACTACAGCAAAATTCAATTAAGGATAGAATGGCATAGGAGTATTCGATTTCGTGAAAGTTATGGTTCATGTTTTCGGGTGTATCTAAGGAGATGATTCAGTCCTCCAGCGGGTTCGATATATTATTAGAGATTGTCGGCAAAAGTCCGCGAGTCGAGTTTTTTTCGGAGTCTCGACGTACTAAATTTTTCTAGGCAACCTTGACCTTGATGGCGACGAAAGGAATGTCGGACAAGAAAGCCTGGAACTATTCCTGGGGGCGGAGTTAGGGGTGGCAGGTATTTTCTGTACAACCTCTACGGGTCACACCCTCTTTCTTTGTTGCCGATTATGCTTTCTTTGCGATTCGTACAGAACTAACGCGAATATTTTCTTTCATCTTAATAGTTTATTGAATATTTTCGTTTTGTTTTATTACGATAGTCGCAGCATGCGAGCCAGTAAATTTACATTTACTGGAGCATCCTTCTTACTTATGCCTCGCACCGGTAATAAATATTGAAATATGTGCGTTGTTTATTAACTGCGAGCGGCCTTATTATTTTCACCGCTACTTATGATGTATATCTGCCCCATAAATTCACTCTTGTTTTAAAATACGCTTTCTCCTTGCGTCTGTTGGTGCGTTAATCTCGTCAGCTTTCTTTTATCTCGGTTATAAATATTATAAGCAACGTTTCAGACACAAAATCGTGCGGTTATTAATTTTGTAGCGTATAAAGCTGCGAAAGAAATAGTAACTGATTATTAACGGGTGAGCGATTGCTATTTCTTGACGCCATCTTGTAAATTAGTCTCATCTGCTTTCGTTCAACCCTCATAAATATTCGAAATAACTCTTACACGCAAGGTCACGTGATTATTAATCCCATGAAAAACTGGGAAGAGAAATAATAACTGATATTAAGGAACAATCAACTATAACTTGTGGCAGTTTAGAGAAAATATTTAAAGAAAATTGCTGGATAATTGCTTAATACTTGCGTGGAAATATTGGTGAACATTTCGAGATCGCTTTGTGGTGCAATAGTTCTCGAGATCGTAGCAAAAAATGGCGGCTCGATGGATAACCGCGACGGGACGGTTTTTGTGGATGGACCGTTCCTCTTAACCGAGTTAACGAAGCCGATCCGGAGTTATTTTAAAGGCGGAGTTGTCAGTGAAGGCATCTCGGCCACAAAGACCCCGAAGTCCTCCCCTTTTCTTTCAAACACGTCCCCTTCCTAGAACGTCCTTAAATCCAGTCCTTGCCCCGTTTCGAGCCGACCACCATGAAGAGAGATCACGATGGTAGAGCCTGAAACGATCATCTGAAAGAAAGACACTCGCTCGCATTCGGCACGGGTCGCTTCTAATAAAGACACTTCTCATTTTTTCTCCCCTTTTCTTTTACCTTTGTGCCTCGAAGCCGCTGACTGCACTCGCTGCCATTTCCTTATTGTCTTTCGAACGGTCATTTTTCCCTCAGGCTTGAATTATTACCCGCAGCTCGACTATAAAGGATGACTGACGAGGTTAGATTGCGTCTACCATAAAATGCGAGACGTGCTGTCACGTTTATACATATAGAATAGTTTCTATAGACGATCCAACGCAAGTAGCTTTTAATATGTATTAGGCATTAGGTCGTTCGAAAAGTAATTCCGTTTCTCGTGTGGAGATGGCGTTGCTTCCACCTGTAAATAGTACTTGCAGTGCTTTCTACCTTTTCAAGTGTTTTGTCATTGCATCAAATATGCACAATCATGTACTGTACGCATTTCGATCACCTTTGGCTGGAGAAACGAAGAATATTTTATTTGAAATCTGGTAAATGCACTGGTTGTGTAAGTATTAGACAGATTGTATTAGACAGAGACATATGTCTATTTCTCAGTACAAATTGTACTAATATAACCTTATACTGATTAGACTGGAACTATCTGATACATGGACATTTTATAAATACTGATGAATACATCATTGATCGCAGAGAAGTTGTTGATTTTATTGCTAAACGATATCCTAAAATAGAAATTATTAAATGACTCAATTTAATAATTGCTACACTGTATGGCATTACAAAACAGCAATTTACTGTGCATTTAAGAATTCATTATAATGTAGTTACCAGTAAATTATGTAAATAAAAAAGAATTTTTTAAAAATACCACGTTTTTAAAAACGGACTAAAAAGTATATAATAATTTTTCCTAGTCGCATACTGATTCCTAACCTCGTACAGATAGTGGTGAAAATTTGTGATTGTGAATTTTGAATTGCTATGAAAATACTTGTAAGATTTAAAACGAAAAACGTGGGGCGCATGAAATAGATAATTGATGCACCTTGCGCCCCAGGTATTTCGTTTTAAATCTTACAAGTATTTTCATAGCAATTCAAAATTCACAATCACAAATTTTCACCACTATCTGTACGAGGTTAGGAATCAGTATGCGACTAG
>CM052333.1:6184938-6209748 GCA_028455615.1 Lasioglossum zephyrum
AAAACGTGGTAAAAAGGAAGTCCCTGTTAAATATGTATTCTTTACCGTTTCTCTTATCAATTAAACAAAGAAAGTCGTTTCATTAGTAAAGTAGCTCATAATGATAAATTACTTATTTCTACAATTAGTGCAAAGTTCTTAATGAATGTAAATGTATCATAATGAATGCAACTCTGCCTTTGTATGAAGAGTCAGACATGATAAGATAAAGCACATGCAAAAGTATGCAGTTTTGTATCATTTAAAATGCAAGTGAATATATTATATTTATAATTGACAATACATTAGGTTGTATAATATAAGTCTAAGACTTGATTTAAATATTATTATCATGGTTTATTGTAATGTATCAACTGATAGCATCAATGGAAACGAAATGAACAGTCTACTAAAGCTTCTTTATCATAAAACACGACAGAAAAGACAATGAGCAAACACAATGACATGTGTAATTGTAGGTCTTATTATTCTTAATAATGGTCTATAAAGTAGAGGAAGTGAACAACTTAGCGTTGTGCACATAACAAGAGGAAATGGCAGAATTTATAAAGTCTAATTGCATTTTATGAAGATTCCTCTTCTTATTACCGTTTTGTTAACATTATGTAAGGAACTATATAACTCTGAGAATAAGTAACAAACGAGCAGCGAACCGATTTTTTTGTCAGATTGGACATTCTGAATGGCCCATAAATTTCTAACAAATGCAATTTACGGGTTTGTTCTTTGCAAATGCAGTGCCACAATCAATTTGCACTCTTTATTACATTTAATTACAAACTTAAGTATTCCAATGCTACCGTGGGTTATTCCAACAATATTCCATTAACAAAACCCAAGGATTACATACTTCAGATCCCAAAAGATTTACTTTAAAGTAAAGTAAAATGTATTGTGCCTAGACCCCGTAAAAGTATAGTCTCGAGTGGCCCACATGCATTTAAGTTCCACCATAAATTCAATGAACAATCTCCCAGCAATAAAACTTTAGAAAGACATGCTCCAGGGTGCAGAGGATCAAACTAAAATATCCCATGAAATAAAATAATATCCCCACGAATCTTTTCATCGTGTGATTCCCCCTTATTGTATCAACTCCGGGTGTGCACGTCTTTTCTCATCTTTTCCTGCTCTGAATCCTGGCTTTCCTCATGGTCCCTGTTGCCTTTTCACAGTCGGTCTGTCCGTCCGTAGATACTCCGGCTCCCAAGTACCTACCTCTCCCCGATTTATACGTATTATGCTCATAGACGTTTGAATTGCAAATCCGTGTCGTGCGCTCGCCTATATAGCGCGGTCTAAGCCACGGGAGAAATGCATTATTGTTATTGCTGGCACGATCCTCAACGGTTCAACGACGCGCGCGCTCGCGCGGTATTAATACATACGGTCGATGTCTTTCGTTACGTAACACTTAACTCCCATAATCTCGGCCGATAGACTCGCTGATTGTAAGTTTCGCGGCCTGTCCAAGTTTCCCTCTCGTTATATGGAACATAGGTGTAGCGCGGTTCGCGTTAAATTATCTTGCGACACTAAAGCTTCCTTTTCGGAACGTCTCTCTCTTCCTCTCTCGTAGAAGCGATTCTGTTCCCAGCTATCGGGTTCTAACCGATTCTATTTCCAACGGGCCGTGCTTCAACGACTTCTCGAACTTTTTCGGATACCTTCACCGTCAACCCTTTTTCGCCTTTTCCCTTGGCTCCGAGACACGACCATAGTCTTCGCGTAGTTACAAGCCTAAATTCATATAGAGGCTGTAGTCGAGGTGATTTTCAATTCTAAGCGGATTCGTTGCTGAATTGGCTGCGCATTTGACTGACTAACGGGTTAATTCTACTATGTAGGATTTTGATAAAATGTTTGAACAGCAAGCTTATAAGTGGAGTAACGATTTCAGTAGAATACCTGAGCAGGAAAATCAATAAATAGCACCATAACTGGGAATTTCCATCGGAATTATTGCCCATTGCAATGTTAGTTTAATAAACACAATCTCTCAGATATATTTGATCATTTACTGGATTTACAGTTTGGAAATGGCAAGAAAATAACGGGCTATCCGTTATTTTATAACTGTTCCCTCGCCGTTCCTCTTCGGCCCCGTTTATTAACTCAACTCTTCGCTTTATGATTTATTTTGCAGCGAGCTCGTAACAGTTACTTTGTTATTCATTTTCTACCACGAAGACGAGTACTACACTCTCTGTATTTACTGCAGAAGCTTAATATTTATAAGCGCGGGGATAACGTTTCCTCGGAATTGAAGCGAGTTGAAAAATATTTATACGGGTGTAATGATATAAAAATATTTATGTTTCACTGTTCGAATTAAATTCGATTGAACTAAGTATTTAAGGTATTAACTAAACTTAGGGCCTGCTAACCAAGTAAGTCAATATTTTCGGGAAATCGTTGTGCAAAATTCTAAATTGCAATTTTTGAACAGTTCACTCGTGATCCGTTGATTAGTACCGCGGTTATTGGCCAGTTTAGTCAGCCAGTTGAATTGTCAACTGGGCCGCGTAACAGCGTCGTAACGACGCTCGCCTGCAAAAAGTCCAGTAGCAATGAAAAACGGAAACTGATCGGGGACTATCAATACCGTCGTTGAGCCGCTATCACTTTCCGTGTGCTCGTCCAGTCAGTATATTTTTTTTCATGGACCAGAAAAAGCGAGAGAAATTAGTCGCGACCGACAGAGGAGCCAAAGTCCGTCGCAACGAAAGTAGAGAGCATGGCCGCGCTTGGTCGTCTGTCAGGCCTCCCTCTTGGAATCTTAATGTCACGATAGCCTGGACCACAAAGACCATCAGTGTACCCGCGAAACAGAAAATGATTGTAAACTCGATGCTGAATCGGTCATTATTCCGGTGACATTTCGTGCCGGAATCTGTTTACGAACCGTCAATAGTCGCATTTATACAAAGTAGACGCTCCAACTGCTCTGATTTAGAACGTTTCTCGATACGATGTGTGTTTCTTTGTTCCAGGTTGACAAAATGGTACTTGGAAATGGACATCACCTGAGACTGGGACTAAATCGTATTGAGCTGAACATAGGTTTGCCTGGGAAACGGAAGTTTGAGACACAATTGCGGTCATAAATTTGGAGGTTAGTGCCGAGGCGATTCCACACACACACCAGTTACATTTTTGGTAAGTGCCAAATAAATAAAATCAATTGCAAAATTTGTTACCGAACAGACAAACAAGAAAGCGAGCTAATAAAAACGTGGTAACATTTTTATAGCTGTATGCTATAGCCTTCGTTTCTTCGATAGACAAGAGCGACTTTTTCTTCGTCGACTTTTTTTATTCGTAAAATCAATGCATCAGTTCGGAGAAGACTTCTGCGTTTCAATTTCATCGACAGCTCTTCGAATCTCGTAAGATAGCGAAGTATAAATAACTGGGCCTTCAAGTATAATGAAGACTTGTTCGAGGATTACGAAGAACTTTGCTTTCGAAGTAAAAGCGAACCGTGGTCAGATCAGCATCTGGAAAAGTAACGTCGCACAATTGAGGATTGATTCTCATTCACGGGCCAATTGGGACCTATTGTGCGAGTATAAATCCAATGGATCGCCATTTGCTGGACGTACAAGAAAATGCTCCGCTGACAACAAAAGTTCAGTGGCGAAGGATTGAGCAGTTCATTGATCGATGATCAATAAGAGTATAGAGAAGCATGCTTGGCCGATTAAAACAGTAATTATAATCTCCATATATTTTCACGGATTATTCGGTATCCCGGGGAGTCAAGCATCGATTGCATTACACGATCGGAAATAAAAGAAGCAAGAATTCCTAAGCTACGGCGCGCTTCGGTATCAAACAGATTCGATTAGCTCCCGTAACGCAATAGTTGTGACAATGTTGTGCCGGAGAATTGCCGATATTCAATATCCCCCCGGCATTACGGCCCCGGGAATGATAAAACTAACGGCCTTAGGATTTCGATTAAAACGGCCGTTTAAAGTGAAACCGCATCAGTATTTCCAAAGGTATCGGGCTTGTTCTCGTACAACGTTCGCATAAGTAACGATCTTCGAGCAATAGCTTACCCGCACCCTACCATTAGGTCTAAGTATTTATGGGCTCATTCATTTCGTTTTATGTTTCAATTTGGACGCATTGATACTTGTTTGTTTACATGTAAGCTGCCACTCATTCATTCGGCCGCACGGCTACTTCTAACCAGCCATTATTATCCCCTTTGTCGTCGCGAGCACACTTTCTTCATTACCCACGGCAGCTCTGTATCCTATCATTACGTATTACTTACTACTCGTTGCTTACGACTCGGTTCTATGCATCGTTTCCGATTCATTTCAAACATTTATACCGTGTTTCGTCTTCTGGTTTTATCAAGTCCGAGTCCATCAGGTAATCTTCTTCGCCATCGTTGCACAGTGTGGACAAACCTGGCACATCTCAATACTCGATTATATCACGATGTACGATAAATTTCTTTTGTTAAAACTGTTATTAATAATCAATTTTTATTATATCTAGAAAATAATGAATTTCTTGTTAAATTCATTGATTAACGAAGTTTAGAGATCTGCTGATTTTTGGCCACATATCCGCATTGTAAGTTGGCGTGATTGCTCGCAGAGAGAAACATACAGATTGCTATTTCATAGCGGGACATTCCGATTGCTCCTGGAATTATGCAAATCGTCGCGCGTCTCGTTCAAGTATAATAGGACTTGTTAAGTCGACAATGGCACCCCTGCGTCCCGGTCGTTGATTTAACACCGCTGAGGATGTTATTAATATTTAAAGCGAGCATCGTATTTAACCGAGCAGCTGGCTCTTCCAATTAGCCGGCGCCGATTTATTCGTGCCGACCGAAGCAATATTTCCGATTCGAGCGACGCTGTTAATATACGGTTTCGCGAGCAGGCAATTTCGAAAAAAATTTTCAATTCTCTGCCGCGTAGGTAGCAGGCGACTCGAGCCGTGTGAACGCTCCTTAATATTTCGTGCGTCGCCGGACAGGTTTCCCAATCGGTAAGGTAGGACGCCATCAAGTTTAACGAGTGTTCAACTTGTGTTTAAAGAAATTGGTCGCCAATTACTTGTTCGTAGGTGTTACCCGTTGCCTGTGTGCGATCTTCGCGTTGTATTACACATTTTTGCCTCGACCCCTGGACATCGTTTTTTCACCCAGTGTTTCCGTATTTCCCGAGCAAGGTACATGGCGTGCAGAATTATCGTTAAGATTAGCAAACCAAAGACTGCCAAATTGCTCGCGCATATTAATTCGTTCAGCTATTCGAACATTCGCGTCCCAACTCGCAATTTACGAGTGCAGCTGCACGAGGAGGATTGGCAACGGCGGATGCTGCATTTTTCCCGAACGTTTCTGCAGCCGGAGACACGAACGTAGAATTTCTACTCGTGCCAGAAATACTAGATAATATTTCTATACCCTGCGCGAACGGTTAAAGGATCCTTCACCTGATCAGGATATCGGCTGCGAGAACTGCAGAGAGCTGCGATTCTGATTTCGCGGCCATGTAATACCGCAGGAAACCGCCAGATGGCAAACAGGACTTCTTCCGCGTCCTTCGCAGGCCGAAGGATCTCGACTTCACTCCTGATGGCCTGCAGATCAATATGCACTAGATTCCACACGTTTTTTCGCAACAATCAACAACGTTGCAAATGTATGAAACGTGCATTGGACGTCCAAATGTCCATTTGTTTTGTTAACAGCTGGGACACGATTCCGACCCGCAACGAAACTGGGCGTCGAAATTTTGCAATATGCTGTTTATTATTCTCTGCGCACTAATGCATGTCAAAATCCATGGATTGTTTATTTCGGACATTAATTCTGGAGTGGTGAATACTCCAAGTGAATTTCTTGTCTGGAAAGCAGTTAACCGGAGAAAAGTGTTTCTGTTTTTATTTGAATATATTGGACAGTGGATATGGAAATTTGTAGCAAATTAAAATTGCACTCCTCTCGTAATCCAACTGTAATCCTTTTATTTATTTAACGTTGTAATGACCATGCGCTGTCCTGTAGAGGTGACAACAATTTTTTCAACAAAATGATTCAAGGTAATTGCAACGTTAAATAAAACAAAAGTCTGAATTTAAATGGGATCGTAATGCAATCGGTTCAAATTATAAATTGTCTTCGTATCATTGTGGAACGAACTATTTTCACTGCAAGAATAGACCTTCTAGAGCGCCATTATCATCTACTGCCGCGAGTGCCTCTACATCACAGGTTGATCCCCCAGAGTTTCGATCCGCGCGAATAACGACGACGAGAATCGCGCTTATCTGAAATTCTGACGCTCGTTCATGATCGAATATTCATCCCCGGCCTCCCGGGGGAGAGCTGTGCGGGGAGGGGCGAGAGCTATAAGAAAGCAAAAGAGAAGGATGCGAGCGATGGGGGGCACCACACCGTAGGGTTGGAGGAGGGAAGAAAGACCAACCAAAATGAGAGTCCAAGCAGTGCGTTGAACCATGCTGGAGGAGACCAGAAGAGAGCCGAAGCCACCGGAGCGATGAAGAATGGATGCTGGTTTAGCAAGAGTGCAGATTTGCTCGAGTCGGGTGCAACGGCCCCTTTGCTTTCGTGTCCATCTTCTCTCGTTGCTATAGCTACGCCCTCTAATACCTTCCTCCATCTTCGGATACCTGATCGCCACTTTGGTTTTATTCGAAATTCATAAGCGCATTGTCTGTCATCTACTTCAGATAAGATGGCACCTACGAAAACGGCCAAGTCTGACGTTGAAAGAATATCTAGCAAAATGGCCCGTAAAAGAATCATAACAAAATTTATTAATTTATACCTGGTAGAACTACTTGGTTCTTAATGCAAGTGATTGTAAAAAGGATTTGAAATTTATCGTTGCTACTAAATGTAGAAAAAAAAGGATCATTACCAATTTATTATATTGGGCGAAGATCGGAGTTTTATCGAGGCCTAAGATCTAACTGGTTCCTGTTTTTCACCGTCGAGTACGAAAGGAGCATCGGATAGAGTTCTTGACGCAGGTGACCTGAGTGGGAATGCAACAGCGGCGAAGAAAAAACTTGTAATAATCATGAAGCCATCAGGTGACTGTCGTCAGTAGCCGCAGTGTGTCCGGTTCTGTGAGAACAACCGTGGTCATTAAATAAACCCCTTTTAGTGGATGCCTGGTTATCTTCAATGGCGTTTTAAAAGGGGCATTTAGGCCCATTTTGGCTACCCACACAGCCCCGAACACCCTTTCCCCCCTCTTTCGCGTTATGGTGGCTCTCTTCACGCCCCCACCATATTCGACACGCGTCCTACCACGCTATAAGCTTAAAGGCCCTGACTTTTACGATTCTGTTCAAGTGGTCATAAAACCGGAGTTTATTGCCGTCATGATTTTCAAGCAAACGGGCTGTGCCACCTGTCGGAGTCCCACAAAAGCGAAAACGGCGTCAAGTCTCTTCATCAAGAGCTCCATCAACGTGACCCTTTGACAATTGTACTGACGAGCCGCCGCCATTGATCGCCGCGCGTAAAACAACTGTGCACACACGATAGCTACATTGTAGCAGATAAATGGATTTTACTAATTTCAGTAAATCAACTGATCGATAAAGGAAAATATCTTTCGTAAAATCGTAGCTTCATCGTTTCGCGCAACAGCAACACGCAAAACGACGTATCACGTAACAATAAATTATGCAAGGAACAATTGGATAGCGAAGATTTACGCGTCTGCCTGTCATAATTTCCACAAAGTAGCGGAGAAAGGTGATCTTGAACAATGAGTGATATCTCGGGTGGAGCAGTAAAAAGTGACAAACGACGAGTTCCAGCGCGGGCAGGAGTGTGTACGGTGTCTGAATAATTGGTCATAAACGGGCGCCATTCGGCGAGACGGGCCGGCCGGTGTGTTTATAAACCCCTTTTTTCGAGGTTTGCTTCGAAGTAGGTGGGCGATATCCTAAACATTTATAATGGCGAAAGTGAACGAGCAAATAGTCCGGTGCCGGTCCCTGAGAGCAGCTTATGATGGGCATTACTTGGCTCGTTACGGAATAATTTACGAGGTGCGAACCGCGGGGGCGATAATCCAGCGACATTTACATCCCAATAAACATTCCCGATACTGGTGCGGCGCGCGCCACGGCGCTCGGCTCGGCTCGGCTCGGCCGACTCGGCTTCTCCTCTCACGAGGCCCACTTTTACGGCGTTTTAATTGTACGGCCGTGGTCTAATTGGTTCGTAAAACGCCCAAGTATCTCGTAAAGGACGTTTATGATAACATTCCTGTCGCCGGTGCTCGCAATCGCGTCGTCATCCGCCGACTTCGGACACGGTTCGTAACATCGGACCGGTTCGACCTGAATCGAAGTCATCATATCGGATGAAATGCGAGATCTTCCCCGGCTCCTCGGCACGGTTCGTTCTCTCCTCCTTTACTGTGAGGAGGGGGCGCTTGTCTATCAAGCGCGGGCGCGAGGCACGATTGGCGAGACCGCTTTCGCCAATAACAATAATCGCAAGGTGCCTCGTTGATGTTGGTCGTTTGAACGTCTGAATGGATCTGGCAGCGTTAGTTCGCCGCGGAACTCAGAGGTGGCGGTGCACGTATCCCCACGAGCGGAGTCCGTGTATAATGTGGAGAGCCGAAAGGAGAGACAGAGATGAAGTGAGAGAGAGAGGGAGAGAGACTGTGGACGAGGAGTGGAGAGAGGAAACGTTGCGTGACGCGCGTGTGGCGTGCAGCTTTCGCTCTACCGCACGGCGACCGACGTGTCTGTATCCGCGGCTGCTCGCGCGTTGCCGCCTGGTGGGGGCAGCGCGGGGCGGCGCCTAGCCGGTCATGGGCGTCGTTCCAGCTTGGAACTACTTTCACATGGCGTAGGAATTTTCGTGCTCTGCCGGCGCGGCACTCGTGACGAATTCAATTCTGATTGGTCCTTAAGCATAACCTCCTCCCTTGGCACCCTGTTTTCTTCTCCCCTCCGCCGCGCGCGCGATCACCACGGCCTCGTACCTCTCTCGTCTCCCTCTTGGCCCTCGTAACTCTATGTCTTAGTCTTTTTCCCTCCGTTCCCCGTCTTTTTCTCCTGTTTCTTCGATTCTCTACCCGTTCGAATTTTCTAGTTCTTCTGTGTTTTTCTCCCAGTATTTTCATTTTCGTTCGAAAGCGACTGGTCAGAATCTAGAATCGTGTCCACGGCGTTTCACGGCTACGGCACAGTATGAATTTAATCTCGCGGCATGTCGCCGGAGTTGGCCGAGCCCTCGACAGGGGTCGCACCGTAGTTTAAGCGAGGGAAAGAAGGAGAGCGACTGTTTGGGAAGAGTATAAGGATGAAAGAGAGGCGACGCGCGACATGCCGGTGAGAGGTGGAGCGAGATGGCACGAGAGGGTGAGAGAGCAAACGTGGAGGGGGCGTTGTGTGCGGGGGAGGGGGGAGGCGAGCGACAACGGAGCAAGCGAGAGAAGTCGGTTATCGTGTTGGAGAGGGGGACGTTGCACGAAAGACAAGGAGGAAAAGCCCCGGCGCGGTGCGCGCTTCTCGTTGGAACGTAGTACATCGTGGAAGAGTGTGCGCGCGCGAGCGAGAAGGAGCGGTCGAGGGAACGAAGAGAGGGAGCGACAGAGAAAAAGAGCGAGAGAGCAAGACGAGGAGAGAAACGGGGGCTGCGATAGGCGGGAGAGAGAGAGAGAGAGAGAAAGAGAGGAACGTTCGACGGTGGAAGAGAGAGAGAGAGGTAGATGGTGATAGAGTGAGACGAAACTAGGCGAACGAGCGGGCAAGAGACAGAGGACGGTACAGAGTGGCGGTACACGGGGCGCGAGAAAAGCGGTAGTGTGCCGTGGACCACCGCACTGGCATACCGTGGTTCGTTACGATCCCCTTCGTACGTCGCCTCGTACTGAACCTCTCACAGTCATCAGCGAAGTCACATTTCGACTAGTGCTAGTGTGCAGTGCGGACAGAGTCAGCGGTTTGCTTTTGGCCCCCTCATTTGAAAAAAGATATCGACCGTCTTTTCCGATATTAACCAGGCACCGGGGCCCCGGGCCTTGACCGAACCGAAATCATCGCACGCATTTCGAAAGAGGATACTGAGAGAAAGAGAGAGAGAGGTGCTCGCGAGGGAGAGATCGTCGCGTGCCGGCCGACCGAACCGTCGACGGGCGCGCACGCGGTAGAGAGACCCACACCAGGCAGTTTTATAGCCCGTCTTATTACCCCGGTTTATTGCGTCGTAACAGTTTAACGATCATCGCCTGTTTTCCACCATCTAGAGCCGACAACCGACGCCGGTTCACGCTTCTCGCCGGTGGCCGTATCCATAACAAACCCATAAAAGTCAGCCCCCGCCGCTGCCATGAGTCCCATTCTGAATTACAATCCCACGGCCTACTGACATTGACACTGTGGGTGCGAGCCGCCGACGCCGCCTCTATACCTACCGACCTACCTACCTACTCGATGACTTTTATGACCTCTTAAAAGGCGGTTTAATGCCCGTTTGCTCGTCCCTCGTCAACGCTGTCACCTGTCGCCGTCTGCGTCAAACAGCGTGCAATCGGTACACAGCCCGCGGGCGTTCACGTCTCGCCTTTTTGGCGCGAACCCGGCCGAACCAGGAACCGCAAACGATAGATCGAACAACTACATCATAACCGACCGGTGAACCGGACTCTACTCGAATCCGAGATACATCGGGGTCCCGAGCACGGACTAGTATCGTTCGACTAGCCGCGTGTTTCGAAACCCGAAAAAACATAAAAAGAAAAAAACCGAAGCAACGGACAGTTCTCTACGGAGGTGGTTGCTTCAGCCTGTTCAGCCGTCTCCGGTTGTTCTCTCGAGTGTCGGTGTTTCAGTGCAAGTGATTCAAGATACCCGGGATAATGAACTCATATTTCGAGCAGACGGGTGGCTTCTACGGGAGCCACCACCATCAGACAGGGGCAGCAAGTCAACACCACGATCCAGCCACGGCCGCGGCCTATCGAAGTTTCCCGCTTGGCCTGGGCATGTCACCGTACGCGTCTACACAGCATCATCATCACACCTCGTCCTCGCTGGGTATACATCCTGGCGGCGGCACCAACACGAGGCCACCCCAAGACTCGCCGTACGACGCGAGCGTCGCGACGGCCTGTAAATTGTACTCGACAACCCCCGAAGCTACCGGGCACACCACGTCCTCGTACTCAACCACGACGACCAAGGATTGCAAACAGCAGGACCAGGCAGCAGCTCATCAGAATGGCTACGCGGCCGTGATGGCAGCCGCGGCCGCCAAGGACGTTTGGCAGTCGGCGACCTCCGGTGCCAATAGTCAGAGCAATTCGGTGGTGCGTCCTTCCGCGTGTACTCCGGAGGGCACGAGGGTTGGTAGCTACGGTGGCCTGGTCGGCGGTGACCCGGCATCGAGTCCTGGTAACAACAGTTCCTCGAGGTCCCTCACGACGTCCTGGAACACCTGCAGTTTGAACTCGTCCGCGAGCCAACCGGTTGCCACGCAACTACATCAGCAACCCAACGCCAGCCATACCTTCTACCCCTGGATGGCTATAGCAGGTGAGTTTACATTCATAAGATCGCTTTATCCCGCTCGGCCCGTGGCTCTCTCCGTCGCCCCGACGATTATCATAACAGCCGTGATGAAATATAGAAGCGGCAGGAGAGCTTAGGGGAGCGAGGCATACACCGTGGTTGCAAGGCCACGTGGTCGGGAAAGGCGTGGTGCATCGGGCTTACACTCTCCTCGCCCTGTGTGCCTGTGCTCCGCGAAATCGTGTTTCGCTGTTTCACGGTCACCAGCTCGATTAACGTGAAACACACACACACACACCTCGCAATCGGTAGTACAGCTTCGCCCACGCGGTGTTTCCCCCGATCGCCGGGAACAATTTTTCCGAAAGCGGAAAACGCGCGAAGATCAATCTCTCCGACACGCCTCTCCGCGCGGACGAATCGAAACAAATCATTTCTTCCGTTTGGTCCCGACTCTGAAAAATAAAGGACACGGTTGTATACAATCGTCAAATGTAAGGTCGACGTTGTCGCGTTATCCCGATCACCGCTCGTAGAGGACCTTTTCAACGGGGGTCTATTTGTGAGCCGATTGAAATACGACGTATCCGTCACGAGGCGGACTCGAGATAACGGATTTATAGTCTTCGGCCGACTAAAAATATTCCGACGCCTTCTGCGCGAATCAATGCACCGCGTGCACGAACGCCGGGGGTTGGCAATAACTAATCCGCGTGAAAGCGACGCGCAAAGTGACGCCTCGAGTTGTCATTAATACCGGCCCCCGTGATTCGTCTCGTTGCCAGAAAGAAAACATCTATTTTAGAATCTCGAAAAATCTGAAAGAAATCCTTCGAGATGTTTGCCCGATCTTTGGCCTTTCAACCGGTCGAGGAATGTGAAAATTCGTGGAAACGTAAATTTCTTTTAGACGCGTGAAATTAATGTACACGAAATGTTGCCAATGGAATTACCATTGCTATAGACGCTAAAATACTGTAGAATGATTTCTCGAGTCAGGATAAAAACGAAGAAAGTCTGAAGGTTGCTTAGAAATGGTTGTACGAAAAAAGAATCTAGGTTAATATTCATTCGTTCTTATTTTACACTTATATGTTTTATTCATAGTCCCATATTTTAAGCATTTGATTTGAACGTCTTGCTAATTATGAACGTTTACAAAGATACACCAGAAGACAAGCGCAATCTAACATAACACGAATTTTGTCCTATTTAATTTAAGTAGATCGTAATTTTTACGTAGATAAAAATGAGTAGATCAAATTCAATGTAGTGAAAACGAAAAGAAATAGATGTCTTCGTGACTCGCGTATATCGCAATAAGACAGTGTTTGTTTAGCATTAAAAACAAACCAGTACGTAAGACTCCAATTAAAACATTAACAAATGTGCAAAGTCTAAAGAACGAAATGAATGTTCGGCCGACATGCAAGTGTAAACCCGTCATTCCCGGTTAACAGGCTAAACGTCCGCGACCGTCATAGTAGGAACAATAATTGGGGACTTATCGTTAATTACATATTCATGCGGTTGTACCTGTGCCGTTGCGCAGCTGAAAACGAGGGACATGGTGCTCTGTTCACAATGGAGCAAAGCCGATGTTTTTTCGCTGGTGACGGTGGTAAATATCATGATCGCAGAGAGGAGAGCACTTCCCATAGGTAGGAAGCGTCAGATCGTGGAAAATCGGTCTTGCAGCGCGCGATAAAGTTACGTCTGGTGGATAGGTAGAATGGAGTCAAGTGCGTGTAAAATCGTTGGGTACGTCGAGTATAATGGGGAAGCCCTCGTCCAATTGGGGTTCAAGTGGCTTCCTCGTGGTACTCACCCCTCCGGAACCCCGAATTCCGGTAGTCAGCTGTTTCTATCGGTGTCTTTGTCGCTCTATAGGTGGCCTAGCAGTTTCTCGCTTGGTCGTAGGCAGATATATAATCACCGAGGGGCCTCTCTCGAGCTCTGTCTCGCTTTCGGGGATTGCTTCTCCTCCCCCGGCTGCTCTCAGCTGGGTCTTAGGCTGTTCATCTTAGTTAGCTCTCTCTTTCTCTCTCGATCCTTTTTTCGCGTCCCCTCTTGACCCGCTTCGCTCGGTCTCCTTCGGATTCTCCTCTTTCTCTAGCCTCCTCCTCGCGCCCTACGGTCCGGTTTATAAGGTCCGCCTATTTTTTTTCTTCTGGCTGGACCACGCGAGAGCCCTCTCTCTTTATGCATACAAAAGGTGTAGGGATTACTTTACGAGCCCTCGTGACGTAGGCGCGTGCTTATTCCGAAAGAAGAAACGGGATTTTATTGAACGAACCTTCGGTGAACTCTCTCCGCGACTGCTCTCAACCCGCTTTCTGCCCGTCCGGAGAATTTTTAATATTCGGTAGGCGTGGTCCTCTTGTTTGAACTTGCTGCTCTCTCTTCCTCTCGGGAAACGAAGGAGACCTCTTCGGAGTTCCATTCAGCAACTGAAACGGATTCGCAGTCAATGGATCCGGAGCCGGGGAAAGTGATCTCTCGCGCGTTTTCTCGCGGACGACGCGCGCGACGGAGACCAAAGACGTGCCTATAACCGGCCGATTATGAGCCTTGTCGAAGATGCCGCGTAATGCCGAGATTATTGATCGGCATTGCTGCTCGGCGAACAGGTTCTATGCGCTTCGCGGATCGAAAGTCGTTGACTCATTTCTCGAGAAACACGCTCTTTCTCTCTCTTTCTCTTTCTCGTAGCAGCGCGTCTCTGCTAGTACAAACGCGCGATACACGCGCGTAGGAAAATTTATTGATACAGGATTATGGATTATTTCATCGTAGATTCAAGTCTGCGGGTAAATATAGAGCCATCAACGTGTCTGCCGGCATTCGCTCGCTATAATAAATAATTCGGCTTTATCGTCACGGCACGCGGAGAACCAATCCGTCGAGACAGTGTCGCTTGCGCGTCGTATCCCGCGTAAAAACACGAGCTCGGGACAGATGATAAACAACGATTTACGACGCCGGCCACGCCAGAAAAAGTTCATCGTTCTCGCGCCTCGGTGAATCGCGCGGCTCCGGCTCTCCCTATTCGCGCAATAATCCCGATCGATGAGTCGCCAAGCTTTCTGTCACAACCCCCCCGCAAGAATTGCTGATCTATCCGCGTTTCCCGCTCCCGGCACTTTAATCATCTACGGGAGTAGGTGCTCTAGATTTAGCGGGGAAATTTTAGCGACACCGGTTTTATGGAACGCTACTTTTAGGTCTTGTATAATTCATCTTTCCGTGTACACTTGAAAGGCACATTCTGCTGACTAAATTTACGATTGCCGACAGTCGAGTGCACAGGGTAATAATTTCGGGCCATATAATGAGGTGTTTCGGGATATTTCATTCATGGTTTCCTCGAAATTGTGTCACTTTTTAACCTGTTCCCCGCTTACGGTAAACGTGGGCTTAAACATTGAAGACTTTAACAACTCTGGTTGAATTGATAATCATACATCATCGTATATCAATCTCCGCGAGGCAATAATTTGATTCATTGTATGTTGAATCGAATCAATTTATTTACTCCAATGCTGCGTTTGTTCACCTGCAATAACATCACACATTCTTTACATTTTACACCAATTTCAACATACATGTTCCTACTCGGTCTCGGAAAAGAATGGTTGACGCTTTAAAAAATCGTTGCCACTTGCTAACAAGTGTCCCACAGCGAGAGATCTAATGAATTCGCGGCATTAATTTCGCGGCGATTGTGAGCGTAATCGTCGCCCCTGTAGTTCGGTATGCCGTTGCGTTTTTTCTTCTTCTAGCGATCGTTGCGAATACGATAAATGTTGGTATCGAACGTGCGACGGCACGCGATGCAGTGTCTGCGGTGTACGCGCGGCATGATTTACGAAAGCTGCGACGGTATTTGCGTAAACGTCTGTCCTGAGTGTGCAATAAGTGATCGCGGTGGCGATTACGCCGCCCAAATCGCGCACAAATCAACGGCCGATAGACACGGTATCATTAACTCGGTTTTATTGGCGGATCGGCGTTACAGGAACACGATCTCGGGACACATTAAACGGGTCGAGAGCACGCGCGCGCCCGCGCACGCTTGTCCGCGTACTCAGGAGTCTCGGTGTTCGTCGAAGGAACCTGATTACGCGGAATGCATTTGTATCATTGCCGTTGATAAACATCAAAGAGTGAACGCGCCGGTTGAAGTTCACCGTGATTAATGATCGGCCGCAGACGCGTCGGTATCGCCACCGTTTTCAGATGTAAACGTCTCGGCCCGTTAATGTCACGGTAATGAAGTAAACCGAACGGCTATCGTTTCTGCCTTAATGAATCGCTTCGCAGATATACCGCACCCCCGGAGATTTTATTCGAATAGACAACATTTATTTAGATAGCAATCGACGAGCGGTGCTTGTACTCACCGTAGCAACGATCGTTCCACGGATGATTGAACGTGGGGGTGGGTTCCCAGTTAGTTAAAAGTTTCTTTTATCGAACGCGTTTCCGCGGCAATTCCCGAGACACACGGCCCGTTGCACAAAAGCCTTTTCTCTGTCCCGCCAGTATCACTTTCGGAGGCTGTTTTCAAACGCGCTCACGGAAATTTATGGCCCCTCATTGAAGGGTCTGCCGCGCGTCTATGGGGTAATTAGAGGGCGTGAAGACGGAGCCTTCGAATACTATCTCCGTGCGCCCCGTCGTTCATTTATCCCGACGAAACTGCCTCGTTTCCCTGAGGCTTGCCTTAGAATGCTAATTCTTGTTCCGCATCATCCCGATATTGTCCCGAACGAAAAAACTCGGTGTCGCTGCGACCGGAAGAAGTCAGGTAGCTATCCAGTGCACCGAAATTTTTGTGGCACTGCCTAAATGCTGTTAGTTAGTGACTGCTACATTTCAGTATTGCATCGTCAGTCTCCGGAGACTGACACGGCGTTCTTAACACGCGAACCAAGCACGTCTCTATTAGGGTAACGAGTAACAAATTCTGAATTGTTCGAATTTCTTGTTTCTGAAAAACATCACAATTGAGATCAATGAAATTCTCCCTTGAAAATTGGAGTGATATAAAGATCTTCCATTCAGCACCTTTCAGAATAGCCACACTGTATCATTAGCCCAAAGTCTTGAATCTCGTTTCCCGAAAGGATGGCAATCGAGCAACGGCGTGCGATACCTGACTGCACGTTATCTTCTGTTTTGATGCCGGGTCGAGTCTTGCCACGAGTTCACATAAGCGTCGCGTGACAGTGGCCGGGATAATGAGTGCAGCGACACGTTCGTTGAACCGAGTACCGTGACAGAACGAGTTTCAGCGAGCGAAACTTCTCCGCAAAAAAAATGAGCAGAAAATTCATGTGGTCGGCCACAGTGAAGATAGACATAATTTCATCTATATAACGCTGGCTAAAAGAGTATAACTGGGTGAAAATGACTGTGGAACAACGGACCGGTGAATCGATAATCCAAGGTCAGTGGGTGACGAACACTTTCCGCGTGTGTCGAGCTACCCAAATTGATTAGAAAAATGCGAAGTACGTGTCGGAATGTTAACGACCGCGGCGCGTGTGTTGTCGTGTTCCTTTTTTTGATTTACGCGCGTCGATATCGCATCGTTACGGGCGATCTTTATTGGCCGGCTGGTCTATCCCCGTCGCTTGGGTACGAAAGGATAGAGCTAACAAACCTTGAACTCTCTCGGTGGCGAAGCCCGGCGAGGTTCCCGCGTAAAAGCCACGTGGTCTCTCCCTCCTGCTTCTCTGTCTTTCTCTCTCCGTTTCTCTTTGGGTTCTCTCTTCGTCTCTTTCCAGCTCGCACCGGAGGTCTGGGAGCCTCGAGTATGGTGCTACTCGACGATACGACGGTTGCCAGTAGGTGTTACGTACCTCGGGGAGCAACCTCGTTCAATATAAACCAGCTAGGAACAACGCTGTAACCGTAACGTTGACGTTTACGACGACGAAATCGTGGCTCGGCTCGTTTACCCCTCCCTGTTATGTGCCTCGACGCTCGCTATCGTCGCTCGGCTTGCCGAGGGCTCGTCGGTAATACAGAGCACGTACAGTGGTTCGCAAAAATAAGAGACCTGTCTATCCTTCGCGTTTTTACACGATCCTTCCTTCAGGATCGAACGATCACTAAATTCTGAAAAATCCTCCATCGTATAATCTTTGATCTTCCTTTACTTCCTGCAAGAAAATCGTAAAATATTCTGCCTATTCTCGTTCCACAGAGTGAGTCCTCTACTTTCACGTTCCTCAACTCTATTTTCAGTCTTCGAACTTGTAAATAACTTCGTGTAAAAATTTCGCAATATTCTGTCTGTGTTCATTTCGAATATTTAATTTCCTTGTTTAAATATTTGGAAGACAGTAAAAATAAATTCAGTGTTGTAATTCTTCAGAGGCAGCCGTTTCTTTGGCAGTTTCAGTGTTAATAGAATAAAGAATAGTTTGAACTCGACGCAATTTAGTGTTGCAAGTGAAGAACACGAAAGATGAACGGTAGTTCCGTATTTTTGTCTGCCACTGTATCTTGCCGTGCATCGACCAAGGATCCCTCTTCGTGTGCGGTAGGAGTCGTCTCGTCCCTGGAACAGGAACACAAGTTCATTGTACAAATCATGTATGGGCCGGCGGCTGTTTTTACGGGTCCGTTTCACGCGAGCTTCTAATTACCGGCAACTGTTCGCTGGGATTGTCCCCGTGAGTTATTGCGACAGTGTGCTCGCCCCGTTTTCACCTTCCCCCGCCTATTGTTTCATCGGTTTCCCTCTTGTTCTCTGCAAGAAAACCGAGAAAAAGCTGTTTATCGATCACAACCGGTGCGACGAATAAACGCGTCGCAAGGTGTGCGCCGGTGTCTACCTCAATGGCTGACGAACATGGCCGAGTGCACTTTCCATCTTGATGCCCCCTCTTAGGCCCCGTTTCCGGCCTGGGTTGGTCGTCCGAGCTGCATTGTGGACGTTTTCACGAACCATTTAACCGTTTGACTGTCACAAGGCATTCGCAAAAATCTTGCGAAAATATCCAATCTATGTTCACTATGTCAGTTAACCCCCTGTTCAAATAGAACCACAGATAACGGGATTATCAAGGATAACGAAATTGATTATATTGAGGAAAGAGGATGTTCACTCTTTATTTTCGTGCTGCCTAGTGGGCCAACGGCTAACAATCAACTGATCCGCGTCTCGGACGCCTCGACCGCTACGCGCTCACACGTACACAGACCCATACACACGTGTCATCGGAGACACCTGCAGCTAGAAAAAACGTAAACAAACGCTCGTCGTTCGAAGTTCATAACACAAGATTTAACACCCCCTAAATAAGCTGCAGATCTTAAAGAACAGTCATAGTAAAGACATGCTTGGGCAAAGTTCGAACGTGGAGGAATAATTGAACTCTGCATTGATTGAGGGTCTGTTCGACGTGAAATTGAACAAGATTTTCGAACGCTGACGTGAATAAAAATTTTGAACGTTGAAATGTGTATCTTTTCATCGCAGGAGCCAGGAGTAGAAGGTAACTAAATTCCATGTACTCGTTCGATTCTCATCAGCTTAAAGAAACGTCCGGAAAGACTGCTATAGTGGACTGACTACATTACTGTTACGTTACCGTGTGATTGGCTAGCACTTTCGGGCACTGAACAGGAGAAGCGCGATCTGCGGCAGTCGAACGATTAAGCCGGTAATTTACAATTGGAAAATTGAAAAGATCGGATCGTGGTGGAGTCGCGTCGAACATAGGCGTGCGTGTTGCACGTCCGTGACGAAGTGGCTCGGCCTCTGCTGTTCGCAGAGGTAGGTGTGCGAGCCAACCGACGAGCCTTGTGGGATGATGTTGGTGAACGAACACAAGCCGAACGGCGACCTAAAGAGGCGACCCAACTTGGTAGGTGCGTTCATCGTGCATGGAGGCGCTCCGCAGACCCTTTCCATGTGTTGCTCCGTTGGCCCGGATGGAGGATGACGTACGAGCCTCTCCGTATGACTTACTACGCCCTTTTCCCTTCTCCACGCCCGCCGCTCCTGCGTACTGCCCGCTCGAAAAACATTCGGTGCCCTCGGAATTACCTGACCCTTCACGTTTCCATTCTGGAGACCACTCACGCTCGAACGCCTCCGATCTATCAAATCCTCACCGAATCCTCTTCCGTACTCTCCATCAACGATCTACTACACCCTTGACACTCGATTCTCCGCATTGTCGACAATGTTCGGGTACGATCGTTCATGCCCCCATTTTTTATACCTGTTTTCGAGAGATGATGGGAATTTGGCGCTTGACTTGCTACCGGGTGTCACTCGAAACTCTGTAAAATTTTAACGATAATTAAATATGTACAGTGATGCCCTCCCACATTTGGACACTTTTAAAAAGACAAGTTTTTTTAATATTGGATCATACCATTTAAAATTTTCTATCCATCTTGAGGTAATAAATCAGACTTCATTGGAACTTGTAGACCCTGAAAAAGTTAATAGAGTAATCACCGTGTCTTAGTGGGTTTGAGGAAATGTAACTTAGAATTTAGAAGAGTTAAAGGCAATCACGTGTGACAGTCAAACCGCCGAATTAATTAACTTCCGATGAAATAATAAATCTATTCACCGTACGATTGAATTCGAAGTCTTCCTTTAGCTCGAGGAAATAGGAATCGGAGGCAGTGTCGTAACTTTTCGCCGTTATAAGAAGCCCATTAAATGCAAATTACCGTGAAATCCTTGCTTGTCGATAATTATCGTTGCCGACACTGATTCCCGCATACATTACGCTGTCTGTCAATCGATTTTTGATTGATTGTGGCGCGCTGTTGCTCATTGTCGAGAACAAACAAAAAAAGGGGGTTGTCGTCATAGAAGGAGAGAATGCGTGCGCGATTAAAATTAATTGTGAACATTGATCAAATTATATCGAGTCCGGGAGGGGTAATTTGCATGAAGTCTCGCCGCATAATTTCACCGTGAAACCGACGTATCGTCGGGCGATTTTTCCACGTTGAACGCATTATAACGCGAGGATTCTTAAAGGTGCTTATCACGGTCGACGGTGATCCGCTGCCATGAAAGCGTAATTTCTGATCGGCGGAATCACTTACATCCTGTCTCACGTTTTTTCTGCCGACAACTCCGGAGCCCCGCCACCCGTAAACACGCGTAATATTATTTCACGCGATTGGCAAACGGCCGAGAGAGAGAGCCAGTGTTAACCGGCCGTTTTACATGTGCAAAATAATTGCATCTCGCATTCGATAGGATCTACGGCTGGTTACTGCTAAACATTACTTGGATCACTTACCGTAACACATGGAGATGCTTCAACGCCGGTTGCCCGCCGGGAAGGATCGTCTGCAATTCTTTAAATTGCAGCGAAAAAAAATAGGAAGCAACCATTTCGATTTTATATTCCATTTAAACGTAAAAGCAACCGCGTCGACCACTGAAATTTTCTATAGCACGACAGGTGCGTAACGATCTCGGGAAAATCAAATTGAATAATTCACGTCTTTCTTCACAAATGGCCAATTAAGTATTAAAAATTTATAGAGCAACTATCGACCGGTCAGTTTCTCCGACAACGTATCAAAACTGACCGCAACAATCTCCACGATAAGCGATCAAGCTGTCGGCCATTATTTAAACTCGCCCGCGATAAAGCAAACGAGCCGATTAAATATGAAGCATTCATCGACCATCAGCCTCTCAATTACTGCAAGTATGTAACTGTTCGCGACTCGTCTGAATGAAATAATTATGATGCACGACAGACGATCGGAGAATGATTTTTTATTTAAATCCCGAACCGTGGGACGCATAAATCTCGCCGGTACAGTGATCATGCTTAAACGAGGAGTCCGGCGTAGACCGTCGAGAATAAACGGATCTTTCACAATTTCATTTAACAAATAATAAAATTGATGGAGGAAGTTTACTAAATTGCACAACGTTTGAAATGAACTCAAAGTGTTGTCACTATTATGAGGCAGTGCATGCGCAGCGATCGGTTCGAAGGTGAGCAGGATCGGCGTAAAATATCGAATGCTGTGAGAGCAGCGGAGGCGATAAATCTCGCGGTTAGAGGATAGCCGACGGAAGAGTTGCCGGCAGGACAGGGCGGCCGACGAAGCTCGGGGAACGATTACAAGATGAACGAGGTGATATTAGCGCGTCGGGTATCTGTTGGTAGGATCGCGCGAGGAGAGGACACGTGTATCTCAGTGGTAGGCACAACGAGCTATTCGTCGAGCGACGGTGGTCTCTCTCGTCTCTATCGAGCGCGTTGGATGTCGTCCGACGAAACAATAGGCAAGACAGCGGTTTATTCGTGCCTACGAGCTGTAAAGAGGAAAAAGAAGCTTCTGAAACGTGAGCGGCGCGTAACGCGCGCGCGGACCTCAGCCGACACGACTAGCCAGTAGAAGCGAGGCGAAGCAAGCTAGCAAAGTATAGACGACGCGCTGATCGCACGTTCAGCCGGCAGCCTACCGGCTGCCTGCCTAGCAGGGTTCTCAATTTGATGGACGAGCTGTTCGCATGTACGAGCACACGGTGCGCTGGCTGGCTCGCCTTTGCACACCGACACCGACCCGGCTACGCTATCTCGGTGTTTTGCAAATTTCATGCGGGAGGAGTTATCGCCCTCGCGGCCAGGATTAATCCTCTCGCCGCGTACCATTGTCGTTAGCGGCAATTTATCAATTACCCCGCTGTTTCTGAGATTGTTTCCGAGTGGCCCCTGCCTTCGATCGCTGCGAGACGAGACGATTAGTGCTCCCGAACGCCCACATTCTCCCAGGAAAAGGAGAAAACCGTTCCACGCTGTGTTGGATTAACCAATAACCAAGCAACTAGTTCTTAGTAATTTTCTGTAATTACCTTGAACAGTGGAAAGACACTTTTTAGTCAAATCATCGTTGAATTCCTAACAAATTGTACAGGTCCAACCCGTTGCAAGTGGTCTTGTGCGAGAGAAGGTTCTGGCGGGAGTTTAGCCAATTAGAGGGGCTGCACGCAAGAATGGCCGAAAACTGGCATTCGCTTGGACACTCGCGATCATGGCGGAGATTTCGTGGAGAGTTGCAGGCTCCGGTTTTGTGCGCGGCTTCTATACGGCGGACTGCCTTTTCTTCGCTGCTCCGGGCTGAGATAATGCATACTTCGGAGAGCCGGCCGCGCTTCGTAGGCACGAAGAACGTGTTTAGGTGCTCGACGATCGGAACGAGTACACCGGCAGACAAAGGATAGTACGCCTGTGCCCGTGAGCAACGATGGGATACAGGGCAAAATAATTGAATCGAAAAGTGTTCCTGCTCACGTTTTTGCGGGAATGCTCTCTTTCTATCTCCGCCTCTCTACCTTCTCCGGCGAGAGAAGCGCTCGGGAGATGAAGATGTAGCTCTGGGTACAGCACGCCGGGAATCCGGAGGCTGGTCTCGAGTAAAACGAAAAAGAACGAGGATAAACGAGAGAGAGAGAGAACCTATGGAGGAGAATGAAAAAGGTTCTATATCGAAGAGCATCGGTTGAATAAGTCAAAGGGAGGACGTTTAATTAGCCGGCTATTAAACATTCATCAGGAGACGTGTGTCCACAGGCTCGTCAGCAGCTCCCACGATAAAACCAAACAATTTCCATCGCGTTGGCTAAACGTTTCTTCGTTCCATCGATCTTCCATCGCGGCGTTACTTAGGGATTCGACGCGATGCCTCGCCGTTCTACGTGGAACTCGTTGAAATCGATGATCGCCGGCCGTATCGCACCGTTTCCATCAACCAGACTCGTGGAGAAAGAGAGGGAGTACGTTGCTGTCGAGAACCAACCTACCGAAAGAGAGAAGAAGAGGAGAGTCCGAGAGAGAATATTCGATCCGTTTCTTCGCATCATCATCGTTCTCTTCGACGAAGAGAGAGTGAGAGAGGAGAAAGAGTTCTTTGCCACGTTCTGGCGCCATCTGCGCGACGCGCGTAGCCGTGGCCCGTATTCAATTAATACGCGACGATGTAATCAGCCGCCGTTGCCACTGCAAATAGACACGGACGTTCGTAACTCAACCGCGCGCAACACGGCCCGTTTCTTTCCCCTATTCTTTTTGCCTCTCTTTCGGCGAACCTGCCCACAACGCACACTGTGTGTCTGGCTGGACGGGGGCCGGCCATTACGTACAGCACCTGCCACCACTGACTGCGACCCGGCACTGCCACAATGCTCTCTCACTGACACACAATGCTCGCCGGAGCTACCACCACCGCCTCCTCCGGCTTTCTTCTTCATTCCGGTCAGGTTCCAGCGATCCGGTAAAAACGTTATGAATATCGAGCGGCCGGCTAATTGCCAGTGACACCGATACACTTTATCGCCACGCTAAAACGGAGAGAGAACAGAGAGAAAGACGGATTGATCAGGACGCGTGGCACAGAGTCGGCCAGCACACGCTCTCGTCGATCCGTGCTCGTTTATTTGTTTATCTGCCGGCGAGATTATTACGCCCGTACGCGAATACGTATAATACGCTGCCCCGCGGAAGGGGCGGGGCAGATGTAATAACGTCGAAGAACATACGAGCGTAACGGAGGTCTGCTGTAACAGCTTGAAAAACCGGCGACGACCGTCTTGCGCGTCGAAGAATCTGCCTCCTTCGGGTACAAGGCCGTTCAACAGATTCCGAGTCACGAGAGCCACACTTTCAACCATCCGGAGGACTAGCCGCTCGTCATTTCGGATCATCTGCTGGCTTCGGAGGGCGGGTATTGAGTGGGGAGCGATGATCTACCTGGTTAGTTGAGGCATGGGGGCCTAGGAGGCAGTTGGCCAATGGGATTTCGCAACCACAACTAATTAACCCCTTACAGTGTCATTCCTCTTGTAGCTGCGACAAGTTACGTCTTTGACGTCGATGTTTTCCTGCTAGAATCACAAAATCTCGATTTATTGCGGGACATAAAAAATATATGTATATAAAAAAAGTCTCCTGACTAACTCACTCATCAACGCCCAGGCTAAACCCTTGGCCCTAGAAAGCTGAAATTTTGCACAGAGGTTTCCTTTATGATCTATACAAGGGATAAGAAAGGATATTTTGAAATTCAACTCCTAAGGGGGTGAAAAGGGGTTACAACGTTTGTATAAGGAATATTTTGTTCGTGGACAGATTTACATCATACTTGGTCTTAATACTCATTGATACAATCTGAATGGAACGAATGGGGGGTTAAAAGGTTTTATGGAGAAACAATCTCAATTTTCGAGGGCATTTATTAATTAATTATATTTTC
>CM052333.1:6209848-6295933 GCA_028455615.1 Lasioglossum zephyrum
CCTAGAAAGCTGAAATTTTGCACAGAGGTTTCCTTTATGATCTATACACGGGATAAGAAAGGATATTTTGAAATTCAACTCCTAAGGGGGTGAAAAGGAGTTACAACGTTTGTATAAGGAATATTTTGTTCGTGGACAGATTTACATCATACTTGGTCTTAATACTCATTGATACAATCTGAATGGAACGAATGGGGGGTTAAAAGGTTTTATGGAGAAACAATCTCAATTTTCGAGGGCATTTATTAATTAATTATATTTTCGAATAAATTATGATTTTGACCGATTTCGATCAGTACTTATGTTTCCGCAGGACGCGTTCGCGGTTCCTTTTCCTACGTTTAGTCGATTTCACGCAGCTCGTTGGAACGCCGCGTGCATAAGTCACCGTTTCATGCGAGAACTGAATCGAAACGTTTTGCGTACCCATTTATTTCGTGGCTATTGACCGCCGACGCGGGTGGGAAAGGACGACGGGTATAACTCATCCACCAGAAACCTCTTGACCTTTTAAAATAATCGCTCGATCGTCGTTGCTCTCGCGCGGTGCTCTCGCAACGTGCCAGAGAGAGCCTAGCTATCTTCGCTCTTATACGTACAGCTAGCAAAGCGAACCAGCCTCGGTTCGCCGCGGAACGAAAATTTCTTAATTTCACGACGCCTCTTTCGACGTCGTACGCGTCGATGATGTACGATTCTATCCGGGAACTTTTAAGAGGGCCCGACCAACAGCCGACCAACCAACAGAGAGTGGGACCGCGAGCCGCGTACACACAAACCGTTATTACCCGCCGGCCATATTAATCGCTTGTTGTTCGAGCGTTAATAGAGAGAGCCGCTCGACGTCTCGTTTGTCGTTCATCATCCGCGATGAATGCCCGCGGAAGCGTTGCCGGAACGTCCTCTGCGGTCTACGGTAGCCAACGCAGGAAAAGAATGACTCGCTGCTACACAGAACATAGTATTCTACTCGGCTGACTATGGTCGGTGCCAAGACAAAGACACTGGGTCAGACAATACACCGAAAAGTTAAAATTCTTGATGTAGAGTCAAGTAACATCGAGTCTGCTGCTTGGAACTGTTACCTTGGAGATCGTTTATCCTTTCTTCTGAAGCGTTTTCCTGTCCTACTAAATTCTTCATTACAACTTATTAAAATGCTTAAGACGTCTCAAACATTATAGTTTCAATTCTCTTCTTTTTGGGGGATGTTTCTGCCTCTTCGATGCGAACGATCGCTAATAAAAAAGCGACGCACGTGTCGAATATTTTTCCGAGGGGTATCTCGTTGATTAAATAGCTTTAGAAGCTGTCTTTTATCAAAGTCGACTTGTGTGACTTGTCTGACTCGTGTTCCCTAGTAAGTTGTAGCCTATTTTTCGAGATAAGAGTCGTGTAGAACATTCAAGTCTCTCCTAATGTTATCGGGCTAAGAAGGCTATTGTAAGTGACGATATTAGTAGCTATCAGTTTATACTTCCGTTTCGCTGAAACAACTCGGTGGAGCAATTTTGAATAGTTCAAACTCTGATAGAAAATCTTCAAAAATGATTAAAAGTGTAAAACAAATTGTGATCTTGGTAAAGATCGTAATTATCGATGATTTGCGAGGACCAGTGGTGAATTTCCGCAACAGGATTGACGTACACCCCTAGCCTTAACAAGTAGGCCAGAAAGACTTGCAAAATCGGTCGGCGGCACGGCGAGATTTAATTAATTTTCTGGAAGCGCCGTCGGATTCCAGATGCGTGAATCACGCAACGGCATCGACACTGCACTCACATGCTCGCTGAATAATTTCCACGCGGCTTGTATGGCGCCGGACAACAGGGTGCGGGGAGGTGGGGAGGGCAGCGGGGCGGGGTGCGAGTTCTAATCTTGGCGTCCTTTTTGTGCCACTAAAAACGTACGACGATCATTCGTCCGTGGCGGAATTACGCATTCGTCACGTGCGCGCGCGACTACGCGTTCGTTTTATCGGTATGCGTGTACTTGCACTGCGTGCACCCACGGCGTCGATAGAGGGGGTGGAGCTGCGATGGAAATGGGAGAGAGAAAGAGAGAAAAGGAATCGACAACATTATCCAGCGATTAAGAGTCTCGGTTAAGAACCATATAACTCAGTGACATTACGCTTGGTAACCGTTCGACGAATATCAACGTGATACATCGCGGTACGTGCGTGCCCGCCGCGCGTTTAATACACTCGTCCGCTCGTGTCCGCTCGTGTGCGCTCCGGCTAGGTGCTCGATCTTTCCTCTCTTTCAGTCTCTCTCTGTCTCTCTCGCTTACTTGTTCTTTCTCTTTTTCTCGGTCTTCTCTCTCTTTCTGCCGGTGTTGTCGCGCGCGTGCACGAGATCGCGACGCGTGGAAAAGTTATGACGTATTACCCGACCGACGTATTTATTAAACGCCAGCTACGATATTAGGCCGGCGTGAACGGACATTACGAGACCAGCTACGGACAAGCGTTTGTTGTGCACCATTAGCGCCAGAAATTTACGGCCAGCGTGACAAACGTTGCTCCTGGTTGCGATTTTTAACCCGACTCGTATCCGAACCCCCTATCACCCCTTCTCTCTCTTCCGTTAGCTTCGACGATTTTTTTTACTTCTTTTAATTTTATTACAATAGTGTAAGGTACTTCTGTCTTTTTTTTTAAATATATATTTTTTTAATCCGCCTTGTCCAGCATCCCTCCAGGATCTGTTTCTGAGACGTTACAACCCGGGGTCCTATTTCTTCGATTTAAAAATATCTCCTAATTCCAATATTACCTCGATTCTAACCCCTTTCTATCTACGGGTTCGTCGAAGATATTGATTACTTCAGTCGGACAGCCTTCGATTGCAGAAGTTCGTCTCGAGAAGCAACTCGCGACGCAAATCGCCGAAAGAATCGATCAAACCAGCTCGATTTCATTTTCCTCGGCCGTGGGGGGGATATATATGGGTTAATTGGACTGTAGCCCAAGGCTCGGG
Organism: Lasioglossum zephyrum; assembly: GCA_028455615.1. Taxonomy (NCBI): domain Eukaryota; kingdom Metazoa; phylum Arthropoda; class Insecta; order Hymenoptera; family Halictidae; genus Lasioglossum; species Lasioglossum zephyrum. The sequence goes on from CM052333.1 coordinate 6,212,830, forward strand.
TCGCTTGAGAGACCCTCGAAGTCGTTCTCAGGGCCCTTACACCACTCTGGTTTCTAATAAAATCTTTCTTCTCGTTAGATTGTTACTGGTTAACGTGGTTTCTGTAGAAAATGGACGAACCGCTTAGAACTCGCTCGAAAATACATTTATACTCGAGAGCTAGAATTACAAATAATTTCTGTACGATATACAACGACAAACAATCGTTTGTACGATTCAATCCGACGACTGATATTATCGAGATAGGAAACGGAAGCTTTATTTCAATGATTAAATAATCCTGGGAGGGACATTTTCCTGGTGTAAATTTTGCCGACCTCGACGACATCGTTGTTCCCAGAACATCGGTGGGTTGGCTTTCCAAAAAAATTCCATAATGGTCGTTCCTGCTCTTACTCGAGAAAAAGAGTTTTCTCTTCCTCGTTCCACCAGTCAGCTCTCGATCGTTTCGAGATCTCCCGGCGATCAAACGAGCGATCGTGTACAGACGAAGCGTTGACGGAAGTCGCAGAGGCGGCCTGTACGGGAATATAATCGGTCGTGGTTTCTCGTTTTGCGAACCGAGAGAGCAGCCGAAGCCGAGAGAGGCCGGAGCGTTCATTAGAAGCGGCGAGATCTCTCGAGTGCGGCCGCGGCCGCGGCTATTTTTCTACCCGGGGCAGGTTTTCTCTAGGAATGCACACGCAGTCGGTCGGTTGTTGATTTACGGCCGCGGTTAAAAGTAGTCTCGCGTCTGACCGCATATTATATATTGCACACCGCGAGCTTTATACCGAAGCACACACACGCGCAAACTCTCGGAGCGCGCCGACCTTAGCCGACGTATTTACTTTTATAATATAGATCGAACCCCGCTGCCGAAGGAAATCTCGTTTCCGGAGACGAGCGCCTCGTTCACGGCGATCTGGTTAAACTTCTCGACTGGTTCGGCCGGCTTAGGACGATCCTCCATGATTAATCACGTACCCGCTGTTTCATAATCGACGAGCACCGAACCCTATCGAACACGAGGAATGGTGGGTGTACAAAAGTATTCGTGCATCTTTTAATAACTCTTTTAACATTGGAGCCAACTGCTTTTTTGAGGCGTTAGATTTTGCACAGATAAATTTTTTATGTACCTGGGAGTCCTTTCGGGTTCCTTAAGGCTCTACCATCTTTCGAAGATAACTTTTTTCACTTGGTTCAGGCTGAAATAGAAGCTACGAGACACCCTGTGGTGGTCGCCTACCTGTAACTTCCATTGTCGGACACCGGGGAGCAAAAAAGTCCAGTTAGTCGAGTAGTTCGATTTATTAGAAAGCGATATTTAAAGTGCACGTAAATAAACTGCTGCAGCCATTAGATAGTACTTGGACTCTATCCTCTATGTATATTATGCTTATTAGGTGGAAGATCAGATGGTCATGTAAAACAACCCTTACCTTAAAAAATGAAGATTCTGTGCGGTATAAGTGGCGGAAAATATGCTGTTCCTACGAGAGCCAGGGGATGGTCGTTGTCAAGGGGTTAATCTGGCATTAATGCGAGTACAGTCACACCCGGAATGATAGGATAGAGGGTCGACGATTTTACGGGCTTGTAACCCTCCCTGGAAGCAAGCGAAAAATGTCCACTTAATTTACAATTCTGCAGCCTTCATTACCCTACGTTCGACCTACATTCGAACTGGCCGATGTAGTCCAATTACATTGAAATATTGACCCGACGCAGAAAATGTTACCCGTTTTACGATTAAAAATAATGTCCACGCTTCACTGCCTGCCATTAAATTGTGCCAACAATTTTTATTAGATGCCTCAGCTTTACAATGAAATTCACCCCCTAAATTTATCTGTGCACCTGGTGTATCGTTAATATAAAAAATGTTAACTATCATTGTCGACGCAGAACAGGATTTTTATCATTCTCAATCAATGTTGGCTAGCTAGTATACTTAAAAGTCATTGTAAAAAGTTAAACAGAATTTTACAGCTAAATATATCTTTTTTAAGCGCATCTCTAACGTAAATCAGATCCATAAGCTCACTTACGCAATCGAACCGAACGATCCAAATATTTTCTAGAGCAGCGTTTACGAGGGTCGTAAAGCCTAACGAAAATTTAAAACATTCTGCCTTGGCTCGGGGTCTATTAGGCGAGTTGGGGCAGCGGAAAGGCGGGATAAAACGCGGAAAAAGGTCCACCCTATAGAATAGCGTCGTAATTTGCCTGGGTCGGCAATAAAACTGGCAAACGGTCGCGCAGTCACGTCCGTCGTCGAATACACGGGACACTTTTGCCTTCGGAGTAGTCCATCGGCTATCCCCGGGTGCTAAGCTCTCTGTTAGGCGTGCTGATACGGTCTTCGGCGTTGCCGAAAATCCAATAAACAGGACTTGTATAGCGACCGTAAAGCGTGGCGAGTCGGACGGTACCGTTATTCCTTCTTTTTTTTTACCGGAGCGAACGAACAGTCATAAAACGTCCGGGTCGGGGCGGCGCGACAATGAACATAACTGTTACTTTTACCTTCTTTCGGGCCTGGCCACCGAAACTCCATGGGCCTCTCTCGTTGGTCTCTTCCGGGTTTCACCGGTGCCTGCAGGCCAGTCGAGCTGAATCCGTCGTCGATATCTCGTCTCTCCTCCGAAAGTCGTCTCTTCGACCACGATCACGCGCCGACACCGTAAATCCTGCTTTATCTCGGGTTAGATCTCGTCGATTTTTATTACGCTGACAAATTCGGTGCATACATTCCCCGCGAACCTAAGACAATTTGTTTGGGCATCATCCAGGATTTTCGAGGTGTTCGTCTTTGAGGATTGGTATCAGTAGGGAAGAATCGGTGAATCCTCGAACTGTAAGGACTCTTTGATAGGTGGCTTAATTAAAATAGTGAGTGTTCAGTGTCCACGTAAGCTACTCCATCACAAGTGAACAAGAATGTTGGAGTCTGGAGAATGCAGAAGCGAAGGACAGAAGGGATATTGAATTTCGAGTTGGCCGAAGCGTCCTGTTTCTGCCAATAAGTTTCCGGGAAGATCGCATCGTCGGAGGATGATATCAGCCCGATCGTAATCGGAGGTGGCTCCGATACACTTTGCACGGGTTATTCTTGGTCGGCATGAACGCAAACGCGTCCACGCCCCGCCCACCGAAGGATTTACGTCGGCATCCTGACGGAGTGCAGTCGGAAGCGTGTGCCGTTGGTCACATGCGCGTACAGATCGTGTACCGGAAGCGTTCGCGAACCTGAAGATAATCGGCGCATACTATTCGCCGTTTGACGCTCGCACGGGTCTTCGTCGAGCCTTGAAAATTGCTACATTATCGATCTCTGATCTTGAAACTTGTAACTTCGTGCAACACACATGAGTTCCGTTGCTTCCAATTTTTACTTTGCCATTTCTGAAAAAATAATCTGTAACGAGCATAACCTTACATTATTCAAATTCAAATGCAATCAAATATTTTTCTGTGCTTTTCGGTATACTTATGAATGCATTTTGTCGAGAAGGCACAGGCGTGTTGCAATTAAGCAATAAAACATTTTAACCATGGAGATAAGGAGGGACATATGGTGACAGCGAACGTGTTAAACGAATCTTTAAAACATTACGAGGTAGATTTACGACGACTGACTCTATCGACAAGCACAGAAAAAATTCTAATGTAGAAACAAGTATATCGTTCCTCTAGCACGAAGTACCTAATAATTTAAAATTTGTAAAATTCTAACGAGAGAACAGCCTATTTGGAGACCCGGTTCCAATGGTGAATATTGTTACGCAAGAAACTGGGTGGTCTACGTTCCGAGACACGTCTTTGTCGAGTAGACAATCTCTACGCTGCGTTCCCTATAAGACTTGAAAAACACCTAGCGGCATCCTCCAGCACAAGTAACAATTTCCTCTCGGTCGTGTGTAGAGAGCGAACGGTCTCTCTCGATTGGAAAAGAGGGAAACCAGTGGTGCCCGAAGGTGAATAACGAAATCCCCTCTGACGGATCGTGACATTCCCTCAACGAGTCGCCACTTATTGATTAACCTCGCATCAGGCCTCGTTCAATTTCCGTAATTGCGTCTCGGTGTTCTCCTCGTTGCGCGATTACACGCGCTAGAGAGATACACAGCTAACCTGCGGACGTTTCCCGTCGGCCGACGATCAAACCACAACCTTCGTCGATCGCTGCTCTACCGATCGAGATAACAATCTTGATCGATCTCGTACGATGGTCTACTTGCCGCTACTGGACTCCTCTTCGCTATTTTCTTCACCAACCCTCCGCGCAAGAGAATTGTGGTTTCCTGAACGTTCTTCTGCTCCTTCCGACGTGGTTGCTTGATGGACGACTTCACTGACCTTGACACTCGTACTTGAATTTTCCCTTTTCGTCCGATCTGAAGTTTTCAACTCTTGTGACTTTTTAAAAAAATTTTTTGACGTTTCTATGTTAACGTTTAACGTTGACCGTGACTATGCAGCATTATCGGCGCCGAATTCAGCCAATGCAGTTCCTCAGCTGCGCGGGGAACAACACGTTGCAGTTTCTCCCACGTCGGCGAATTTTTCATTCGCGCACGCGTTCGTGCATCTTCCTCTCTGTTGCTCCGCGTCGCTCGATATCGTTACCGTGATAACGAGCACGTGGATCACAACTGGTTAGGATCTCTCTCGATGGCCGTTCCTCCTCGCGGCGGAAAGAGCCGCTTCGAAAATCCGCGCGCCGCCTATCGCCGCGTTCCGCTACGGACCCCCCGACAATCCCCCCCGCAATTTGCTCTCGCGAAACTCTGAAATTTGCGTGAAACGAAAGTGCCGGTTTCGAGAAGGGACTTGCCGCGCGTTGGTTGGCTCTCTCTCCCTTCCTCCCACCACGAAAATTGCCCCCGTCGCTTTCATTCCGATCTCGTGTTTTCTTCATTCAATGTAGCATTCGATTTCGCCGATGCTTAATGTCGGGGACCGTTAATGCTTGTCGTTGGAGACTCTGGTATGCTAATGCATCCACAGGAGAGGTTGTTACATAGTCGTTCGGGACTGTGGTGCGTCTGTGTTTGTGTACGTGCACTTGTTTTTAAACGCGCGACTCTCGATGCACCGAGAGCGATGCACCTTTTTCGATTGATTATAGAGGGGAAATATGTTGGCGCAACGTGTGATCAGCTTTCTCTGAACGACTGCCCACTCGGCTCCATTATTTTCGTATTAACTGTCAGCGTTCTGTTCTTGTTGGGAATCTTCGGCTTTTGGCCCGACCAACCTCAGAGGAGTTGAGGGTATTTCTTTCGTCTAGTTAGACATCCTATATTATCGTTATACAAAGCTGCAAAGTTGTCGGAAAATTAATTCTTCGTCGATTCTCCTCATTGTTATGTACGGAAACAAGACACTTATTCACTTATTAATTAAACTGAGTTATATTTTACATTTAATGTGCTCGTCTTTAAATTTATTATTATCTTGGTAGATCATCCAGTCAACTTCCCTAATTTGTATAGATTCGCTCATTACGTTTTTTTTCGGTAATGTCGTCGAAAGCGCGATCTAGTGTGGCTATATCTAACACCGATTTTATTCTTTGTTATAATTCGAATCAGCATGTTCTTGCAGGCTCTATCTTCAGCAACTTCGGGGTACCCTTCCAGACTCGTGGACCCCCGGCAATGTTGATCGTATCTGGTCTCCCAGAGACTCGCTTCGCCGTGATTTCCCGTAAAAAATTTTGCCGTGCAACATCATCGTGGCGGCAGAAACCGTGTAGAAGAGAGTTAACAAGGGACGGTGTGGGAGAGAAAAGGGGAGGGGGGAGCAGACCGCGAGAAAGGCGGCGAAATGTAAACCAGTTATATCGCGCACCCTTTGGTTAAACTGAAACCAAGTGGTTTTATAGCGCCGATCCGTCTTGCCGTGCTATAACGAGTTCGTGACTCGACATAATACGATAACCCCCTAAATGTGTTGAACTTGTAGAGGATCGCGCGGGTGCTGGCCGCGAGAACTGGGTAATAAAGAGTGCGTGGCGGAAGACAGGACAAACTGCCGACAGTGGCTCTTCTTCATCCTAGGAGGAGGAATAGCCGTGGATCGCGAGACTACCTCGTGAGGATCCTTCCGCTCGCTAGAGGCACCGTAAAAATAAACATCGTGGAATTTCTCTATTTTTTCGAATTCCTCGACTCGGTTCGAGGATGCACCGAAAACGGAACGCTGGAATTCGTGGGATAGAATTTTGTCCATAATTTATGCAATTATTAAACGGCGCTGCTTTGCGCAGCCGAACGTTCTCTTTCAGTCCTCTGAGATTCCGAAACTTCTTCTGTTTCGTTGCAGCTGGTCTGCGATTTTAGACAGCGTAGATGCATTTGAATAATATTGATATTAAATGTTAATGAATTAAGAAATTCATGGAAATTTTAGACATAGAATTTGACGAATTGCAGTTGTATAGAATTTCGAATTTTGATCAGCGACGTTATTACACCGTCAGTTCAGGGTTACAATTTCATGCCAGTCTAAGCGGAGTTGCATTGTTCTCGAAATTGAGATACATACGCCATTTTCTCGTTTCCTGATTTTATCGGTGTAATGAGAACTTCTTCATGCAACATTATATGTAAGGATGATTTAATGGGAGTAACTGCTGTAAGCATATATGCCTGATGCGTAATCACCGTGTTGCGGATGTTTATGGAAATTGCAAGAAAGTGGAGTTGAGTAGAACATTGTTCTTTGTGGTCATAGTACCGACAGGAAAAGAGAACTCTATCAAAGGTTGCATAGCTGATTCCTCCGTAACGGCATTAATTCAGAAACGACTCGAGAGATTGTAAAATTCAGGAAACCAGAAAATATCAATATTCTGTTAACAAGAGTGGTAGTAGCGAAGACGAGGAGCTGGTACAGCCATTTTATATTCCTGAACGCAAGGTCACCGTCACCCCCCATAGAATTTCTCCGACAACTAGTCAGCAAACAGCGATTTCCTCTAAGAATGGAGCACGGGCTTGTTGAACACCGGTTTATGGACCGAGATTAATCACTGTTAGGAAAGAAAGGAGCCATAACTGTCCAGTTTCATTAACAATTATCTCTCTGAAACGGTCTCAGAGGTAGCGTACGCGGCGATCCGTCGCAATCGGTCGGATCTCGAGCTAAGTAGCCCTAAATTAATAGTCGATTATAATTATCTTAATGCATTATATTCGCACGAGACTATGGAAATCGCAACAAGAAAAGGGAGGGTGAGGTGTACGGTTAATGAAGAATGCAGAGCGGAAGAGAGGGTGAATTAGCATCGGCGCCTCTTCCTGGAGGTGTGATGTAAGAAAAAAAAGCAAGGCAACATCTACATAAACCTAATCAATCCATTTCTATCTAATCGATCAGCGATAATAAATATTCCTTGCGGAAAATCGAAATGATTCGATAATTGAACTAATCAAGCAGATCAACTTTTTCATTCTCGCGTATCGCTAGCGTCGATCTTCGATATTAATAGCGTTTCTATTATGATAATGCTCGGTTCCGGGATACAATCTCGAGGTGCAAGGATTTTGCAAAAAGCTTCTCGGCCTCGTATCGATTATTATCTTGCTTAATAACTCCGCCGACGCACTTCTTTCCCGCGACATCTCGCCGAACGAGCCTCGGCGAAACACACGCTGCGGAAATAATTGCACCGTCGCCGACATTCCTCCATGTTTCCCTCCATCATACTCTCGCGTCTACATTTTAATCGCAGATTCGCGGCAGACGTTTCCCGGATTTATCAGCTTCCGGTGATCAGTTAGACTTGTCCCTCGAACAGTTTCCAATCGCATAGCTCGTGGTATTCACGCCCGCCGAGTCGTCGAAAGACAAACACAGACCGAGAGAACTGTTCTCCATTTTGACCCAGCGCTGGTTTACGACGCTAAGACGGTTAAAGTTTCTACGGCATAGACGACGCAAGATCAACTAGCCACTCAAGGACACTGGGAGAGGCTACCCACACCTACTCGGTTTCTTTAAGGGCTGGGCAAACGGTGGACTATGGTCGGCGATCCTAATGCGACTTAGAATAGCGAACACACTGCGGCTGGTAAATCCTCTCAGCTCGCGCGAATCTTAATTTTTTGGAATTTATTGCGCTCTCCAGATGATGATTCAAGAATTTATTTCAACAATCGTGTAGTAGGTAAATTCAATTTTTTCGCGTGCTAGTCAACTTGATAATTTCATATTGTTTGGAATTATTCTAGGTCGGAAGAAATGGTTAATTTTCGTGTTGAAATAGCTTTGAGTAGAGAGGGTTAATAATTGCGAGACTGGTCAAAGTGTCCGTGAGTGAGATTTTGCAAGGAGAAGCCCGACAATACCGGGGGACCGGTTAAAAACGAAGAGGAGCGCGCGATTATTGAATAATGATGACGCGGCCCGGGGCAACGTCTGCTCTCTCGAGATCCTTCGAGATCTCGACTCGGTTGGAGGCTCGGCTAAACTTGTTACCGTAAAGGAACGTCCTAGCAACACTCTCGATGACAATAATGACGATCATTACGATAAACTGCCCAAGCAATAATAATACGTTCGATCGTCGGAGAGCTGGCTTTCCTCCGAGGACGTTTCCGACGATCCCTTTGCAACGCCTTGACCAAACCGAGCGCCGTTTTTCATCCATGACTAAATCGGTATCCATGAAAATGCGGTATTTCCGTTTTTTACGGGAAATGCCTCTAGAAAGCATCTCGACAATGGAGTCTCGCGATGCGAGACTATACGCTGGTAATTTGCCGAACCCCTACTGCGGAACTTTGTGTAAAATTTTCGCATGGCGAAGTCTTTTTGCAACACCAATTGCAACCTTCTCTCAAACAGATTCGGTGTGCGTTGGTTAGACGTCTGTGATGGAACTAATTACTTGTCTTCCTTCTTTCTTTATCTGCGGTGATTCCGATCGACGGCTGAACAATTACCATAATACACTCCCGTAATTATGGACGTGCCGAGCTTCTTCGCGTGTCATGTGGATTTTTGAAGTCGCCTTTTTCTGTCGGATACGGTTCCTGTTGGTCGTGGTGCACTCTGCTGCGCTTCACTGTTGTTTTATTCTGCTGAGAAGATTCGCTGGGAATCCTCCAATGAACGTTCCGAACGTAGACTTGAGAGAATTTTAACAAAGTTGCAATAGGATTGGTTAGCTTAACGAGGTTACAACGATCCATGTTTACAAAATTTTTCCCGTGGTCCAACATTGGAACAGAGAGGCCCCACTCCTCTTTCCTGGGGACGATCGAGTAAATCGGCCCGGAAGAAAGTGAAATCGACAGGAAGACTTGGAGATTTCGGTCGGAGGAAGGCGCGTGCGCGTTTACAGGCCGATACATCGGCGAAACACGGGCATAAACATTGCTGGAAGATACGCGCACGGGGGACAAAGATGCGCGGAACGGGAAAGGGGGCCCGCAGGTCCAGAGGGGCATTAAGATGGACGGTGCCAATCGTATGCTAATAAAGCCACCTTTTATTTGCTCTTTTATTGGCCCGGAGTGGTGGCCGATGTCTTGTCGTGCGACGACGATCGCCTCTGTCCAAGTGTAGCAACTTTCAAACACGGGCTTCTAATTTTTCCAATCGTCCGAAATTAGTGTGATTTCTACAGTCCATCGTTCCATGATTATTTTAGTGGATCCCGTGCGAAGAACCTGCAGATTAACTTCTTCGTAGCGGCAAAAAAATCAATTGTAATAATTGAAAGGAATTTATTTATTTTTGTAGGAATACGAAAGGAATTTGCTAAAAAGGAAAAATTCGAAAATGATGAGTAACGCAATCACAAAGGGTTGCATACGTTCAGGGCCGAGTTCTAATCTTTTATTCATCCCCCGCGACTTTCTCTGAATAATGAATTTACGCACATCCGCCAGTGTTGATCTAGCACCAAAATAGTCGTCCTGTTGGCGTTCGAACAGAAGCAAAACGGGATCATTGTTCTGCCCACAAATCTGCAGACATTGTGTAATTTTTCGCGACGTATGAAAGTTCAGCGAAACAATCGGAAGACGCCGGGTTGCGAAACGCGTGGACGTGCATCTAATGCAGCTGCATCGGCGCGAGGATACACGGGAACATGGCGAACATTGCAACCAGCTACGTATCGCGTTACATCGGGTCACGATCCCCATTATATACCTCGTTCCTTCTTTTGACGGGACAAATTATTGGAGTTATATCATTTGCCGCGGCAAGGTCGCCGCGGGAAACCACGAAGAAACACCGTTGTCTCCTTGCGGAATGGACCCCACCGATAAATTAATCAATTTTTTCCAAGATCCTTGCTAAGACCGGCCGCACTAATTATCAAGGATGTGGGACGGCGGTCACGTTCTATCGTCGACTGGGGAGTGCAAAGTTCAGCCATGGGAAACCGTTTTTTAAAGCAGCAGAACGAGGCAGGCCTTCGACTCCCCACCCCATGGATTTACTCCATGGGTATACGCCATGCCAGGCTGTTGAGACCAGTTTGGGGAGTAGGAGTCATGGGTACAGGATGTTTTGCGAGGAATTCAAATTTTTATGGACGGGTGTTTTCGATTGTTTAGAACGATTTTTGGAAAGGATCTTTATGTGATTATTGCATTCGCATATAAGGGAAGACAGTTTTGACAGTGCGAAAATATGTGGAATATTAGAGTGACGTTATTACCGAGCGGAAGAAGGGCCCAGAATGCCATTTTCGTTCTCGGGAAGTTATTGGCGCGTCCGAGAGCCATCCCGTGGCGTGGAGTCCGTCCATCACTGGCGTTCCCCTTCCATTGCTGGAACGCGCGACCCTTTCTCCGTTGGCCCATAGGGCCCATGGGGGCCGCAGGACCCCGGCTCCTCGACCGCAGACGTCGACCGCAACGCTACCCGAGACTGCTGATCTTCTTTTTTCGTCGGTGCCCGTCGTTAAGTTTCAACTACTCGCGTCCTTAGAATTTCTCTGGGTTTCTTCTTGAATCGCGCAAAGAACGGATAATCATTCGGACCAATATTTCTTCGATCGAAACCGCACACGAGTTGATCCTTCCCTTTACTTTTTATCCTTTCCACGAGTGGTAAATATTTATTTGTGCAGGCTTATAATTGTTGAGTATGATAGAATTCTGAAAATGAAAAAAATCTCGTCACATCAATTTTATACATATATATACTGATGCAGGATGAAAATGTTATTATACAGGGTGTCCCAAAATTCCTTCAACATCCGGAAATTGGAGGTTCCTTGTCTGTGTTTCGTTAATAATTCTTTAATAAAGCCGCGGACGCTATTTTTGCAAAGGAAAATGTTGCTTGAAATGATCCCAAAAACATCCAATTTCCAGATGTTGAAGGGATTTTGGTAGACCCTGTAGATCACAGTGCATAAACAAAATAAGACGAAAGACGGAGGTCTGCGTTTAGGTGAACGTCGACCAAGCGGAGGGGTTAAACACGCCGGGTTGAATAAATAAACAGAACAACAGCTCCGCTAGAGTAGTGACCTCGTCACACGGGGGTTAAAAGGCAGGCGCATGGGGTCGCTATAGCGTACTCTAAAGAAGCGTCGCCGCTTGTATATCGTTGGGGGCGTACTTAGCGTTAAACGGAAATAACAGGCCATTAAGGTCGAGCTCGTCCCTGATGCGGACGAAATTTCGTGACCAGATCGATCGTCGTATTTTCGCGGTGGTTTTTCCTCTCCGCGTTTGCTCGGCTTTGATCGCGCGAGCACGAGATCAACGAGCAGCGGTGGAGTGGAGAAGCTTAGCCTCTAGTAGGAGAGGGACCGGTTGCCGGGAGGTTCCTCACTCGTGGCTGCACCACTTAAAGTCGAACACGCATCTCATTATCCATGCCCATGGATTTAATCGTATGTCTGGCTCCGCGAGCAGGTGTGGTTAAACCTACCCCTTAATCTGACGGGGAATACGCTCGATTTTTGCATAATTGTACCTCCGCGCGAACTTCGGTGCGCGGCGCTCTACGCGGCGCGCAACTGAGGATTGCGTTTGAAATTTTTATGTAAGCCCTCTCTCGCGCCGACGAAAATAAACAAGGGAAACGAGCGCTGGCGAGACGACCACCGGAAAATGAGCGATGCACGCTCCCAACTTCTCATAGTTCGCTGGCTCGATTAAATATACTAATTATCGGAAATAGAGGATGCGTGGGTCGGGCGTACGCTGTCTAGCGTCACGGAGCGGATCGTCGCGGACGGATTATGCCTTGTGGATCTCATATCGATCATCCTGGTGGCCCGTAATCTTGTTTCAACGATTTCATAAAACAATATTAAATTTTCTATTTTTTTAGCGGACGGTTCGATCATTAATAGACTACCAGCAAGGTTTGCAAATTAATTTAACTCGACGTTTCGATCTCTGTGTGGATCATCTTCGAGAGAGACATTTTTGCATCTGAAAAATGATACATTTTTAGTGAATTTTGAAAAGATATTTTTTGAAAAAAGAAATTATAGCACACGCACTTGCTGTGGCAACAAACAAAAGATTTTTTTTTATTGAAAGTTTTCGTCCATGGTGGCAGTAACTGGAACATGTGTTATGATTGGTTGATCGATATTGAATGGAGGAAGTTCGAAAACATACAACGATTTATTTCGAGACAGTCAATGTACGCTGAATTTCCATTGTTAAAGAAACAAGTCGGTCGTACGTGACAGTTGCGTTTGATTTTTCGATCGAGATTATGTTGTAAACGCTAGAGGGGCCGAAGTATTAACTGCCGGGAGGTTAGGGGACTAATTTGCCCGCGGAATTTGGAAAAATCACTTCCCCGGGAGGGCTACGACCTGTTTTCCCCGGTGAGAGCCGGGGGCTGAGGCAGCATTATCAGCACGCGCCGACCCTTGTGTGCCCACTAAATCTGCAAAATAACCGACCCACTACGCGCACATGTACTTAACCCCTCGCTGATGGACGAGTTGTCTCGGCGAACGTCCCGATGCGTTCCTGGAAGCGATTTTTGCATCCCGAAACTGGTGTTTTGTCAGTTTCGGAACGATCTTTACACTGTAGAAATTCTTCACACCAATTCTTTAATCTTCCAAGTTGGTTTCCTAGATCAGATGTGAACTAGAATTGCGTGAATGTAGCATATCGATTAGTGGACGTTGAAATTTTTTACAAAATTGTTCGAATTCCGAATTACTGTTTGTCATTCAGACTTGTAGTGGTTACGCGAATGCTAGACACGTCGCGGATAATGTAAAGGGCCCAGAAACTGGAATGCGTCTGTCAGTATTGATCGATAGCCAAGTATTTGCGATTCTGGAGCAATCACAGTGCACCTTGTATTTTACGACGCCACATACATATCAGTTCCTAATCAGAGATTCGGTGCTTCCAAGGTCTGGCATCGGTTCTCGTGAACGTAGAGATAGTTCCAAGTCGTTAAATCCCGCCTCTAACGCGTGTTCATTTTTTTTCTGGCCGTGTAACTACGTATCTTATTGCTCTATCTTATCATACGAACGGACAGCTTTACATTAAATACGGTACGATCTTTCCTCTCCACTGAAGAACTAGCAGTAGAAGACTTCGGTCAAAGATAGACTCGTGTTCTTGGTTTAAGAAGAACTAGATTCTAGATGTTGAATTTAAAATTTTTAAGGCCATGGTTTACTACGAAAGGGTTCATTGGAACCTGTCCAAGGCCACGATTAGCACCTTGAAGCTTATCGCATCCCATCAATCGAGGAGCCCGCCCCAAAAAATGACAAAATTTTCGAAGATGTAGAACGTGGATCCTCGGTAGAGAAATCGTTCAAGGCCGCAGTTCTCAACCTGATGTCCCATTGCCACGGGTAGAATCAATTTCTGTTCTTATCGGCGTGCAGCAATCGGTTAATCAAAAGCCAGAAGCTCCTCGAGAGGAACAGATCTGCGCGCTAGCGTTCTGAGCTTGAGAGGATCGAGCAGATTCTCTGTCCGAGGGCATAGTAGAGAAGGAGGGGTTAAGCTACCGGTCCTACGGTCCTCGTTACGCCCATTAAGACTCTACGGAGGAGAGCGATCTTACTGGGCTGTTCGACGAACACACAATCCAGAGCCACAGCGTTGGTGTATAATAAAATAGAGATCCGACAAAGAAAATCCGTCGATCGGCTAATGAAATTCATAAACCGTATATTCATAAGGCCTCGAACGATGGCCGAGGAGGATTTCGTTACGGTGATGACGGTGTATTCAATTTCCACGGTGCTTTGAGAAATAAAATATTACAACGATCAGGCCAAGCGAGAGAGAGGGGGAACGGGCGTGCGGGGGCGGTTGTACGGGCTACGATAAGATGTAACGAGACACGGAAGCGCGCAGACTGCTGATAATTAGTTCGGAAAAAGGAAGAGAGAAAGAGGAAAAGCCTGGGCCGGCGCTTGCTAGGCGCGGCTCTCTTCCTGGCTGGTGGTGGGGGCTTATAAAAAAGAAAGAAGAAGTTTCAATACTCTCCGGCGCGTAAGTTTCAAGCTTAACATTAGCAGCTCGTTATCTTCGCGTCTGGTGCCTCCTCGCCTATCTAAAACGTGCATCAAATCAACGCCTCGGATGCGGCTCGATCAGGATGCGCCTTGAAACCGCCACGAAAACGATCTCGTTCCTAAGCGTTGCTGAACGAGAGGAGAACAAGAGGGGGACGAAGAAGAGGTGTAAAACGCGATACGTTACACCTTCGGTCACAATATTGAGTGCGCGACTTCGCTCGGCGAGATTTAGGTGACCTTGCTCTCCCAGAGCACGCTCGCCGGGCCACAGGGCTGGATAAATGGCCGTGTAGCTGTGTTACGGTTCCATAGACCGCGCCGGGCCACCCCTTAAATTCGTTAAAATCGATGCCGACTTTATTAGCCTGTCGCTCTTTTATTTACGAATGCTCGCCCTTTATACGACGAATTTATTTCGTCTGATCGCGCGAACGATCGTCGCCGCTTCTTAGACAAGGGTTCCGACTATCTTCCGGAGAATTAGGGGTTGGGACTGACTACGCGGAATTAGAATATGTAGTCTATGAATATTTAGGAGAGGGCGGGTCGGATGAAATCGTTCTGAACTAACGTCGTTAATTTTTTATAGTTGAAAGCCATGTCGTGGTGGGATGTTAGTGTGTCGTTTAAGAGGAGCAAGTGATTAGGGGTGTAGGAAGGATTGCGAGTGTTTGTTGGGTTCGAGATAGTGTGTCCAAACACTTAGTTTATTCCACAGTGTAATCGATGAATGAGAACCAGGTGCAAGTGAAAATTCAATACACACGATATCGAATTTATTAAATGAACAAATCGGAATGCTTCGAGATGATCGTCGTCCGATAGTCGAAAGCTACCACGTTAAATTTCATTGATTGCGCAGAGAGAACGACAAACAGACGATCTCGTAAAGAGAGCATCTCGAGGTAGCATGAATGACCCGTATATTTAATATCCCCAATACCTGCTATAATTCACGTCGAACATATCATTAAACACCTCAGCCCGGTGAGTCTCACCTGTAATGAATGAATCCGTTCGCCTCTCTCACGCCGCGACAGACGTTTTAAATCGTGTAATTTATATTTCACGGCGGAACACCATATGCCCGATGCCACAGAAACGATACAGCTGTGTTCCGCATTTCGTTTCTCGATTATCTCTGTACACGATCTTCGGAAAGAGCGACTTGCAATCAATTACATCGTTCGATCGAACTATACCGTAAGTAGCGTATCGAACACGGTAATCGATCGAGGATGAATTTGCCAGATTTTTCGAAACCGCGAGGACGTTATCATAATGGTGAGTTGTTCAGAGATTATCCTCGTCGCGTGCTGTCTAAACGATCGCGATCCATCAGATCTCGCTCTCTCAACCTCGGGGCAATTTGGGTGGCTAGTAGGATAGATCACAGGAAAGTGCGGTTTCCCTCGCGATCCACCGATCGTCTTTATGATCCATACGCAGAGGAACGATCTCTCTCTCTCTACAAAGAGACACCGGCATCAATTTCTTTTCCCTTGCACCCCTCGAAGGACCTTCGTGATCGATCGCAATATCAGCATGAGACCCACTGCAACGGCCAGACCACGTCTCACGTGCGAGGTCACGTTCGCCGATTTCGAGCCACCGATCGGCCGCAACGATCGATCCACAGATTACCGATAATTTAATTCAACCGCACGCTGTTTAATGATCGCGGTATCTCGGCCCGAAGCTTTCTACGGACCGAGAGGTGGCATTAAAATGGAGACGAATTCGTAAATCGAATTTTATTAGTGTGTTCTCCATCGAGACATTTGAATTTTTCCGAAATCTATGTATTTAAGGCAGCTTTCCTCGATAGAACATCTTGGGAATCTTCTCTTAACATGACTTATGGCTGGGAAGCAGCTGTCGATGATCAAATATTTATGAAGACGATGCGCGCGAACAGTTTCACGTCACGCTCCACCTACACGCGAACCCGAAACCCCGTCTTCTTGTTCGTCAGCATGATTTTCATTTCCGTTAGCTCTCCGGTGTTACGCGAATCCCTCCCCGCCTCCATTTCGGGCAGAGCGGAGAGCCACGTTATCGCCGGGATAATTTATGAAAATTCGCTAACGGCCGTGTAAAAAAATGCGAGTTTCGAGAAAATACGCCGCTCGGTCACGGAAAGCCCCGGACGGTTGCGTGATTTACAAGCGGGGAATGTTGTTCGGTTGAATTTCACCGGGCGATGCCCAAGCGAATTAGCGCCGCTAACGGTCCAACGGTGCTTCCACGGACGACTTTTGCATTCCGTCGAGACGCCTCTTGGTTTCGCGAGCGACCCGCGCGAGACGCTCACCGACTTTTTCTTGTTTTTTTTTACTTGCTCCACCGATCGACTCCTCTCTCGGTGCACGACCGCATAACAGGTTTCGCGGATTTTTTCAAGCCCTCGGACTGTCCGCCTGCGATTCGCAAAGGGTGCCACTCAAGCCTGCAATTTAATTGTAATTTCGGGTCGTTCGCGTATTGGCAGTTTGAACGGCAGAGAGTCAACGGTATCAAGCTTTTTTTGCTGATGAAAACATGTTTGGTCAAATTGTCTCGAGGTTCGTGAATGTTGACACGTATGATCGCGGATTAAAATAAAAATTTGAAGCAATTCCATTAACCGATAATTCTCTCTCTCGTCCTACGGATTACTTCCGCGCCTGCGCGTCCCGGGGTTGCTTAATCGTTAGCGGAGAAGAAAATTGAATTACACGCGCGTTATGCATGGTCTGAATGTTTCACGAACGTATGTTAATATCGAGGGAACAGTATTTCGTGCTATACGCACAGCATTAATTTCATGCTTGTTAAATTTGAATAGTAATAGTCGCCGGGAGCGTAAGATTTCACCAAAATGCTTCACTCGGCGAACAACTACATATTCGTTTGAACCTAGTGCCACCGATTAAGATCGAGCGATGCAACTTTGTTTCACGCGTAGATAACCGCATACGCCCGCCGGTAGATCTTGATCTGTGTGCGAATCTAATTAAAAAAGTTTACCGTGTTTTCAACGAATATAAATCGCCGTACGGTGATTTAAGAATCTGGTCCAACGGCTCTATTATACTTTAAATCGAAGTAGAATACAGGAAATCTCGGAATATCTTAATCCGGTCTTGACGGAGCACATTCACGTAACGATCGATTAAATCCTTCATTGATCGGGAAATACCTCGACACATTTTTCAAATGTCGCCAAGTGGAAATGAATTGACATTCTGAATCGATGAATAACTTCAATCGTTCTTTTATAGCTTGTAGTACATGTATGTGTAGCAAACTGTTTTCATCCTGTTCTAACATTCTTTAGACTCGATATTTCGCATTCCTATCATTCTCTATTAATTGACACATGTATCAGTTTCGCTGAAAGGTTTGCTTTTTTTTAACCGACTTCCAAAAAGAAAGAGGTTACTCAATTCTTTTGCATCTTGTAGAGTATGTCCCCGGGGTGGTTCCGTTATAAATTTTTTTCATTTTTTTCATTCAAAACGACTTTTCAGTGAAATTGGTGAAGAGTTAGAGTATCCTCTGGCCAAGCGGAGGTCGAAATCCAGGTGTGATCCTCCGTCAAAAATGGTCGGAAAGGGGGCCCAGCGAGGTGGCCGTGTTTCGCGCTTAATTTCGCCCGGCAGTAAATATCGCGGAGCAGTTCCACGCAATTGCATAATTTCTCGGCTGTTGTCGGAGGCGCAATTACAGAGGCCCTTAAGAGAGTCCCTGGTCGCGGGCATCGATAAGCGAGAGGATCGCCGGGTTTGTTAGGCGGTCGACGTATAGGGCATACTCTCTCTCCTCGGTCTATGGTAAAAGGGGGTTCGACGACTGTAGAGATGACTATAGACGACGACTATAGAGGCAGCAGCAGCGCTTGGGCATATCAACTCCTCTTGGTCGGGGGCCGTCTCATTACCCGTGCTCCGATGGTACCACGCTGCGAGCTCGCAAACCCCCTATAGTCGGCCCCGGCATTATATTCCTGTATTCCAAGTATAGGCTCGCACGGTTTCGATAACCTGGAACACGATGGTGTGTGACCGCGCGCGCAGCCGGAAGGAACTCGTGTAAAACGTTCCCGAGGATCGCCGTGAGGGTCTGCCTTCCACTATCCAGCCCTTCTACGAGCCTCTTCCCGCGATTTATTGCCGCCGCTTCTGACGATGTTCTTTGTACTCTTAATTGAATTCATTTTCTGACGATGCCATGCCGTCTATGGACGACCGGTCCGGCTGCACTCGCCTCCATGTTGCTTCTGTCGAATCGGTCAATTATGTCGGTGCAACCGTTCGCGCAATTTTTTCATGAATTCCTGGGCCTCGTTTCTGGTCGCTATTTTATCGGGTAAAGAAGCAATAGATTTTCCACGGCAAGAACGTTAAAGAAGTTTTAAACAGAACAGGTTATTCACACGGGGGTTAATATTGATTATATTGATTTTTATCACTTTAAGAACACGATCGCTGTGAAACTCGCTAATTTATGCATTGTACAATTTGCATCTATTACGAATGCATCGGAGTTAATCACATTGATTATTTGTCGCGACGACGAAACTATGCTAATTCCCGGCTAATTACCCGAGCACAAATTCGTTCAGTGATCGGTCACAGAAAAACAGCCGATTTCTCCATTATAAAATTAGCATGTACCACGAACGCATCTAAATGACAGGATCCGTAGTTAATTATTGGGTAACGGACATGTCGAAACGTTGGTTTACGCGCTTTCTAATCCTTCCCGACATAACTGACCGCGAAATTACAGTGTGCCAGGACATAGAGCCCGGGAGAGCCTGGTCGTTGTCAGTCTAATTGACACATCGGGCACGTTCGGGTTCGTTCGAATTCCTAATTGTCTCCACTATTTCGATCGTTCCTATCAGCGATGCACGAGCACGTACCGCGGTTGCAAGCGCAGTCGTCGTCGCGAGCGACCGAGCGGGCGTTCAACGACGGGAGGCGTATTTATTGCAACAACCTTACGTCAGGTTGCTTGTATATTAGAAAACTTTATATCGATGCCCGAAGTATCCTTCTTCCTGACACGTTTTTCCATTCGCCACGAGCGATCCCGTGACAAGCTCGCATTCGTTCGCAAGAATGATCGCGGCTCCGTTCCACGGAGACACGGATTGTGGATTGTTTGACAGAAAAACCGCGTTGCTTCCTGAGCCAACGAAGTATAACACGAGAGTACGCCGCGCCGGTGCTCTCAATTCCGTCGGCCCATATAAATATAAACGGGGTGTTGAACAATTTCGTACTCGCGTGACTCTACGCTATGATCCTGTGTACACGGAAACGACTCCGAAAACAATTTCCCGGTGAAAAAATCGGAAAATTATTCGAGTTTCCTGCAGCCGAGCATCTTCTGCCTAGTTCGGTACAAATTGTTCGGATGGATTTAAAAAGTATTCGGCCGAGGAGACTGCGGAGCTCTTAGGCGCCCATAGGCAAAGCAGCTAAGGTAACGCACCCCGCGGTGGCCTTTGCTTTCTCGACCGAACGAAGGATGATGCATGGCGATACACGCACGTATCCCTCTCTCTTGCTGGGCCCCCTTTACGCCCCCTCCTGGGCCCCCCTCGTCCTGGGTCGCCCTCCTTTCCGCTCTCTGCTATCCGGTATACGGGCGACTCCACCTTCCAACGAGGCTGCAGCCGTCCAAAAATAATATCGATAATAATAACAATGAGAAGAAAACGGCGGCACCGAGATCAAGAGAAAGAGAGTGAGAGAGAGGGAGGGAGATAGCGAGACAGCAGTCTCGTGCGCGCGCGCAAAAAGCAAAAGGAACGGGGTTAGACCAGGGGGACGATTTCTGTTACGTTGTTACATTCCTGCGGCGGAAAGTTGCCGGACCACCCTGAACCGCACGGCTAGCGCGCGGCACCCATGGGCCTTCAACGCGGCTGCCATTCGTCTTTCATCGGCCGCTTAGGTGTTTTGGGTCCTTTCTACTGATCCTTGCATCCTACACGACCGTATTGGTGTTCCTTACAGATCCCTGCTTCTTCCGCGTTTTTTCGCTCCAGCTTTATTCTGGGAACATCTTCCGTGGATATAACACCATTCATATTATTATAGTACACAATCTTCGTTGTCAGAAATGATGTCCATAGTGTTCATCTTCGGTAGAGAATTCGTTCTTCTAATATTTAGGACCTCTTCTCAATTCTTGCTTCCTGCTTTAAATTTTTTTAATCGCACGATAAATACGTACAGGCAATTTCTAGCTGAATAGGATCTTCAAAGTGTTCGGAATCTTCAGAGTCTTCGAATTTTGTGAATAGTCGTTCCGTGCAGTGTGTCTGTAAGGCGGAAGCTAGGCTGAGCAACTTGGCTGCTTACTCGGACATGCTCAATGATTCATGCAACGTTCGATGTGTCTTGCCTTGGGGTTTCCATGCCTTAATCTTCTGCAACCCAGTGTGCAGCAAGTCTGTAAGTCTTCGATCAGTCGGTAGAAACGGATCCGGCTCTTTGTACAATTCTCGATGTCTAGAGATCCTGGTAGATTTGCTCGAAACATTTGCATACTCACGACACGTTCTTCATCTTCGTAGACCTTTCGAAAACAACTTGTCTACCTTCTTAACACCTTCGAACAGAGATCAAACAGGAAGTGCCTACGCTTGTCTTTTTATTCTATTTCACGAGGCAATTTCCACAATACGCAGGCTTTTACCCCGGAAAGCCCAGTGCTTCGTCTCCGCGATCCTCGTTCCTGATCTCCTCCATTGCCGAGATAAGGCGGTTTATATTGTTCTCGGACACCAGAGAGCGTGGTCCTAGACTCTCCCGGCCATAATGTTGCGGACTCTTTTTTTTGTTGTCCCCTGCTCTTCTTTCGTTGGTAAAAAAAAAACACAGCGTTGCACCTCTTATTTTGGATCTTAAACTGCTAACGAGAATGGTCCTGTGGGGGGTAAGCTTCGCGTGGGTTTGGACGTGTTCCAGAAGAGTTGGAATTATTCCAATCCGGGCGTAATTTAGGGCTTATTTGGTTGATGTAAAGATGTCATCTATCCGGTGCGGTGCCGCGGACCGGGGTTTCCGGCGATATTAAATCGAGAGAATTCTCCCGATCGATCTGTCGAGCCGGAAGGGCCGCGAAATCGGAAATGCCGGCACCGATATTAATGCGCGACATTCTTCGGCGCCACGAGGGACCACCGTGCACGCCTCTATCCGCATCGCGGAATCTCAATTAAGGCGCGTCGCTCAATTAAATTGCTATAACGCTCGTCTATAACGCGCTCCGCGCCGAGCGAGCACACTCGTCCATGCAATTACTCCACTCGAAAATCTGGAAAAATTCTCTTGCTTCGGGCATACTAAACTGGCGCGATCCAATTTCGCAGATTTATTGCCGGATTGCGGGAAAAGGGCAAAACACATATTTACCGATTTTTATAATAATAATTGACCGCATCATTCGAGGCAAACGAGAGCTATCACTATTATAATAATATATTATAATTCTAATCATTACACCTTTCTTTTCCTATATTATTAAACATTTTTAATAGCAAACGTGGTCTCAAGCCGAATGATTCAAATCCGAATCGAAACGCCGATAAAATCATTTATAATTATTATAAAATTAACAACGTCGGTAGTGGTAGGTTCAGTGTTAACAACGACGTTTTTTTTAAAAAAGACAATTTAAGACGACTTTACAAAATAAGAATAACTAGATGGAATTTTTATGAACATCGCCGAATGAGCAGGAAATCAGTAATGAGTTCGCTCGCGTCTAGGAAGGCGAATTAAAATAAAACCCAGCTTTGTATGCCAATGTTCATCAACCTAAGTCCTTCCTCAACGTAACAAGTCTTCCACGTGACTTGTGGGTGCACTTACAAGCCTCGCGCAACGATAAGGGCAATTATATTCAAGAAATATTGCAGATAAATCGTAGAATCGCAGGCTCGTCCTGCGTATCGAAACGTGTCAGCGATAAGGCTAAACAGACACGCAATGCTTGCGAACATCGTTTTCTCGCTCTCTCTCTCTCTCTTTCTCGTTATCTTGATCGACGCGCTTCAAACCTGATCCCTTTCCCTTCATAATTTATCCACGCCCGCTTCTTGCGCGGATAAATTCCAAAAATGGTTGTTTTTGCGCGCGCATCGCATTAACATCGTAATGTTTGCTCAGCAGCCACGCGGACGAGCTTCTTCTTCCTTCGCGAGACACGTCACGTGTGTAGAATATTTATTACCGTGCCGATCGCGAGAATTCGCTAATTACTGGACAGTCCCAACTGCGGTATCTCGATGTCGATCGCCGTTTGACGAAAAACCTGTCTGTGGCGCGCGTAATTAATGCTTTCGATTAACATTTCGTAATTCCGTTTCGATAAAATGGGCTCGTCTAATTTTAATCGCACGTCTAGATTTAATATTTTGTAAATTGCAAGTATTTTATAATAAAAAATTGCATTTGTGATTCCTTATGAACGTAGCTCGACGTTCTCGAATTCTGTTATCTCCAACCAGGTTGCAGGGCAGCGAAGTGTTAATAAGAAGAACAGCGTACACCTCGGGACACAATGTAGCGGATCGTTGAGAGAAGGAGAGCCGCTTGAAAATATTTGGGGCGCGGGGACCGATCGAGCGAGGGCATCGAAATTACAAAACGAGTGTAACATGTCGGAAAAGAAACGAAAAAAGGGTAAATAGGCGCGCGAGAGGGAGAGAGAGAAAGGAAAGAGAGGATGGAAGCACGAAACAGGAAGAAGTCGAAAGGTGAACGGAAACAAGAATCGAACAATGGGTTAAGGGCAGGCGCAGCTCGAAGAGGAGCGCGTACTAGGCGGATCGTGCGTTACGACGATAGTTTGTCCCCCGTATTTATCGTTCTAAATCTCGACTGGCTTAATGTGCCCATAAATCCAAGGGCCACGGCCCCGGCGTCCCATCAAAAAAGAAAACCGTCCGTCCTCGGGTGAAATATTTCGAACTTGCAGAGTTTCGGCCGGAACACCGTACTCGCTCGCTTTTCGTTTCTCTCTCTCTTCCTCTTTCGTCTCCTGTTCCACGTGGTGAACGTCCTTCGTTTCGCACACCGTTCCTGTCGCGCCGTCAGGATAATTCGAGACGTGGAATTTGCACATTCCTGGAACCGGGCACGATATAACGTTGAAACTGGCGGGCACGAGAAGTGCACGGACACGTCTCTCTCTCCTTCGGCCCGTGGTCCGAGGAGATCCGGTTGAAGCCGGCGGACAGAGAAGCGTGGCAGGCCCTTTGATGTCACGACATATCGGCCCGGTCGATCGGCCGACGCACCCTTATAAACAAGGGTTACTCGAAAAGAAATCGCAATAATTTATACCCTAAGGGCTCGGGCGGCGATCGCGTGTCGCTCGGTTACTGCCTACCGACCGTACCTACGGGCCGCGTACATACGTATGAACGCGATAGTATGCATGCACACGTGTTCCTCCCGTGTGTCACGTGACCTCGACGTTTTCGTTCCACGCGAAGACAGGAGGAGTAGGCCTCGATCCTGAGGAATCAATCCTACAGGCGGCCCCGATACGAGTCCGCTCTGCTTCTATACCCTAACTGGTTTTCAATTACGTTCGATCTTCGGTCTGTGAAAGAATTTATTTCAAGTATGCTTCTTGCAAAATTCTTGTCCGATTAGCAAACAATTGTTCGTGACACCGAGCGGATTAATGTATCGAGGATAGAAAATTTGGTTTAGGATTTGTCAAATGGAAGAACGTGATTCGAGATGAGTCGGTTCTACAGAGCTGGAAGAAAGTTGCAGGTAGGCATATCCAGGAGAACGTGTGCGCGGAGGAGCATCCTACTCGCCAGATGGCACGATACAATGAGTGGCGTATTATTTATTGCATTTAAATGAACTCTCGCCGTGTAATTGCGGTATGATGCATCCGGATGATTTGCGAGCCGTGCATAGGGCCGCCTTCGACGCGTACCACTCCCCCCATGGTTCCCCCATGTTTGCCCCCTTGCCCGCCCCCGTCGCAAACCTCTTGGTTTGCCCCCTTTTGCACGAACGCTCACTTGCTCTCTCTCTCTCGCTCGCTCGACAGCGAACGAGAAAGAAAGATGAAAAGAGAGCGTGTGTCTGCGGCCGAGAGCGGCGAGAAGTGATTCCAGGTACACAACCGGGGTACACGTGTCTCGTCTTCTTTTTCTTGGCCGGGCAATCCGTTCCCCGTAATGGCAAGTTATTACCAACAACGTCGTCGAACGGGCGTCGCGATGCGATGCTTGGCGTCCGTTGTTTACCCTCGGGTCAAACGGCCGTCGATTCCCGACGAAACGCCGTTAATCGATCCCGGGATTAATGGCTCCGATACCCAACTCCCGCCGTTTGAATCCCGATACAGGTGTAAACTTTTACGAGCAACTGAAAAATGTCTCCGTTACGTAAATCACTTTAATTGTCGCGGCGAGAGCGAGAGAGAAAGAGACCGACGCCGGATTCTGGTTTTCCCGGGCACCTATCTGCTCGTTTTATGGAACATTTTCCGTCGAATGGCCGCGGAGCGGGTCGATGTCGTAGGAATATTGGAATAGCCTCTCTCTCTTTCTCTCTTGGCGTTCAATTTCGCCGTGGGCAGATACCTTCGCTTTGGAAAGCTATCGTTAATGACGCGCGGAAATATAACAAAACTGTCATATTAATCTATATTAAAATAATATAAAAGTATCGTAAATGAAATATTGTTCTATAGGAAATTTTTTGATTTGTTCTTCAGGGCAAAAACCAGCCAAGATTTGCTCGCTCGATGCATCGACTAATGCTCCATTTTTTTTTTGTTCGCAACGTGCAGTTCGGTTTTAGCAAGAAGAAATTTTGATTTGTTAATGCAAACTGAATGTATAGCAAATTAAGAGGACACCGACACGGTTCGTACAGAGCGACTGTTCTTCAGGGCAAAAACCAGCCAAGATTTGCTCGCTTGATGCATCGACTAATGCTCCATTTTTTTTTGTTCGCAAGGCGCAGTTCGGTTGCAGCAAGGAAAAATTAAATTGCCCATTAGTCCCTATCTCCCCGCCGCATCTGCTTAAAAGCAATACAAAGTTAATTGGTGTTTCCCATTAACGAAACTAGAATCATAATCTCATGCAAAGATATTCAATTACAGAATATAATTGATTCCCCGGGCTGAAGGATTTGTAATTTTCGATTTCCTGACTTATTTTTACCCGCATCGTTGAAATCACTTTCCGCCAGAAACAGATCGTTCACCGGAGATGCGTTATGTTGTATGCAAATCGCGAATAACCCGATGGAAGGCGATGGATGGGAAGAACGGATTGATTATACCCTCGACTGAGAGATCGATTGAAAGTTTTCGCTGTAAGTACGGGTAAGATCGTGTCGAAATGGCGATCGGAATTTTTCGAACTGCAAAAGCTGTTCGCGAAACACGACGAAAACGAGTGGTAATCGGTGCGCGCCGTACCGTATCATTTTGCTGGTTAAAATTGAATACATTGTAAGAAGTAGGCGGCGCGCATTGTTAACTAAAATGTTAATCGCGAGAGCAACGACGACGTTCTGCCAGCAACAGGAACAAAACGTTGACATTTCAAGGAACGTGCGAAAAAGAACACCGACGATTTATGCGGGCTGTAATCGAATCATAATTACAACTTCGTCCCATTCCGACTCGCAAAATATCACTTAAATAATCCTCTTCGTCAACTTAATATTCACCTGCACTTAAATTAGACGGATCAACGATTCTATAGAAATCGCACATATTCTACGTGCCGGCACGATTTAAAACATTTCGCAAGCGCTAGGAAATCGGGTATCGAGGCCACAGCTAACACGTACCAACCGTGTTATCATTATCGTTCCTACGCAGGATTATGCTGTCGAAATGCTCGGGTCTCGTTGCCGTCGAGAGAACGGGAGCAAAAATCAACAGTGCGATAATTGATGGCGATCAACGGCCTTTCCGGCGCGATAGTCTGGAGCGTATCGAGAATTCGCGAGCGTCGCGAAACACGCGTTCTCTAACGGGGGCGCGAATGTTTTTAAATCTCCCCGGAGCCCGCGAGCACCGGCCGCGATTTATCGTAGCTCCGCTGCGGAGGGACTGGTCGCAACCGCGTATACGTTAATTGCGTGACAGAAACCGTCGGAGGGAAGAGGATAGAACAGCTTTGCTAAAATCATCCGCGAGCTTTATATTCCGTGAAAACCACGAAAGGTCAAGGACTGGGGGATCGGCGACCCTTTGCTCGTTCAAGCTGTACTACATCAACCACCCCTTCCTTGATTTGTTTCCTCTGGAGCGTTGCGCCTCATTTGATTCGCGTTATGCTTGCGACTAGTCCCTGTATGGGATGTAGAATTTTGAATTTTCCCCCATTTATGATGTGGAACAAGTTGCTTTTTCATCGGGATCAACGAACTTTCTTTGATGCGTGAAACAGGCGTTGTGTGAAAATGCTTTATTACTGTATACAAAATAAAAATTGCATCAATTATACGAAACTGATAATTGGAATTTTTCGCGGCGCAAGATTCGATCAATTTCTACAAATTATTGCAATTTTGACGAAACACAACTTTCCTTTTCAAATAAAAACATGATTCACATCCGAATCGACACGTTTGGGTATGCTTACAAAATTGCTATAGTTTGTAGAAATTGATCGAACCTTGCGCCGCGAAAAATTCCAATTATGTTAGTATTACATAAATATGATCGACATAAAAATAATAAGATAATAAAATAAATAAGATCGACATAATAATACTATATACGAAACTGAGATTGAATAAATATATATATATTTTTTCTTGCCTAACGATTTCAACCCCTTACCGTTAACACTAGCCTTTCCCAGTCGAACTTCTCCATTCCAAATTCTCCAAACTCGTGTGGCCTCGTCGCCGCGAAGAAAACGGTCTGCTAAGCACTGAAAGTATCGCGTCGCCGCTAGCAAGAATCGTCGGGTTAACGCAATTAGACACACGCAAACCCCGGTCTAAGCCAACAACAATCGATTCATGTAGCGTTTGTCGGCGTCGTAGACGATCATGGTCGACGCTCTGGCGAGGTAGGTGGTGCCTTACCGGGGAGGAAAGGGGGATCGAATGAAATCGACAGTGGGTATTATTCGAACCGGTAGTTAGACGTGAGTGTGGTCAGGATCGGGGGCGAGGACCTTGGATCTCGATCGTGAATAGTCTTGATAGAAATTCGATTCAGCCTTGAGGGACGATCCGAAGACCTTAGAAAGAGAATCTCAAGGTCTGAATGCCGTTGGTTATTTATTGATCATATTATACACTTATTTATTCATTGTTATTATTTAATCATTATTTATATGATACATTTATTTTATATATTTTATTACATACAGCGGATTCTGGTTAATTAGGTCCCAAATAAAGGGACTTACTATGCTCGTAGTTTTTTATTCGAGTTTTTGATTGAATTCCATCGAGTGGAATCCACTGCACATATTGTACAGTCTACACACACGTGGGAACAGTGCGAAGAGAGGAAGAAGGGGCTTCGGAGGGCCTTAGAGAGCGAATCTGAAGAGAGGTGAAGAGAGACAGAAAGGCAAGGGGAGGGATGGGGAGAGATTGGAGGTCCGAAGAAGGGATTGCTGAAGGGCGACGAGGTGTAGAGGGGTCGAGGGTGTAGAGAGCGTGAATGTGGGTGGATAGAGGAGAGAATTAGTGTTCGCGTTCGGATCGGGTACGGATCGGGTACGGATCGGGTACGGTATGCGTGCGAGAGGCACCGGCCGAGCGGGATAGCTGGCGTCACGGCACGCGGGCCCGCCGAAAGTTATGGTTACTGCCGCCGGTGAACAGGGAAGGGCAGCCAACTAAAAATAATATTACATTTTACGGACAGCCTAATTTCGTCGCAAGGTGGTGGGCCGTTGCCGCCACACCGGGACTAGCAGTTTGTTATCGGCAGCTACTCGCGCGCCCGGCTACGAAATGCCCCGTAACAACGTTTGTTACGGGACCCTGTCAACCTGCCCGTAATCAACGACCGGAAGACATTCCCCGGCGAATCTTTCGCTACTCCTCTTTCTCTCTTGCTTTCTCTCGTACGACCACAACCCGAGCTTAGTCAGGAGAGAACACGGCCCACTCCGTGACGATCGTTCCGCCGGAAGAGCAAAGGCCGTTCGCTGTCCCGATCTCTCGATCTTATTCTCTCCCCTCGTTCACTCGTGATTTCTGGAACCTTAAAGACTGCCACGGCCTCTCTCCTCAGGTTCCTCGCCGCTACGTTTATTGCGATCGAGTGTTAATCGCACAACCTTCACCGCAAACGACTTTTAAAGGGCTCCGGTTTCAAAGGTTATTGGCTGCCTTTTTCGCGGCTCTCGAAAGTTTATTCGCGAGCGGTTCGATTAGTTGGTTCGCGCGTGGCTCTTTTAAATTGTAAGTGTGTCTACTTAAATTTTAGATTTAGTTTCTCTCAATAATTGATGCGCTCCTTGATCCGTGCTGCTGCTTTTTCTAATGGAGATGGTGCGGGCGTTATTTATTCTGATCGAATTGCTTTTGTGTGATAATGTAAAATACATAGTTTCGCGCGGTTTGGATACGGTGGGCGCGTTTCACGCTTTAGTTACAGACAATGATTCAACAGTCTGTCTTTCTATTCAGACACCGAGAACGAAAAATACCGAAAAATGAAATTCCTGAGTCTGGCAGCCAATTATAAGCACGAGGATGAACCTACTAAATTCCGATATTTATAAGTCGGTTACCCAATTATGAGGGCCACAGTGGCCGGTAAAAACCGAAAATTTTAAGTGGATGAGACACGGATATTTATTGCATCCTTCAGCGAGAAATGCAAAGCGGCCGAACGTCGCATTGTCTTCGCGTCCCCGAATCCTTCGGAGTGACGGGTGCCGTCAACGAGACCGCAGAAACGTGCTCGTTAAAGTACAGGTTCGGCGTCGTTTTAGATTTTATCGAGCCGCTTCCGGTTCGCCCGGAATTGGGTAAACGAGTCATGCTGCGACCGAGCCCGGGAAATCAACGGCACGTGGCCGCCTGGTTGTCAGTGGTAAAGGACCCTCTCTAACGTCCCCCCAAGTGTCTCGGGTGTGGCATAAAGATGCGAGCGCCATCGTCCCGAGGTTCCTCGAACCCGATCGTGCTCTGTTCTCTCTCTCTCGCTCTCTTTCTCTCTCGGACGGTCGGTAACGTCGGTGCCGTTTGTGCAACAGGACGAGAGAACAAAGAGCGAAAAGAAACGAAAGGTCGCGATGCGCGATGGCTGCCTCCGGACCGTGCAAACAATCGGGGATCGCTTAATTTTCATTTTTGCGGGCCGTCCCGGCCGGAAGATTTAATGGGCTCGATGCGAAACGCGCGGGAATTCGCCAGAACGTTATACGACCCGTTTGACGCTCATTTCGCGCGAGAGATAAAATTACCCGGCTATGCTTTTTTTCGCGGTTGTTTATTCAGAAATAAAAATAAACTGGCGCGCGGCGAGCGCGTACTTTTGCAACTATTTACAAACGAAACGCTGTTCCGTTTGTGAAATACTTCGCAATTCACAATTCCTTTTTTTTCTCTCTCTTTTTGTTCCGGCGAAGTTTAATTGCGTGGGAATATTCGAATGGTTTTCAGTTTACTGTTCTCACCGTTCGCAATTCCTTACGAAGTTAACGCTGTCTTTTTTTCTTTCTGTATTTTTCGGTTTTGATTCTGTTCGCGTAGAACATCGATCGGGACGATCTTATCGCCTGGTCCGTTGTCCACTGACGAATTCGAAGCCATAAATAAAAAAAAGCGCAATCATTATTCAGCCGGCACCGCGCGCAGCTATTGGCTCCCGACTCTTTTTGTTATCTGAAGCTTCGTTTTCGGATGACTTCGAAAAATCGATAGAGCCCGGGTGTTACGTTCGAGCGAAGTTCAGCCCGTGTGGATTTCGCTACGGGATTTTGAAATATTGACGCCACGTTGACAAAACGTAACAGCTCGCGAACAAATATATGCAGATTATTTACAACCCGGTGTATGTAAATAACTTCGTCAAATAAAGCAAATTCGTACGGATAAGGAAGATTAATCATTCCTGTTCGTATCTAACTATCGCGGCCCTCGAATAAATCCAACAGAAAAAAATAATAAAAAATCTAAAGCGGCCTGGACAAATTTCATTTCGACTTTTATTCAAGAGATTCATCCCCTTCGCGCGATTGTAAATAACGAGGGGAAGTGGACGCAGCTGAAACTGCCACCTATTTGCTTATTCTTTTCACTTTTTTGTTAAAGTTAAACATTTTAGAATCTAATTAGAACTTGTCTTCTTAGATTACAACATGTATTACAAATTTCAATCTCTATGTTAAGATTTTCATAAAGGAAGTTAATATTAAAATACAGAACCTTGACAATGCAGTACAATCTGATTTTATTATAACATCTTTCACTGTTATAATTTCAGACGCAGTTTTTCTCCTTTCTTGAAAATGTTCCACACAAGGATCGAAACGTTGAAGGTTTAAATTAATTTGTAAAATTGCTTTATAATGTTTATTCGATCGAACCGTTGCACCGAAATCATTCATATTTTTTCTGTTCTAATTAGAACATTTATAAATTTTATTTACGCGACGATCGTACGAAAATGTTGTCAGAAGATTTCCCCGAATTTATTCGCTGTGTTATCGAACAAAGGGCTGCCAGAGGGGGTCGAGTTTGAAAACCAGTCGCGTCTTCGACCCCCTCTACACCCTTAGTGTCCCCGTAGTCTATCCGAGTCTCCTGCAGTAGAAGAATGCAAGGGACAGATGCATCTGGTTAGGAGAAAGTAGGGGTTCCCGTGGCCATGATGGTCGTCGAGCTAGGTGAGTGGCAGCAAAATTTGGGACAAGGGGCAGGTCCTTCGTCCGTGGGAAACACCCTTGCGGCCATAACCGACGGTTCAGTATGGCTCCTCGAGAGTATGGGCTGTGTTCCGCCGCGGAGCCGGGGCCCCCGAAAAAGATGATATCCGCCGCGGTAGGACGGATCTCAAAATGTGTACCCGCGTACGGAACCTAACCGAACTGAACCGAGAGAACTGAACACCGTTGGAATTCGAGAGGTGAGAGAGAAGAGGTAGTCGCGCCTTGCCACGCGAGGAATCGACACGGCGCTTCGTTAGGTGGCTTGTTTCGCCGAGGCTCGCCTTCTACACGAGATTTATACCCGTACATGTTAAGTGGTGGTGATCGACTATCGCGCGACCGTTCCATTAGTAAGGTTCAACGGTCGTCATCGGGCTCGCCGCGACGATTACCGGCCATGGCTCGTTACCGCACGATGGCCACGCTATCCCCGACCACGATCAGCCGATTTTTAAGGTATACTCTTCCATCATAAAAAGGTTTTCCCATATGATAAGCTGACACTCCGTTCAATCCTTCGGTGTGACACGGAAAGACATTTTCCGAAAGATGTTTTTGTTAATTGTAAGAATTATTGTGAAAACATTCCTTTCTATTAATTCACTAAGCAGATGTGGAAAAAGAATATTGCGCCATTAAGAACATACTTCAATTTCCTTGGACAAACACCCTGTAAGAATTGCCAGGGATTGAACGCTGTCGAATCATCGCGAAAACATTCCTTTCTATTAATCCACTAAGCAGATGTGGAAAAAGAATATTGCACTAATAAGAACATACTTCTTCAATTTCCTTAGATAAACACCTTGTCTGCCTTTTTATAAATATTTTAAAGACGCGATCTATTAAACTGGCCGCACTTAGCGACATTGAGCAAGCAACTCTTCGGTAATTGAAAATAACAAGACTAACAGCAGCCTGTCAGTCTAGAAGCGTTTCTCACGACTCGAGCCCAGAAATTTCAATATTCATCGACGTACCAAGTGAAACCGCGTCTCATTAAATATTCTCGAAGCGAAGAGGTCCGAGGAAACGTTAACTAATAGCGGAAAAGACAGAAAGGATCGAGGAAAGACAGCAAAACAGTCCGAGTAACAGGGGGCGGAAAAGCAGCAGCAACGATCGGTATGCAAAAAGCAATTGATCGCCGTATCGTTATCAAAGGTTAATTGAGATGATCACTCGCCTGGGAGGTCCGTTATCTAGTCCCAGTGCCCACCTTCGTTTGCTTTACGAACACGCTAACTAACTAACCGGCATTTACATTGCTAATTGCACGGCCGTGCGAGTGTAATGGTAGCTAACGTGGACAATGCTTCAAGGGAATTAAACCCTCCCTCTAGATGCACGGAACGAACCAACGAACGAATGAACAAACGAACGAACGAGCTTCACGTTTCCCAGGGCCGAAAGAACGGTCCGCCATGCGATGGATGCTCGTCCTCTGTGTATCCATCTGTATGTGTGTATTTTTAAGAGGACGCTGACGAACGGACTCTCGGGTAGACAGAGAGCAGACGCGAAACGGCAAAACCGGGGGGCTTCCTAAATTCGGCGCGGCCAGAAAACTGTATACCCTGTGCAACTCTGCGGAGAGATAGAAAGAGTGGGAGAGTTTTGTCGTTTGATCGAAACACAATCTGCTCAGCGCGCGACACTATCGGAAATAGCGTGGCTTTATTTTTAAGATCGCCGTTCGATATTCCCGGAACTTTCGATACGTATCGTGCCACAGCTGTTGCTCTCTTTCTACCGTGACGCGCTCGTTCGAAATTCCATCGGACCGAACAGGGAAAAAACGACCAACGTCTGTCTGGAATTGGCGAGATAGCTCGACCGGAGATCTTTCTCTGTCTATTCGAATGCGTTTGATAGCGCGGTTCAGGTACTCGAGCCTCTCCGAACGATCCTCCATTCCTATTTCTCCTTCCCCTCCGCAATCCATACCGCAGATTTTTTTTATTATTATTATTATATATTATAGACGGGCAGAAGCCCTTTTTACATAAGTATTTACAAAGAAAAAAAAAAAAATTCTCTCGATTCTTTGTAAGGCACAGTAGTTACACAGAGATTTATATCCTTCTCGGATAATTCCAACGAGCTGGAAATAATACGGCAAGATCTTCGGATTCTGTCCATATAAAATGGCCGATTTTTCAGCTGGCTCACTTCCGTCAAGTCGACCGACTCTCGTTACTTTTTCGGTCCCCGCCGAGCAAGCGCCCGAGTACGTGACTTAAACGTGCAATGACAACGTCTAATGAGACTGCCCGCAGTGATCGTTAAAGATCCCGAACAGGCCGATCGAGCCCAGCAAGAGACGTTACGGTGTCGAAAGAAAAGAGTCGAACCGGATTCGAGACACCGGGCTGTTTCCTCTCAGCCGTTCCTACCTAACCTAATTGAGTTATCTAGGCCGTCGACGAATTCCTTCTGCCCGTGAGGCTTATATTCGAAAATGGCAGTTGCCTATAATGGTTCGTTGCTTTTATACCTGTCCGCGCGAGGTCCGTCGCCGGCTATTCCCTCGCGGTCGATTTCCAGCAAAACCAAAAAAGCCTAACATTTCCGAGAAATGTCACACGGGGACGCGAGATAGCTTCAAAACGATCGAGAGTTGGTAGAGAGGGAGAGAAGTTCTGCGGAGGGTGGCGTGAAAAAAAAATGGGACGCTAAATGGGAACGGAGTTCGAATAGGTCAGTGCGCAACCTTTCCGGGCCTCGGTTATTCGAATCGAGTTCCACGACTTTCTATCCATTCGTCATCCGCGGCGAGTTCCACGCGCGATACGTGTTTACTAACACCTTTACCCTTGCTATCCCGAACCTAGGAAATTTATTGGTATATTTTCAAATCGACCTGTATTTAACCAGCGTCTGCTGAATTTCATCGGCGTATTCGACGGTTCTCGGGGCCCCGCGCGGCACGTATTTATAGGACGGTGTTTTGTCTATTTTCTACGTGATTCACACGCACACGTGTGTAAGTACGTGCACAGAGAGAGGGAGGGAGAGACACGAACACATTGGTACACGAACACGCGAACCGTACACCTACGCTCGACCGTGCACCGTTACTTATTCCGAATGCGACACCGCCATTCTACCGATCCGTATTTTTAACCCCCTGCCACCGGAAGGATCTTCCGAAAGTTAGCTACGTCCCGGATATTTATGTATCGTAAATTCCAGCCGCGTCCTTACCCTCCGCAAGGAGACACGGGACCGTTTCCTCTCAAGGATTACAGCCGAGAGAGCGCAACCCTTTTCCTTCGGAGAACGATAGGAGGGTGTCTACGTAATTATCCCGGCCAAACGGTCACATTGTTTCGCGTGCCGGTCCAAGTAAATTAAGCGGAAACGCGTTTGACGTACCAACGAAAAAATACGTCCACCTTAATTGTTCTGTTCCGTCGGCGATCTGTCTTGACGAGGGGCGAAACTGCCTCGCGAATGCGATCCTCAAAGGGGTGCGTTCTCCTCTCGAGATTTAGAACTGCATTCCCTTGTATCGTGATCGTAGTCCTCCGAAGATGGATCGTATCCATTTTCGTAACAAACGTTGAACCCTTTTGCTGTTCATCTCGACACCCACAATTTTCTAATTGTCTCGTTTTTCAACCAAAGATCCGTAGTTTAGAATTATGGATTAATGAAATCTACTTATGGATTAATTAATGAATCACATTATTGCAACAGTCATGCAATATTTATAACAGTATTGATTTTTTCATTGAATCTTTACAAAATTTTCAAATGCAACTACGCAAGATTATATGATAATACCTATCGATTGTACCAGTATTATTTTTTTTTCTTTGTCTTTGTGCGTATGTTCTTTCTTATCAGATAAGTAGTCTTGTATCTTTCCCTTTTTTTTTCTTTGTACATACTTATGTAAAAGGGGCTTCTGCCCGTCTATAATAAATAATAATAATAATTCGACAGACTTTTAGAATACACTGTTAGAAACTTCGCAAACGATTATCTCAAAGAAGATCGATCTATGCTAACCAGCAGGAATCGAGGAAAAACCGGTCAAATATGTCGTTCTGTGTTGAGTGCCAATTAAACCAGTAAAAGTTCTCTCTACACAAGAAGTGTCTGTTTGCTTCGCGAAGAGTACATAGAGTTTCTCGCGGAATCAAAGTTGCAGTAAACGCGTCCTCTGCAAATAAAAAGACGGCGCGAGTATCGATCGGCGAATCCCGAGAGAATTCGCGAGGTTTCGAATCGGCGCGTGCTCTGGCAAGTTCCGGGCGACGAGGAGAATAGCAGTGCCATTTGATAGCGGGGATAATAATCTCGGGTGTGTGCGAGGCTTGTATCTAACCGGAGGCGGCAGTGTATCCTAGGGTAAGTAAGAAGACGCGTACAGTTTACGGTGACGCGTAAATATCCCGGGCGTCCCCAACTTTTACGAACCCTTTCCTAGCCGGTATGCGGTAGGCAAGGCAAGCGGCACGAGGTAGTAAAAGGAGGATGGGAATAGGAGAGTTTGCGGTGACTGGGCAGGGCCCTTTATACACTCCTACCATGAAGTCTAACGCCCGCCACTTACTTGGGTATATCTTCGTGCCGGTAGAGATGCGAGAAGCCTTAACTCTCGCGCCCGAATAAAACATCGCCGCGAGGAAACTTGCCGCGCTGTCGCGGAGCTTTTTCTTACCGGCGAGAACAGTCCTCTGTTTTTCGCTCGGGACGCTATTGCGAGAACGGCTTCTTTCGTACCGCGAGAAACGGCCAGCCTTTTCCTTCACGCCAAACAAGTTCGCGTCGAGTCGACACAGTCTTCGTAAAAAGCTCGAGTATCGCTTTCGGAGTCGTTAGCGGCTCGATCATTGCGGCCCTCTATTCATGCCACGCACATTCATGGCGTCGCGATCCTCCAAGTGGATTATCAAGGTCCGCCAGACGTCCCTCGGTCTAACAATGATTCGTTCAATGCCAGAATCCGAACGGCTTTTTATGCGAACGAACACATTGGTTCTTTTTCTTCCATTTGGTTTCGTTCTGGCTGCATCAAGTTTCATCGTGGGTAATAAAGACATAGAAACTAGTTACATTGTTCTGGGATTTAGGAGTTGATGGTCCAGGTCAAATTTCGTCGATGATGTTGTTCAAGTTAATGTACCGTGGCAAACACGTTCGCTGTTTGTGTTGAAAGTTCATCTAATAGTTCATCTAGTTATACGATCGTGTACTTGCTGCACGGTTCGTTGTACGGTCTCTCGATTCATTGCAGAAATTCATTTTACGATCTTTATCCGAATAAACTCGATCTTGTCACTTTTACGTTCACTGTCGAAAGAAGTAGATGCCGGCAGGTAAATCGTCCATAACATTCAATGAACCACAGAGATTAATTATAGGTAATATCAGAAAGTATTCGGATCGTCGTTTCATCTCCTGCCACCCAGATCGATCAGCGTAACAGCGTCTGAAATGGGTTTTTGTACCGGAAATGTTGCTGTTTTTCATCGGATCGCGGTTGAATCTCGAATCGCAGCGTGTTTAGAGCGACCGTACGGTGTGTCCCGCGTTAGGCTAGTCGACGTGTACACAATGCTCCTAGGCCCTGGAAGCCGTGTAGAAAGCGGATCGACACCGTTCGAGGCGGAACACAATGGCGGAATATCTTCCGGCGTCGTTGGGACTTTTCCCATCGGGCACGGTGATTTATCTGGCGTTTATTTGTGCGCCATTTCACCGCCGGACAAGCTATCTAGCGGTCGTTACGAGAGAGAACGACTAGGTCTCCGTTGGTTCCCGGGACACATTTTTGCGTAGACCTCGAAGTTAGGCTCGTAGACTTCGCCATGGCTCGATATATTAGCCGCGGCGAAAGAAAATGGCCGATTCCGAGGGGCCGGGGGATGTTGAACGACTGTTTCGCGATATGCGTCGAGTTTCCTGCACATAGACTTCCCATGTAACCGAAAGTAAACTGAGTTTTATATGCTGGAACGGTTCTAGTCTGCGCATAACGCGACAGATCCGCGCGTTATTACGTCGAATCCCGTCTCGTCGTTTCCGAGGATGTATACCGCCCCTTCCCCTTCCCCCGGATGTCGGGCGAATGTGTACACGGGGACGTTCCCCGACTTCCGAGTGCCGTGCCAAAATTATATTGACTCTGCGAAGAACGCACTCGACGACGTCGCAGCCTTTTATGTCACACGCGTTTCCCGTTCTTCGGACTTATTGTCTCCTTTGTGCGTCAGCTTCGCACTACCAGGAAAACTTGCGAGTTACGGCCGCCGCCATCTTCGGCTATTAGGCTCGCCTTGATGGAACTACCCCCTTGGAACGCTTGAATCGCAAATGGCCTCAAGTTTCCTCCGTTCCAGACATTTTTACGCCGAGAATCTTAAATAAACTCTCTCCTCGTTCGACCCTCAAATAGTCTGCTGCTTTATTCTGGTGAATTGTAAATAATTTCCAGCGGGGTTAATGTTCCCGAGTAGAATCGTCGGGATACGAGCATCAGCGTGATACAAGCGTTATCAGTGTCCCTTGAAAGTTTCTCTCGGAAATAAAGAAGTCCATGGGAATAATTCGCGGAGTGATTTAAAATTCGCTGCCGGGTCCAATGTCGATGAATCATCGGATAGCTGGAACTTTCCTCCGGAAGTCGAGAAAAACGAAAAAGTAAAATCGCCTGGAAGTTTCGAAACCGTTATCGCGGCGTTCTGCGACAGTAGGGATATATCTCCGTTTCGAGAAAGTTTCTCTTTCAACCGCCCCGGGGAGCCTAACCGCCCCTCCCCTCCACGAGCCACCCCGGAGGAATCTGGTGCAGGAAAAACGACCATCCTGCAACTTTATCCCTTTTGAATCCCTCTAATTACCAAATTTTCCTCGCCCTTAATTTAGTGTTATAATTGCTTCCTACCCCTTGCAAGGGGTTGCTGCTCTGGCTGGGTGCTTCAGCTTCTCCCGTGATACCAGCCACCCTCGGTTCGCCATTCCTTACATCCGATCCCTTCTCTGAAATATCCTTACATACCTAAACCCTCCTTCTTCGCTATACTCTTCTTCCCTTTCTCGCTCGCTCTCTCTCTCTCGTTGCGTGCCAGCAGCCCTCTGTCTTTTATCACAGTGTTTCCGAATAGGCCAATAAATTCGTACTCGATGCGCATTTAAATGACTCGGGAACGCAATCGATTCCGATCCTCGTTACCGGTCACGATAATTGGGCATTAACCGACGATTCCTCAGCCTACCAACCACCCCTTGATACGATGATGGCGACGACTGATGCAAAAACTTCGGCTCAATTAAAATTTATCGCGGCTCGCCCTTAAGAATGGGGCTGGCTCACGTTCTAGGAGGTTTTTGCACATCTGGGGTAGCTGGACAGATCATTAATCTTTCCGCAAAATTATCTTCGAGTGTCTCGGGAGGAGACACATTAAGGAAGAATGAAATTAATCAAATTCAAATATACATGAATTGTCTGTATACTTAGTTTGAACATATACAAATACCTATGATCGAATCGGTAGAAGATATACGGTTTACTATGTTAGGAATGATGAAGATGATGAAAGGTCGGAATAATAGGAACGGTTCCGATCATCGGATTTTCTAATTATAATTTCCGGTGTAGGTCAGAGGCGCACACGAGCCAGAGTAACACGCGAATTGACGTTTGCACGTGCAACGCGTGCCAGTCTGTTTGCCACGCAGTCACGTCTGCGAGCGTTTATGTTTGTGCAACGCAGCGGTCCCGCGTATACGCTGCAGAACGTAAGCCCGAATGGATTTTTGTGTCACCGAATACGCTGCAATAATAAAGCGATAATTCCTCTCTGTCGCGAAGGGGATACGATCCTCGGGATCTATTTTCGCACACCGACACTAAATTTAGACACTTATTTGGCCGTACTTTTCCACCTATCCGCTGCGGTTATGACTCTCGACTCGCTCCTCAAGCAATAGAAGTAACAACTATATGGACTATTACATCATTCGGAAAGTCATTTCGTTTTCTCAAGAGAAAATGAAAGCCAATTTGTTACTATCTAGAATTAATTACATCGATTGCAATCTACAGGAGAAATTTAATGATAAAGGATTTTTGTTATTTCGATCGTAAATATTAAGATAATAAATGAGAAAGATTTTATCGGCGCAAGGTTTGATCATATTCTATGCACACAATGGGTATTCGTAGGATTACCCAAACATTTAGATTCGTGGTGGAATCATTTGGTTCGAGACCATGATTTAATAATAATTCGAGAATTGAGAGTTTTAACGTCAGCTTTAACAAGAAACTGATCATCTGAGCTATCGGAGAACGAACAATCGTCGCCAGCCGTTAAATGCTCTCGGCTCGGTTCGCAGTCGTAAAATCGCGGGGGCGTCGAGGTGTCCAAAAGAGTGTATAATTTTCGATTTTCGGGGTTGATCGTAAAGCCATCACACGGCGTGGCATTTCCGGCAGATCGTCGATATTTCGGTGTGCTTGTCCATCGTCGCAATTTTAGATCCTTGGCCCATTGTGACCAGCGAAACGTACGGCGGAGCGAGCGGTCGCAAGCCGCAGAAACGCGATGATGCTTTACGCGCTGACGCGGCGCTGTCCGTCACGATGGGCGCCGCAACGTGGTTCACGGAACCCTGGCCGAACCCCCTGGGCACCGGGAATATATATCTCCGTTTGGATTACACTGGACTACCAATAGGGTAAACACAAACACACACCGGGCCGTGGATCGTTTGGGCACCGGGGGAGTATAGGATGGGGTTACGGGGGTGGAGAATCGTGTGTGAGAGAGAGAGAGGGATGAACGAGTAACAGTGTGGCATTTTCGGACAGGGATGCAAGACAGAGTAGAGGCCAGGGGGATGAAACGAGAGGGGAGTACTCGGTAGAAATGGCGGTGCGAGGCAGAGAGGGGTGGGGTAGTTTTCAGGGGGTGGTTGAACCACGACGGGCGGGGTGGCAAAGGGGGTGGCCAGAGAGGTCGACGCGTGCGGGCATTGCGATCCGTCAGAGCGGGTAAACCGAAAACATAAATTTAATAGGTTTCACCCCCTTCTTCGAGCTTTATGGCGCCACCGAATTTCCCATTAAATAAACAAGCGCCATGTTCATTACGGGGCACCGGATCTCGACCGATCGTGGTGTATACGCGCTGCCCGCTATCGTAGATTATGCTACGTAGATGCATCTAGGGCTTAGACCGCAGCTTGCGGTTCCCGGGATACGTATGGGTGTGCCGTGGATGGGCGACGAGCTACGATACCCTCTCAGTCTTCCCAATTGAACGTAAGGGAAACGAAGATTGCTCAGTTTTACCGAGAACGATACCAAACCCAACTACCGGACATTCGACCGGTAGTTATACGGTCCACGAAATTTTCACAAAATTTTCAACGTTTTCGTTGCGTGCTGTTTTTTTTAGTCTAATTTCCGAGAGATAAAGCTGCGAGAGGATTCCAGAAATTATGGAATAAGGTTTCATCGGGCCTCGGGATTTACCAGTGGAATGCGCGTGGAAGCATCATCGGCCCGCTCGCAAATGGGCTCGTTCGAATTTCAGAACGCGTCCATCGAAAATGGCCCGGTTGCATTTCGAATTTCGCGTTCCTCTCTCGCTCTCCCTCTCTCTCGCTCCGATTTTTCTCGATGCTTTTTTCCGTCGGCTCCCCGACGTGCTCGTTGCCATCGCGCGGCACGCGTAATCTCTTTTTTCACGATGGTCTCTATCGGAAACGCATAGTCATCGCGCGGGCACGGACGGGTACGCGAAACACTGTAACTCCTGCTTGCTGATAATTAGCGCATCCATCAGCCACAGCAAGCCGCCAGCTAATGCCGATCGTACGTTATCGTTATCACGGTCTCCCCATTTTGTCCCACCGCCTCTCTCTCTCGCTCTGTCACCCCTGCACTACCCTCTCCTACAAACCCTCTGCCATCCCCGTTCCGCTGCCGTACACCACGGACCCGTCTATATTTGCGTGCGTGGTCCGTGCCGCGACCCACAACCAGCGACACCATCACCGTACCCCTGGCTAACCACCCTCGAACTCATCCCCTTCTCCTACAACACCTCCCCTCGTACCACCTTCTCCACCGAGCCTGTATCGGCAGGCAACGCACGAGCTGTCGATACGACCAATAATCTAATAACCAGTCACCGGCAATGTGTCGTAAGTCACCGGGTCTGCAGATTTTCACGGCGTTCACCATCGCCACGAACCAATAACGCGTCGCAGACCCACCCCCTTCGGCACCACCCACCCCTTTGAATTATCAATTCATCGAACCTCGAGACAGACGAAAGAAGAACGAGCCGAACCGATCGGCGAACCACCCGTCGTCGTCTCGAATATGAGATTTCGAACCTGATTTATCGCCACCGACTACGTCGACGTTTGCATGTCGTCTGCGATGCAACAAACAATTTTTAATATCAAAATTCGAACGTCAATTGTACTCTTATATTTATTTTACCATGGAACGACTGCACTGTTTCAAGATCTCTAAATCATGCTACTCATATTGATATAAAAATTCATCCAGTCTCGATTTCGTCAACATTTTATTTTTAATGTTGTCCGTGTCACACAGATTTCATCGATCTCAAGCAAGAAAAAAATGATCGTCGGATAGTTGTTGAGGCGATTTTTCTAAAAAATCCTAGACCCGATCGAATTACATGGAGTTACGGGATCGAGATAGCGCGTGGTTGGCCGGTGCATGCGCGCATCTCACGGCCGCGGGCCGCCAAATGATCCAGAACACCGGTGGGAATTGGTTCAGCGTCCGGCCCGGGGGTGCAAGGGGTTGCAGGGTGGTGTGCGGAGGATAGGGTGTGCGGAGGGGTGCGGGATAGGGCACGGCCAGCAGCGGTGGCAGCGGTTATAACTAACCGAGCTGATCTACGACCTGTTTAGTAGTTCTATATCAGCGCTGCACCATGCTTCGGTACACGCAATCGAATTGCCTCCTCTGCCGATAGTATCTGACTTAAGTAGGTAACCATCGCGCGTACGGCGATCACGGTTGCGCTCGCGTTCATCCTATAGCTAGGCGCTCGTGCTATAGCTAGGCGCTCATGCTAGCGCCGTCATCCCCGCGGAGACGCATAAATAGCGGCCATAGAGAGACCGGTGCACGTGCGCAAATAACTGGAATATGGATGACAGAGCGTGCGGCCGGGCCGGAAAGAAGTTGTTCCTAGATGCTAGATTGCTCGGACCAATACGTTCGTACCTCTCGACGCTTGTAAACGCCCCCTACCTTCGCTATGTATCTCTATACATCTCTTTCTTCCTCTTTCTCTCGGTGTTTTCTCTCTGTGCTCGCTACCTAACTCCCAGACCGGCAACATTATACTTTCAATAGGGTTGCTTTACGATCGTGACTAACTAGCCCGGTTACACGATAAACGAGTTAATGATTGATGTAACCGTGGCGATGTAATTCGAGCCGGCCCGAGCCCCGAGGCTATGCAATTGATTACGCTATTCTGTTATTGCGACGAGTGTTTCGAGAGCGACCGGCGGCGCGACGCGCGTCCCGTCGCGGCGCGCATA
The DNA here is from genome assembly GCA_028455615.1 of Lasioglossum zephyrum. Lineage (NCBI taxonomy): Eukaryota > Metazoa > Arthropoda > Insecta > Hymenoptera > Halictidae > Lasioglossum > Lasioglossum zephyrum. The sequence continues at coordinate 6,255,786 of CM052333.1, forward strand.
ATTGCCCGTTTCTGCCCGGCGAGTCGTTCGACAATTGAAATTTCCCATTTCGAGCAATTTGGTTAATCCTTTTCGCTGATGATCGCGTGCATTAACCATGTCCCCCCGGTAAATTAGGCGGGCAGCCATCGCCGCTGCCCCCCTCCCTTCATCGATCCCCTCCTCGATCGATCAATCGTTATCGCGTGTCCTGAGCTACGTCGAGGACGTGTGTCCCGATTGTCTCTCCGCAGTCGTCTCGCGATCTAGCGATCTAACTGGTTGAATAGACCGGTTCCGGTTCGTCTGTTAACCCGGGCCGTTTTCACGATTTTATGGACGGCAATTTATCGGCGTTCCGTGAGTCCTGACAATTCGTCGATCGAATGCTCTAAGCCCTCGGTCGGTTGGCTGCTTGCTAGCTTAGCTACCGTGAATACGTCGTGACCGGCTAGCAAAGCGAGATGGAGGATAGTTGTCCGTTCGAATCGTTTACCCCTGTTGATCAGCGACCGCGGTTGGTCAAACGATCGATAAACCCGCGGCCGCCGATTAACTATTCATAGCGAGACCGAATGACAAGCTAAATAGACACCGGAGCCCAAAGATGAAGCACCGGATTAGAACCGACTCGACTGTAGTCCGCTTTACAGAGCTCACGGTAATTGTACAGCGTAAGAAACGTTCCCACTGGGACTGCCCGCAGAGCTCGGACACAGACGACGTTTTAATTCCTCCGTTATCCAACAATCTTTAACGCACCCGGCCATTTTAACAGTGAGATATCTCTCTCTGCCCTTTTCTCTCTCGTAGCCCCGCGGAAGACCAAAAATGTCCGGTGTCACGCGACTCGGGAATTGGTACGAGCCACATACGACCTCTTATCTCTCTCTCTCTCGTTAGCATACGTTAGCCCTTTCATAGCCGGCTGCGCCTATTGCTCAAATAATGGCACAAGATTGGCTCCGTTTTTCGGCTGGGAACGTTCGAGCTTATGGCACCGTCGAGATGGAACGACTAGAATCATCGCCGGAATTGGTCCCCTGAAATAGGCGAGGGAAATTTCAGTCGGACGTAGTTCGTAATTATTACTGCGATACTTCGCGCAAATGCCAATTTCCGGGGCCAATTTCTTGCGAACGGAGTCGGAAAATATTCCTTCCGCTTATTCGTATCGTGTCTTGTCAAACGCTTGGCGAGTCTTTCTGATAAAATTGACAGTGACGGCGACCGAAACCCAGGAAAATGGAGCACAAGAAAAACAAATTAGCGTCGACGGAGCGTTTCCGTCAGGGGGTCGAACGGTTGTATCGTGATTCTCGCTTCGAGATCGAATTCATAATGAGGGAAAGGTGATTAAACGGCGCGCGTCGTTGAAACACGGCCGGGCATTTGTCGATGTCTAATGGAATATTAACGAACACAATCCGTAGCGTCCGTCGAACGGTGCGGCGTCGGTGCAGCACGGAAAACGCATTCAGTAGCTCATCGATCGACGTTTCATCACGGACACGGAATTGCCATCGAAATGAAAAACAAGGTGCGAGTGGTAGGGGGTGAGAATTCGAGAGTAGGGGTGTTAAAACTGTACGGGGATGGGAATGGTGGGGGGCTCGACGTCGTTAATTGTTGAATCCTGTCCGATCGGCGTGGATATTTTTAAATATGAATCCGCGATCTAGAAATTGAACTATCCCGATAGAAAATTGTGTTGTCCGACCGGGAAATATCGCCGGGCCGTCGAATGGCTAAGTACGATTTGTGGCTTCATTTATGACGGTACCGGGGGCCTTCGGAGTTACTCTCGTTCGTTCGGTTTTAAAATGTTCCCGATCGATCGATCCTACCCCGCCGGCATTATATGAAACCGGCCGGGGAGAGGCGTTGAGGGGGTTGCTTAAACAGTTGGAGGATTTACGGTGTTTCGCGTGCTCGGTGATCAGTTTTTCGACGAATAATTCAAAAGCTGACGCCTCTTATTATATGTACGCTCCCGCGTCCTCTTCTCCGCTACCCCCTGTCAAACCTACAACCTCCGTAACCACCCCTCTCGTTGTCGATCCTCCATTGATTTATTCGATTCGTTCCCGGTGAATTTGCTCCTCCCCGCTTCTGCTCCGACTAAAAATAAAAAGGTAAACACGGAATTTTTCTTTGTTGCAGGTAAGGAAGATATTGCTAAGCCGCATTGGACATGGTTGCAAGGTGAGTTGTGCTTTCTTAAAACTTGTTTAAGAACGCTTCGTACACTCGAGCTCTACGCAACGCGGCCCCCGGCATGATGGCGTCAAACGGCTCTTGCCGCACTCGCTGACCTCTTATCTTGGAAAACGGAAAAAATAATAAAAATAAGTCTTCCATATGATCGAACGTTCGAACGGAAAATAAAATTGCAATCGATGACAACTGGCGAATTAATTTGCGCACCTGATAATATTGAAGCAATTCTTCGTATTTATAAAACCAGTAGAATAAACGTACATTTTTGTGGATTTCAATCCGAGCCGCTTGTTCCAGATGAATATTTTTGAAAAATATTTTATCGAAACATTTGTTTCGTCGAATGTTTTCAACCGAATATGGCATTAAACCATTTATTCATTGAACATCATTTATTACATTGAATATTCCATTGAAACACTTTTATTGAATTTTTATAATCCAGTTGGAGATTAATTTTTGGTAATTCATTGTGAATATGATTAAAGAGTTCAGGCAGCATTAACGGATCAACTGAATTTTCGTCGGGCTCGTTTTCTCGTGGTAGATGATCAGAGCGGTACGCGTAAATTCGTGTGGCGCAGACCAAAAAAAAAAAACAGAGTTCGTTCCGAGGTGTTGGTCAGCGTGCGCGTTAATTGAACGCTGTAACGAAAGCCGATTGAAATGATCGTGCCGGTTGGATCGACACCGAGGCCTCGAGTCGATGAAGCCCTTTGCCGTTGGTCGACAGCGAGGCCCGAGGGGTGTTCGAACCGAATTCCGAAGTTTCGTGCCGAATTCGGATCGTGCGTGTCAGAGGTAGATTTATACGGGGCGAGGCGTGCCCTTGCGCAGATGCTGCGGGGGTACCCCTCGAGTTTCCTCGAACTCGGTTCGGTCCTAAGGCATTCTCGGCCGACACGGGAGGCGAGCTTCCAAGAATAAAGAGTCGTGGGGTGAATTTTCATCGTCGGAGTCTCCCGGCTCCGAAGGTTCGCTCCCTCTGTCTCCCGAGGAACTCTTTCCCTCGCCACGAGAACCGAGAGATAGAGAAAAAGTAAGAGAGAGAAGGATCGCGAAGAACAGCTGCGAGAGCGTCTCTTGACGACGCGATGGGAGGAACGTATGTTTCTCTTTTTCTCGAGAAACGGGAGAAAAAAAGGGAAGAGGCAGGTTCACCGCGAGAGAACGTGTAGCGGGATCCCGTTTGGTTTGGGGAGAGAGAGAGAGAGGAGATGGGGGCAGAGCCAACAACGGAGAAGCCAAGAGGGAGATAGAAAGAGCATAAGAGTGAGGAGGGAAAAGAGGGAGAAACAGAGAGAATACAGAACGATGCCTTCGAGGGTGATCAATAAATATTGGCTCTCGGGGGTGAAATTGGGGTAGCCGGGTAGGGCGACGGAGGGTGAGAGGAAGGACAGTCGTGCTGCTGCGGTTGCCGCCCCCTTTCCTATGGCACACGACGTATGGCAGATATAACCACTTGGTATAGGCAATGGAGAATCGCTCATGGACCGTAATTCCCTCAGACTTTCTGATCGATACTCACTTTAGGCCATCCGGGGCTACGAAAAACGCGGAAAGGCGGCTGGAAATCGCGAGAGCTACGCCACCGCGTTCGCGGATTTACGAGGGCGAACTGGCGAAACGGGGAAAAATTCGATAGCGCCGCGACAGTTTCGCGCATCCACCATCCGCCATAAGTCGAATCCTATATGGAAATTCTCCGTGGGATAGATGTAGCGGCCGATATCAGGGCCAAACGTGTGCTCTCGCGCGCGCGGAACTCGATTCAACGGGTCCTGTATTCCCCCGATTGCACACGGCCCCCGTCTAGGGATTTCGTTCCGCTTGTTCCCCTTGTACACACACGGTGAAATGATTCGCGAGCTCCCGTGGAGAGACTGAGAGGAGAGAGAGTGGGAGAGCGAGGGAGTATTGGTCCCGTTAATTACCCGGTTAATTCGATACCGAATCACCGCTCCGAGGAACGGCTTCGATTCGATCCTACGAGAAGGATTAAAGGGCTGAGGGATGACGGGATGGATCTCTCCGAGGGTCGCTCCGAGTCGATGGGCCGCATGATCGAAGCTTCCATGGCTTATCCCAAACGCGGGGCGTTCGACTCTTTGTCAGCAGATGCTTTCCATTAGACGGACGTTTTGTTAGGGGTTGCTAAACGTCAAGGAAGAGAGGAACAACTTCTTTATTGAAAGCAATTGCGACTAATGATCGTCGTTACTATTTCTGGGCTTTGTGTACGGATAAGTTCTTACGTCTTCTTGTTGTCCGATTATGAGCAGCGGGGGTGGGTTGGGTCTTATGTATCTGTTCATTTCAGGGGTGAGTTACAACCCTCATATTTCCCTTCTGCCTTTCTCTTCGCTTGTGTTTAGACAATTCCTTACTACATTTTCGTTTATCCCTGTATTAATTCATTCTGCTTTATTTCACTTTACGTTCAGAAACCACCCCTAACTGTACGTCTCTCTTCTGTTTTAATAATATTTCTGCAAGCATTAGCATAAAATAGGGCAGCATGCATTATAATAATAGTAATACGTAGCCACAGTTTAACCTTGTTAATATTGTAAAAAATATATTCAACGTCATAACATGCGCAGAAAGAATTTCATAAAAGATTCTACGATCATGCATATGGATATTCATGTTTTTATAATACATTCACAATTAATTTCACGAATCAGAAACGGCGTGCATCGTTCAACAAATTATTCCGGCCCATAAAGATCATTCATAGCCCCGAGAAAAAGAAGTGTTCTTCTCCGGTAACAAGATTCGAAGGGTCCACAAGGGTTGTAAGACCGAGTTGGATTAATTCGCAGCAGCTAGAGAAATTTCGCTCGATCCTTCTCCCAATTGTCTACGCCATCTTCCGGTCTCCGCTAAATAGAAATCCTCGTGCCTTGTCTGTGGAGAGGTTCCCGTGAATTCGGTTAGAATTTGGATGAGGAAACTGGATGCTTCCCGAGGCGTGAAATGGCTGCGTTAACCGCTTGCACGAGCTGAAACCCAGCGCAAGGAAAGGGGCGGACGCTTTCCTCCCCTTCCCCTTTCCATCTCTACAAGACTCTCTCTTCTCTCTCACTCTATTACTCTCTCGTGGCTCGACTCTTTCTCTCCGTTCCTCTTCTATTCTTTTCGGAGCTTCCGGCCAGAGACAACGTTGTTTAGTAATACTATGCTTCAGACTGCACCGGGGGGCTGTAATGGAATTTATGAGTTTCGGGCTTTTCCGTTATTCTTTACGGGCTGCCCCGCCATGATGGTCCTGTTAATCACGCGGCGATCGTATCGGTGCTCTTTTTACATTTATATTAAGCTCCGTTCTCGCGGTGAACGTTATCGTTGTTGCCAGTGCGCTGCGCTCCCGACACCTTATTTACAACGTCTCGACCTGCGCCGAGCCAGAACCTACAGCCTTTCTCCGCTTATGACAACGCAACGAATAACAATGGACAGTAGAAGAATCTTTACAGCGAGAAAGAGAGCGAAAGAGAGAGAGAACTCTCCTCGAATACGTTTTATCGCTCGCCATACATTCCATTACCCCGTTATTGACTTTTTCCCGAGGATCCGAAGGCGTGTCCCAGGATAAACAGCTCTGCAGACTTTATGCACCCTCGCTCTCGAATCCATCCCCCAAATTTATTAACTATAAATTGACCAGAATGTTATCCCATTTGAAATTCCCGCGAATATTTCACGCCGAGCGGAATGAACGGGCGGATTTGCCACCCCTTGGAAGACGCGATTTTCTTTTTTCTCACCCCCTCTGTTTACCCTCCACACTCCGTTCTTGTTTTTGCGGGGCTGGTGTAGAGGCTCGAAGGATTTTCGGGCGGTTCGAACACGCGGGATAAGCAATATCATCGTCCAGATCTCACCGAGAGGTATAAGACGGGAGTTATGCGAGCCGCTATGCGCGAGGGAATCGTAGATCAGCGGCCGGGACGTCTGCAGGGACGAGGCGGACGTGAACGAACGAAGAACCACCGCCATCATCCCGTACAACCCCCTTTCGTTCTTCCACAACCCCACCTTTCTTCCAAACCAACCCCCGTCACGGCCCTTCCACCATCATCCCTCTTGCACCTTCTGTGCTCCCTTTTATGTTCCCGCTTTCTCTCTCCCTCTCTCTGTTTCTATATCGTCACGTCTCTCTTTCTTGTGCTGCTAGACCAGAGTATCTTTCTCTCGACGACGCGGTGCTCGTATCGCGATATCTTCGAGACCCAGCCAAGGGTCCTCTGCGTCTACGTGTTTGTCTTTGCACGTTCGCACAGGTTGTTTCATAACAGGGGTCGTTCAGCATCTTTCGGACACTTTTACGGCAGTGTATAATGGATGATAAAATAAAACATAATTTGCGCCCATAATTATGAAAGTGGTCTAAGTGAAAATGGCAAAAAAGATATTGTGAAAAATGAACCGTTAAATAGTGCTTCTTACTTCAACATTATATGGAATTTGTGTTTAGTGTTAAATATATTTCCATTGGAATTTAAATATCTTGAAATAAGAAATACATCACTTAGACACCATTTTCATAATCACGGGTAGATTTATGAACTCCGAATAAAATATCGAGCCCCGAAAAGATTCTAAAGGGATTACAGTTATGGTTCGTTTTTCCTTGGTCCCAAACTTATGGGGCACCCTGTAGAGAGGATCGTTTCGTACACTTGCAGCGAATCCATGGTGTCGCGCGTGTCCGCGATAGAACGTTGTATATCATCGATAGTATACCTACGTAAAATGCCAAAGGGAACGGATAAGGCGACGCGGGGAGGTCCGAGTACGAGTGTACACACAATACTGGGTGTGGCATCCAGGCTGAACTATTATTTTACCCGACGGAGGTGTATTATGGCCCCGCGAGACGAGGGAGAACTCGAACTCTCCTCGACACACGCGCGTGTAATTCTTTTCAGGCTGTGGAATAATCGTTCGCGGAATGTCACCGGTGTCAACCTCCCCTCAATCTCTCCTCCCGTACGCGAATCCCTTGATTTAACCTCCACACGTTCCTTGGGGTAGAAATTCTCCCATTTCGGGTATGACGCGCACGTGTCACCAGGGATAGTTTTATTGTATTCAGTCTCCGGAGGTAGCCGTGTCCCGGGATTTCGTATTTTTCGCGAGGAGACGACCCGTTTATCCGGAATAGTTAATAAGCTTAGGTAATTGGCCACGGATAAGGGCGGCGTTCCCGTTGTAACGAGAATTAAGAGCAGCGAATGAGCTGGTTCCGTCTCGTGGTAGTGGTTCTATCCTATTTTTTCGCCCGGCGGAACGTGAATTAAGTCCCTTCGCTATCTTCAGTCCCCGCGTAAATTACACCAGCTCCATGGAGAGAAATGGCCGCCTCTCTTCTTTTCTCCCACTACTACCTCTTGGTCGTCTCTCTATACATACCTTTCTCTTCTTCTCTCGCTCTCCCACGACGGTTCTCGTTCTCTATTTATCCGTCTCTTTCCTGCTTTCTCGTTCTCTACTTTATTTACATATAGATACGAAAGCCATTCAGCTGCCGGGGAAAAGCACTTCCCTTTTTATAGGTTTATTCGTTCGGCATCGATAAAATTTGCCGCGAATTATCGCCAGCCGAACGCTTCGGCTAATTTCAATACACGTCCGTTCGTTCGTTCGTTGACTTTTCTTATCTTGGCAGTGTTCTCTTTCTCGTGAATCTCTCAGTAGCCACGATATTCGCTTGGCAGCACTTTCTCTTTGCCAATATGATAACCACTGAGAGATATTGTTCTTGCAATGCTGCATATTGGCTAATGGCCATTTTTGTAGAATATCTTTGTAGATATATTTTGTAGAATAGTATGAAGTTCACGATTTACTTCGATTATTTTTATTCTCGGCGCAAATAGCTATTTTTGTAGGAATACTAAACGCTGGATTCGGATTTGAATCTTCCGGTTCAAGAAAGGAGGAAAAGAAAGGAGGTGTTTCGTCCGAATCTAGCGTTTAGTATTCCTACAAAACTAGCTATTTGTTGTGTAGAAAAATGATCGAACCTTTGCGCGGAGAATAAAAATTCTTAATTCGATTACTTTGAAGAAAAGTGTGAAATGAATTATTTATATAAATCATACGTAGAATAATGTGACAAAGAACAAATAACATTCCTCTGCATGCAATTCCAACAGCCAGCGTATATCGAGGTAAATATTTATCGTGCACCGAAGAACGCGCGTCTTAGCAATATTGTCCGTTAATTCGAACCAGTACGCAGCGTTGCTAACTTCGATGGTTCCAAAGGGTTGTGCGCATAACTCGAAACATATTATGAACGCACACATAAACATCCCTTGGCGTTATCAGTTGTCGGACGCCGGCGCGCCGGATATTGTCGCATCCTCCGTTTTGCTCTCCCTATTACGCGGCGCGAAGCGAGACACAAACGGCCAAATAGCACAAAACCCCGAACGAGAACGCCGTAGAGATGGTGCAACGAAAACGCAACAAGATCCCCGTAATGATCTACGATCCGCGAGATACAATCGGAGCTTCCTGAAACCGAGCTTCGTGTAGTAATCTATTATTTTTTCGCGTTCGCGCGCCGGTAATCGATCGAGCTGTGCCGGCAAGCTCGATGATTGCTTCGGCATTTAACGATCACCGTCGAGCCCCTCGCTCAAAACGAACACACCGATAAAACGATTATAGATTTATTACTGTCTACCTGGTAACGGTGTGTACTTAGAGTACCGCAATTTCATTGATTTTCGCTCGTAAATCGTTTTTGCCTCTTCACGGTTTAATAGCCGCGTAATGGCCGCCGTTTCGAACGGTGATCCTCGCGGAGCTTTCACTAGCTTTTTAATTGTTCCTTCTTGAAAATAATGTAGGAATCAGATTCTGCAAATATGTGTTCAAGTGTATTTCTATTTCTGTATGTTCGATTGTATTTTATATGTGTGTATCGTATATGTATTCGTGTGAGTCAATCGATATACGATGCTATCGATTGAAAACGAATTTGTCTTTCTCTCGAAAACGAATTCACGTCGAAGTTTATTAAAACACGATACGAATACGAAATACGAATGCATTATAGTTAAAGAGTCTATGTTTATTCAGTGTCCGGAGTTCTTATATATATTGTTATCCACGGTCGTGTGCTTTCTTCAATAAATATTAACAGTTTATACATTTTTTTTCTTACAATAATTGCTTCGATCATACTATCGAGAGTTCGTGTATGAGGCGTAGAAATTCATTCTGAATGCAAGTGACAGTTAATAATGAATTGTTGAATATGGTGCAAATAAATACGCCGCTTAGAAAATCATCTTCCCAGTGCTTCGAAAATTGCCATCGTGCCGACACTGTATCATCATAAAAATAGCGGAGAGATTTCCCGAGACGTTTTACTAACGGTCTGCTAAAATTTTCCAGGGTGGTAGCCCGATTTCACTTTAACGGTTGTTGCCTGTTTCCTTTCGAAGAATGTTTTATGCCTTCGACAAAAGGGACTTCTGACTTTTTTATTGCCCCGAAACTGCGGCTGTGCCGCGCACCTTTGCCCCGGCCGGGGTGGCTCTCGTCCCGAGCCCTGTAAAAAGCTTCGAGACTAACTTTCCCCGGTGAAAGTCGCAACCTCCCCTCTAATGGACACCCCCACAGGATACTTTGTTATTTTTAAGGGAATGAGAGAAAGACGAGAAAGAGGATAAAAAAAGCGAGGCTGCTTTCGGGTGAAAGTTTGGGTCGGTGCCCACGATGGTCGCACAGTTTTTCTCCTATTCCGGATAGGATCTTTTTACCGGTCAGCTTTCTAAATTTCGAACGGTCCGGGAGCAGCGAGTTCTCCTCAAGATAAAAACCTCATTTCGTGTCCAGATAACATCCGAATATTTATCGCCTTAATTTCAAAACACCTTCCCTTCTATTTCAGAATCGACCGATTCCCATCGTGAATCTTTCCTCCGTTGCTCTTTTTCCTTCTCTCTATCGCTTTGACTTATCTTCGCGCGTGTCTGGCTCCCCGCTATCTATCTAGCTCGCTGCGTTTCAGTTTCTTTGCTTTTGTGCATCGGTGACGAGAGAGACACACGCGGAAAACTATGAAAACGGTCTTTTAAGTTCGTCTCGTGTACACAGACATTTAAGCATGGTCACGGTGATGCCGTTTTATTACCCGTAACAACCGCATCGTAGAAACCTGGCAAAGGACCGGAACTACCTGCTGCACCTTAACCTTCTTCTACAATGCAAATTCGCAGCGAGCGGCCGTCGACTTAATTCCCGAGATTTTTTAACCGACGCTCGGCCACCGAAATATTCCGGAATGCTTATAATCATTCTACGCGACGTTATCTTGCGGGGAGAACTTTCGTACGACAACGTAGGGGATGTAGTCGAAGAATAATTTAACATGTATGAGCTCAAAATTGCCTGGACTGGTATTTCTGGCTAAAGAAGTCCAATATTCGTGGAACTATTTTATGTGCATCAAGCTCCAAGTAATGTTTCTAGAATCAACGATAACGAAGAGCGAACACATCTCGTGGAATCATGAAGATGGTCATTATCTTTCTGTGGCCGCGATCCTAATTGAATTTCGTCACCAATTAAAATGGCCCGGAGGAATGCGGCTGGAAATGAACGCGGCAATCCCGCGCGGAATCAAGTAGAAGGATATTGCACCGGACGAATGGGTGCGCTTTGCGAAGGGTGTCGAAGGGTGAAGGGCGAAAGGGCGAAAGAGCCGGCGTTGGGGCTTGGAAAGAGTTAAATCGAGGCCGGGTGTGCGGGGACGGCCAGCGACGAGCAAATAATCGAGTTTAATTGCAAAACCGTCGGCATGATTTAATTACGTGGCGCCCGCGCAGTTAGATATATATTATGTACCATCCTCGTGTACGTACATACCTCTCACACCCTTTCGCAGCCCGCCCCCTCCTCTACAACCACCCCCTCGAGCAGATACGTAATAATAAGTGAAGTCACGCGGCGCACGAGCTCGTATATTCGTTTCAGGTATCGAGCAAAGATATCGAGGTAGCTTTCCGCGCGTTGGAAACGAAAAAAGCAAAAACCGTCTAGCTATATTTTTCTCTCCCTACTCTCCCTTCCACTCATTTTCTAATTTTTCCGCGGGGCGAATCCGGGAATGCTTCACCGCCTCGCAAATGACGTTTACATATTTTACGAGCCCCCGGGATCGAAACGTGAAATATTCACTGGCCCCGGCCTTCACCATGATTCATGCGAACGAACTTTTATTACCCGAGCGCGGCACGCTGATGGCTGAGTTACCGCTGTTCTTTTCCAAAAGTCGTTCACTTGAAACTTCCTGTATGCTATTCGAGACTTGTTGAAGTTTCCCGAATGGTTCGGGACTTCGTAGACTTTGTGCAGAATTTCCCGGACTTTGTAGATTCCGAAAAAATCGTGACGCTTCTCTGATCGTCGTTTCACAAGCTCCGAGGATCTGGGACACCGAAGTTGCTAAGTGTGTCGGAGATAGACTCTTCTATCAGCTGGGACAAGGTTCAGAGCCGACTCTAATCCGTTCTGCATGTTCCGAAATCATACGACACCGTTTCCGAATTAAAATCTTCCTCGGGATCTAACTAATCTGTTCTGTATGTTCTCGAATCGTGCGACACCGTTTCCGAATTAAAACCTTGGTTAGAAGTCGAATAACTTATCTCGTCTCATACATAGTAATTAGAGGCGGGTACTCGATAATGTATTCCTGGATTAAGTCGATAGTTTCTATTCGAAGGGTCTATATATGGCGATACACTCTGTGTAGGCACGACTCGTAAATTGTAGATTTTCATAAAAATTTAATCAATTGCACGATACAGGAGATAAACACAAACATCGATTTAATCTTCTCATAATAAATCCATCAGTCTAGATTCTTCCGTATCTATCAAAATACCGTGAACTACAATTTAAAGAAACGCGAGTATTGGCAACAAAAATCGTGATGTTTCATCGCGAAAAGCCAGTCGAAAAGCAGCGAGGCTAAAAAGAGGGCATCCGATGCAATGAATTACCGGGCAGCGTCGACAACACACGCTACCCAGGATGGCCACCAAATTAAAATCTCCCTTACAATTGAAAATATAGAGAGAGCGGAGAGAGGAGTAGTGTGTGGGTATCGGGGAGGGCAGGAAATTTATCTGGTCCCGTCGATAAAAATTAGACTCCGGTTCAAGAAAGGGCTGGCCAGCCAATTAATTCTGTCGGCGGAGCACGCGCACTTGAACTCGTTAACGATTCCGCGTTTTTCGGCGCGAGTGGGATTATCTGATGTAACAAGAAGGCGGGGGCAGAAAGAGGGGGGAGGAGGGGATTCCTTGAGGAGTGGAGGGAGGGAACGGGGAGGACAGGAGAGGAACTGCATTTTTGCATTCCCACGCGAGTTTTTGCGCGCACCGCCGCGCCGTCCCGTCCGTGGCCGTTTGTGTGCGCCTCGGATCTGCATAAACGTGTGCAACGTGGAAGCGCTCGGCCCCGAAGAATATCGCGGGAGATCACGAAAGAGGGAACACGCCCGGAGTTTCGTCGAGTGGTGGACTCGTTTGCACCGGTGCATTCGAAACCCGGCCGTATCACGCGGCAAACGTGCTCTCACTCTCTCTTCCTCTTTCGTTCTATCTCCCTCTATCATTCTCTCTCTCGTCGCTCCCGCCCCTCCTCACGAGCCCTCGGCCGACCCGTTTCAACCCTTCTTCCAAGAGGCGGCCTTATCTCTGGTTGGTTTTTGTCCGACTGCAGTAGCATGGCAACACGCGATGCAACGTTTCGCGCGAGACCAACCTGCGACAGGAGATTTCCGGCTGATATCGTTAGCCCGTAGCACGCGAGCACGCCGAATCCCCTTTTCCAGACCTGAACCGAGATTGATGGCGCCCGCATCCAGGGCCCCGATCCGATTTTATGAGCTGTTGACGACACCTCCCTGCACCGGGACAAGCCTCTCCCGGATAAATAGAACAGACCAGCTACGAGCGAACCGACACGCGATCCTCTTTTCGAGGACTTCATTTTTACGGGGACGACGACCGGCGATCATGATTCAACCCGGGGACCTGCTGTGCCCCTCTTACTAACGGCTGGGAACTGCTGAATTCGCGAATCGCCGTGCACTGTTAATTAGCTAGTCGATCATGTTCAATTATTGAAACAGCCTACGCGTATTATTCCCATTTACTCATTCCAAAACAGCCATATTTCTTTATCAGGAAGGCAATGTCAATATAGGTACTCTACCGTCCATAAGTCTAATTAATTATAATTTCTCTTATTATTCCATTAAATTCGTAATACAATGTGGATAATTATATTTTCCTCTTACGAGTATACATCATATCAAATTAATAACAATGATCATAAATTGTCTAGACATTCCTTATCTTCAAATCCGTCGTAAAATAATGTTCGGAGCTTCAACAATGTGTTCATCGAACGCTGCACAATTAACGTTACACCGGAGAAGATCGTTTCAACGGTTAACGAGGTTATTAATTACACAGTAGCCGTGCAGAAGGTGTTTTTTCTTTTTCCTTTTTTAATCAAACCAAGCCGACGTATCTGAGACGCATCCAGAGTTACTCAGTCCGAGAACCGGAGATCCATACCGATTACGAACTACAAGAAAATGTAATTAACTTCGTTCGCTTACGAACGTCATGGTGTTTTGATATCTCAAGTAAACCGGTGACGTCGCTAGATGATATCGCCATGGTGGCCAGTGAAATATTGAAAAAACGCTTAACGTCGCGCAAGCGGCCATTGTGTGTAAGCTTGGCTGGTGGACGGGGTTCTGGCAGAGGGACGATATCATCAGCAGCGTTTTATGTACATGGCAGCCGATGCTTAAGAGCTCTAGATATGTATTATGGTAATTTGATTGTCATAAGACGCGCTCGGAGGACGCGCGTGTAAAAATTAATGAGTACCGACGCCGAGGTGTAGATATCACGCCCCTTGCAAGAAGAGCGTAATCGCCGGAAAGATGGCCGTGCACGCCATTTCCAATCTTCAAATTTCGCGACATTCAGCCCTGAAAAATCAATTTTAACCCGACTGACTTTCATCGAAAGTAACCGATACAATTGAACGAAAAATAATTTATGAAGTTGTCCTGGTTGCGGATGACCAACAAAAATGAACAATCTAGTAAATATTTTCAAAAGTTGCACAGATAACACCGATTACTTTGAACCAATTTTTTCAGCCGGATTTCGCTTTATCGAAAATCAATTTTATCGAATGTAATCGATACAATTGAACGAAAAATAATGGTTTAAAGTTGTCCTGGTTGCGGATGACCAACAAAAATGAACAATCTAGTAAATATTTTCAAAAGTTGCATAGATAAGACTGATAACTTTGAACCAATTTTTTCAGCCGGATTTCGCTTCATCTTCCGTGATTTAGAGGTTCCATTACACTGTCGTTGAATTTCTCGATCAGCGACGTCCGGTGTAATTTGACTGGGGAATTAATTACGACGGGATCGATCGGCGGTCGCAATCGACAGTGGAGGATCGCGGGCGTAGATTAGATCGCGTAATCATCAGTTCGCCGAGCATAACTTGGCCCGATAGTGGTTCTTGCTCGCGTAACGGAGGCTTTCGCACATCGTTGCTGGGTTTCGCGAGCGTAACAACGTGCTCGGGCCACGGCAAAACAGCGCGTAAAGTAAGCGCCGGAGAATTATCATCAGCGGTTTAACAATGGGATAACGAACGGACGCCTCGAGTTATGAAACAAACGTTCTCGGGATCTCGGGGGGAAATAACAGGAAAACGCGAAGACGAGGTATCTCTCTCTATCTTGAGGATATATCTTCGTGGCATTTTCTTTTTCCCGAAGTATGCTATTATTTAAAAGCACCGGTTCGCGGCTATCAACGACCTCTAATGGATCTGTCGCTAGACGATGGATGTAGCCTCGGGCCCGGTAGGAGGCCAAGAAAAGGCCAAGAAAAAGAATCGAGAGGAACACTGTCTTGGAAACGAAATCTATTGCTACCTACGCCCAAGCGCAGTCAATGGTACACTGTCTTTTCCGTCTCTCGCTCATTCTACCAAGGAACGCATCGACACTGCTCTCGTAACCGATGTTTCTTTATCGTTCGGTTTAAATTACCAAGTTTGAGGCCGTTTCCGACTTCGAACCTCTCACGAAAGCTGTCGAGCGAAACGGCCACCATTAATCACTCCCCGTTTCCAGAATTTTTTTTTCGAAAATACAATAAGATAAACGATAGCCGAAGAATTTCAATTCGACTCGTAACAGAGACGCGGGAGATGTAAGAGAGAAAGGATTCTGTGATGAAGTTGTTCTAGGAGAAGCCGACAATGCCGGTGAACGTAACCTCGAACTTTAAATCGCTGCTTCTCGAGAATGAAATCGCGGGGAGTAGGTACTTTATGCACTTGCGCGCGATGCTTGATTGTTGTAAATGCGCGAGGTACAAGAAAATCTACCTTAGTCTTACTACGGGAGATTCTAGACAAGAGAACGGTTGTTTCTTTTATCTGGAACAATGTCAGAACTTGTAGTACTTTATTTTTAGTGGGGGTGAAAAGTCGTTTATTGTTCAAAATAGTGGTAAATCATATTACACTCATATTTTTATTCTACTTGATGTTGTTATCACTGTTTACTATCAAGCCAGAAAATTGTAGCTTATATTTCAGTCAGTCTAACCTAACCTGCCTCGTCACAGATATTAGAAGTGGCATCATCTGGCATCAATCAGCCGTCGATCATCGTCTTAAAAATCGTGGATCGATGGCGGTCGGACAGCAAATATGAGATAGCAGGCCCGGCCGGTGAAAAGGCCATAATGTATCGGGTTTTTCATTTAGGCGACGGTAATCACCGTCCTTTCGGTAGCCGTAGCCGTTATTCCGATCCTCTTTCCCTCTGATCCTCTCTCACTCTCTCTGTCTCTCTGTCTCTCCTTTTTTTAGACCGTCCGCGCGTAAATCGGCGGTAACGGCGATAAACCTGTGAAGCTGTGAACGTCCAACATTTGTTATTGCTCTCGCGTGTGAAGTTTGATATCCTCGTGTGCACACGCACATATTAATCCCGCCCGTGTAAGCATATGTATGCGCGTAGAATGCAAAGGACGATGTTGCCTGGCGCTGGTGGTGGTTTGGTGAATCGCGCGCCAGGGGGATGGCGAATGTGGGGGTTGTAGAGAGGAACAGATCGGAAGAGGGGGCGGGAGGGAGACCAGGAGGGAATGAGAGATAGAGAGAGGATACAACGGGAGAGAGAATGGAGAGAGAGGGTTGGGGGTGGGGATGGCTGGGGAGGCGGGGGTAGGGCGTGCGCGCCTGCACCTCATAAACTTAAACCCTAATTAACCGGCGCTACGGCTACTGTTGCGCCCTACGTGCGTATGCTTCTCGTTCGTACACACGAACGCACTTTGTCGCTTTTCCCTCTCGCTCTCCTCTCGACCCTCCTTTCTACCAGGCTCGTTCGTTTGCGCCGGTATTCTCTAGCGAGAGACGCGATGTTTATTGCTCGACTTCCCGTAAATTAGCAAAGCCGCGGAGTTTCGACCGCGAGCCAGACCCTGAAGACGACCAGACGGCTTCTTGGGATTCCTCGAGCGGCGGGGTCTTCGGAGACCCCTGCTGCAGTCGCCAGAATTATTTCTTCGACGGGTGTCGTCGAAAAGATTCCATCTCCTGATAACGTCCATAATTGTTTGCCATATGCTCTTCATTTAAGAACGATTTCAGTCACTGATGAAACCGAAGCAATAAAATTCTGTTACGTTTACGGTTTTAATCGATAACATTCTACCAGGAGTTGTGCTTCGCCAGATACAAGCTCTTTTACGAAGTGCAGATTAATTCTCGCGATAAAACGTCTCAGGGCGAACACACTGATAAAAGAAATAATCTTGATGACGCTGTGTATCCTCATCTTTGCTTCGTTACCGACGCTTCATTGTCGCGAAGTACGCTTCACACAGTTTTCATCCACAGCCATTTACGAACCAGTCTGCAAATATGTTTAAAAAAGCAAGACGAGAAGATCTTGATGATCCCATAAGACAGGTTTTTTGGAGTGCCTTCTTGAAACTTCGTTGCAACAACGATGCGCTCGATGCGCAAAGCGTTGCCGCTAAACGTTGCGATTAGCTCCTCGGCAGCCAGGTTCGTGGAATTTCGTAAGTGCGATCATTCCCAGAGGCGCTGCGATTGAGGTATAAAGTAATCATGTAGAACAGCGCGCACCGTGGAAGCAGCACACGCTTCCCGAAGTATGGTTGCAGTGAGGGAACCGTTCGAGATTGGTCTGAATAACCTCGGAGGGTAGAGGGAAGCTCTCTTGACTGTCGAGGTGAAAGCGAGACGAATCGGTAGCGAGGAAATACAGGCGGCGATCCTTATTTCGGTTGGGAACTCATTGAGAGTTATATCGGGCCGGGCGGAAGTAATTTTTGCCCGTTTTCGTAAAAGCGCGAGGGTAATTGCAAAAGTTTCGTTTCGCGAACTTCTGATACGAGTTATTAAGCAACTTCGAGCGATTTATGCCCGGTTCGTTCTTTCTTCCTCTTCTCACTTTATTTATTCTTTTCTTTTTTTGCCTAGTTCCAAGTCACGGGCTATATAAAGGCGAGAAAGAGAGCGTTATATTATTTCGGGTTCTCCGCTACTGGAAAAAAGTTGTTTCTAGATGATGACTTATTTTCAACATGTGGCGTCTGCTCTCTCTCTCTCTCCGGGTCCTGTTTCCTCTGGAGAAGTCGGTTGCTCTGGCATATGCGATATCGTTTCCGCGCGATTTATTTATGATTCCAGAGCCCGGCTGTCGCCGCCGCGTTTGCAATGTTGCTCTCAACACGCGGTGATTTACGGAATACTCGCAAAAAAATAGTCTGTCGACATTAACACCCCGTATTACTCTTCGAGCGATTTTCAAAGCTTGTTCCACTCGGCTCATTCCCAGAGTGGCGATATTTTCCTGTAAGTTGCGGGGCTCGTGTTACATTTTAATCGTCGAAATTTTCCCGTATCTATCCGCGATGTATGCACCACGGAAAACATTCATTACGGATCGGCTCGCGTTCTCCGAGCCGTTGCCACGTTTTCGTTGCAGTGCTTTTTCCTGTACCGACAGCGCGGACCCCGCGTTTATCAAACCTTTTTTTCCAAACACTTCATAAACGTTTAGGGCTCGCCGCGCAGACTACGGACACATGCTCGATAGATGTTACCGTGCGAGCATCGTGAGAAGTGCACACACCGAAAACGCCGAGCACCCAGCCGCCGTTCGCGGTGAAACGTCTTCGAAGACGGGAAACCGCATAATTCCGAGGCGGCCGAGATGTTTCCCGACACGCTCCGCTCGACCAGAACTGAAACGAGCATCCAGTATTTACGGTTATTCTCTTTCGATGCCATTATGGTCGCCGACACGGCCGATCGTCTTTGTCATGCTTTCGCGTAGTCGATGCGAGACGATGCATCCAGACGAGAAAGGTTTCCGATCCGAAAGGGTTATTAATCTTCACTTTTTACCCAGAAAATCGGAAAATTTGTCAGTCTTGATGGTTGGTTGGGTAGGTCGATAAAGAAAAAGTCGATATAGAAAAATTGACATCAGCAATACCCACAAGCTAATCACCCGCAACAATGAAAATCGTAACAAGGCCCAATTGAACTATCTCAGACCCAGTCCACCTATTTGCTCACTCGTAACCGACCCAAAAATCCACAAAACAAAGTCTGCTCCAAAAACAATAATTAACCCAGAATTCTCTGGAGTATAAGAAAGGGTTATTAATTTTCAATTTTACCCAGAAAATCAGAAAATTTATCAGTCTTGATGGTTGGGTAGGTAGGTCGACAAAGATAATTAACGTGACTCCAAAATAAGAAGATCCATATAGAAAAATTGACATCAGCAATACCCACAAGCTAATCACCCGCAACAATGAAAGTCGTAACAAGACCCAATTGAACCATCTCAGACCCATCACAGCCTATTTGCTCGCTCGTAACCGACCCAAAAATCCGCAAAACAAAGTCTGCTTTGAAAACAATAATTAACCCGGAATTCCCTGGAGTATAACACTCCGAAGTGATCCTCCAGGTGGCCGATGCTGCATACAAACGAAGAAACTTCCGGAACCCTGATCCCGGGC
Organism: Lasioglossum zephyrum; assembly: GCA_028455615.1. Classification (NCBI taxonomy): domain Eukaryota; kingdom Metazoa; phylum Arthropoda; class Insecta; order Hymenoptera; family Halictidae; genus Lasioglossum; species Lasioglossum zephyrum. Next base: position 6,275,152 of record CM052333.1, read on the forward strand.
ATGGGGTCTACCTGACCCGAGGTGCCATAATTCCAGCTACCTCTCAGCGCCATATACTAATTATTACTCCGCTAAATACGGGTCGGACGTACGAAATCCGGGCAGCAGCAGCCTCTGGTCACATTGCCGGCGCACATGCACATGCACACAGACGACACATCTCTCTCTATATGTATACATATACAAATACATATATATATATCCACACAGGATAGAAGAAGAAGAAGAAGCGCACGCGCGCCATGACATCAGCCGGAACGTACCCAGAAATCGCTTGGTTCCTTGTGCACGTGGTTTCCTCGCGGGTAACGAGGTTTCCGATCCGCGACACTGGACGTCCGCGCACCTGGATCCGCGTGGATCGTCGGGATGGATCTTGTGGATCGCGATCGACGGGTAGAAAATGGAAATGGAGCCGAATGTCCGCGACCGTGGGTGTATCCGAGGCGAGATGATCGCCTGGACGGCGTCCGACCTGCGCAGAGGTTCGCTCTTTCTCGGGCAACATGGCGACCGAACAAGAGAGAAAGAGAAAGGGAAAGAAACTCGATCGAAAGAAAGAGAGAGGAGCATGGGAGTCCCATGGTGCTGGGCGAAAACCGGTCGATGGGAGAGCGTGGCGCGTCGATCGTGCGCGCTTCTTCGTGGCTTCGGCGACCAATCCGATCCAGACAAAGGTCAACATGGCCGTCGTGCCGCCGCGGTTTCGGTGCCCGTCGTTTCCCTTTGTATTTTCCACGGTGTCCACGGCGATTTCCCCGTAAACCTGCCGCGCGATGACACCGCAAACTGGACATCCACAGTGGTACGTAACCCGGACCGCAAAACACCTGGACATCTCTAGCTAGCATCAACAGCCCGAGATGCATCCCTGCACGGAGCCATCTTTCGACTCTTTCCCACACGTGTGCTCCCTGTGACTCGCATTCCGGTTAGGCTGCTTACCAAACACTCCTTCGTCGAAACCAACCGTCGGATTATGGCCTCTCCTCGAGAAGCTTCTTTCCACTGTGCTTTCCCTCAAGATGATGCAATGGCGTTGCTAACGCATCGTGGACAATACCCTTGGCGTCGTGGTTCTGTTTACATTCGCTTCAGGTTCATGCGCATGACCAGTTTCAAGCACACTTTTCCAAGTTGTTGTTTTGTTGGTTATGAGATTGGCTTTGCTTTTTGTTGGATAGCTTGGTTTGGCAGGAGTTGTTCCGTAGACGCCGACAGGTTTTGTGATATTTCGCTGTGCTGTCTGTGCTCGCTGTGCTCATTATTCCGGTGGTTCAATATTCATTCTCAGCTTGTTACGGAGATATTCGCGAATCACCAAGATTTTTTCGATATTTTATTTCGCCGCAGAACACACGAACCTTAAATGCTTGAATATCTGTGTACGTACTCCTGGTGGTTTTTGTTTGTGCGTTCACGAATCGGGGGCGAGTTAAGTGCCCGTTGAATCACTTCGGGCTCACTGTTTTAGATTCGAGACCCTTGAGAAATATCTAAGCGCTCTTCTGCATACAAAAAAATGGGAAGAACGACAATCCTCACTTTATAAATTGTTTATATTGCGATTAAAAATTACAATATAGTGGAGACAAAACTAGGTGTAATATTTACTAATTTTCGAAAACCATGGAGTTTCAAAGAGAGAACAAGGTCCACCATAATTAACCGCGCACTTCACCCACATCGGAAGCGTCGTACTCCAAAACGATAAAAAGAAAGTAGCTGCAATTTTTTCTTCGCACGAAGTACCCGTAATTATTCACCCAGTTTACCCACCCAGTGAATTACCATATTCTAGAGACTGAGAAAAAAAACCGGTCGATCCAACTTTTTCAAGCATGTCGCGTCAGATGATGTTCCGAAGATACAACGCATCGGGCGTAATCGTCGAGCCACCTTCGCAACCTCCGCACCGTAACGCATTATACTTCATAAAAATTACAAAGTACGTACCCTCGAAGTACCACTTAAACCCGTGCAGAAAATTACGGGAATGTATAAGTATCAGGCGAAATGTAAATTAAACGCGGTTGCTCGACTTCATTTACGGCTTTAAGCGGCCGCGCTCGCGCTTCGTGTTGCTCGCTTTTTTGCTGGCCGCGCGTGAAGTCCGTGGTTTGCGTTTTGACCAACCAGTTGAGTGCATCCTGCGCACGTGCACCTTGCACCGGGAGCCTACTTATTATGACACCACTCAGAGTTTACGTTTTCCTGTGTTCATTAGCGAAAGCGTCGCGTTACTCTACCGTTTAACCGTCGAATGGCTGTTCCGTATCTGTTCTCGGGTCACAAAAGCGTTCATTCGGCAGATTTTATTTCTTCCGTCGCACGCCTCTTCGCGTCCCGACTATTATGCCCGTTGTCCTGTAAATAATCCGCGACTCGTCCGCGCTGGGAATCATTGTTGAAACTGCGCGTGGACCGTTGTCGTGTTTCCTGAATCCCCGAAAACGTAATTGCACCGGCGTTTCATTCGGATATTCAGATTTCACGCGCTAAACGCGCGTCCATTAAACAGTGTTCGATAAACGGGGCCGGCCAGGTAGAGAGACTGACAAAAAATTCCCTCGTCAATGCCGGCCAATTAACGGTTAAGCATCGTGTCGTCGCCATTCGGGCCGGCTCTGGTCGGTCGTTAAAAAAAGCCAAGCAAATTAAAATACGCGGGCCGATTCGATCTCGTTTTCGCCGTTAAAGGCAAATGCGAACGATAATTGCGACACTACGGTTAATGATCGCGACCGAGGAATCTCTCGAAAAATGGTCGTCCGATAAATTATCTCCGGCGGAAACCGGTGTTGCACCCGAGTAAGATTCCGATGCACTTCTCTCTCTCTCTTCTCCGCTTCTCCCAACCCCTTTCCCAGTCCACTCGTAATCATTAGACGACTCGCGTGACTCGGAACGATGCACTTAAGGCAAAAAGCTAATCATAATCGAACCGTTTGTCCGTTCGCGTTATTTGCCGATGACATTTTTACCGAGCCTCGTATAATTCCCCGGCCCCCATTAAGCAAGCCTGTATTGGATAATCGCGCGTTACGAAACCGCCTTTCGGCCGGCGAGTAATTTCAACATTTCATATCCAAGGCCGGTGCGGTCCTTTTTAAATAACCCACGAAGAAAGAGAGAGAGAGGGTACATCGGGTGCAAAGATCCGACCAAGCAATATTTATCAAGGTAATTGCCGGCGTTTACCGACCGTCCCGTACGAGCGTGCCGCGGATTTTATGGCGACGTTCTTTTAATTGGTCAATCGCCATCTTCGTGGACGCTGACTAACCGGCCGGCGAACAAACACACAATCGGACAGACGCAGCTCTCGCATTACAATTTTTATTCTCAATGAAAAAACAACTTCCATTCTTCCGAAATTAATCACCTAATTTGTAAGAAGTACTTTTATCTCGTGTTACACAAACGTTCTCGAATTTCATTTATCTGCGGCGATAATATGGTATTTTCGAATTCGATAAAAATGTTAAACGGCATCAAGTTTGCCGGGCTAATTTCCCAGTAACAGCGATGACTCGTCTGTGGAGCTCGTTTGAGAAATGAATTCCCACTTATTAGGGAGTTCGGGTAACCCGAAGCGGCAGCTAATGGCGGCCGTCGGACACAGATTAAGTTGCCGCGGGAACGTGGACGTTTCCGATACTCCCATTCATCGTTCCTCTGTATTATTACCATCTCGTTGAGCCGAAGATAACGACGGCCGCTTTCATTATTGCCGATCGGTCGTTGGATCGGTCGGTGAGAGAGGAAAAGAGAAGACGAAGAGAGGAGAAGAGCTCGCGCGCGCGCGATAATTACGAGGGAATATTCTCATCGTCGGATGGGAGATGGGGGAGAGACGAGAGGGGGTTGACGAGGAGGCACGTTTATAAATTAGCGAGACCGCGCTACTAATCTGTGCTCCGCGTGTGTGGGCGAAAAAATGATCGAGAACGCGAGATATCGCGAATTCCGCGGGCCGATAATGTACGGAGCTTATCGGCGCGGCGACATGTACGCCGCCGCTGATAAATAATTAACTGCCATGGTAAAACCTCGTAAAGTAAAGTAATCGGGTGGCGTATACACGATGATCGCGCATTCGCTTTTACGCCTGACCGACTTGGTCGGGATTGCTTTGACGCGCGCGCGGCTGTTCTCTCTCTCTCTCTCTTGGTTTTAATGCGACTTCCTTCGGGGGCCCACCGGTTAATTAGCCGTCGCTCGCAAATAAAGCGATCGTCCGGAACGATCGTTCCGCCGTTGCACGTTCCCATAATCTTCGTCGCATTAAAATAACTGTCCGAGTCGAATCAATTAAGAGCCACCGGTAACGATCATTGTCCCGCTAATAAACGGAAGCCCGATGTCCACTTAACGACTTATCAACGTTCTCTATCACATTTTTCTCTGCTCGAAGTGCGAAACCGAGAGCCGGCAGCACGCGTTTCGAATAGGCTACACACGGAAAACATAATATCCCATCTTCCACCTGCTACCCGGCAACTTCCGAGCAAGAAATAGTAACGACCGGTTAGAATTATCCTCGTAAGAGGCTCAGAGTATACTTCGTCGCAGTTTTTTTTCGCACGGAGGAAACCGCAGACGCTCGATTTGCCTTGCCGATGGGGCTTGTCTACTCGCGATGTAGCACAATGTACTTCCTTGGGGCACGCGTGGAGATAAGGATACGGTGGAACCTCGATAATTGCACGGAATCGTTCGGGTTTACTCGTGGCGGGACTGGTTGCTTGGTTATGAATCAGTGAAATGGGGTATTGGCGATGGAATGGTAAATTGCTGGCTTGCGGAGTGATCGCAACATGTGGGAGGTCTTGCACTCTCGGTATTGATTGACGACAGTTGTCTGAGATTTATTGTGGTTTTTATGAATGGAGGAAACGGATTATTCCAGCTTACCAGCGGTGGAAATGCTGGTTTGATAATTCCTCCTCTTGGCCGGTTCACTAGCTTGCAGTTTGCTTGATGAAATTGAATTCGCTACTTGTGTACGCCTCTAGCATTGATTCAGAGTCATTATACTTCCCGCGATAAGGAAAATTGTTTCTTCAGTGAACTGGGAACATTTCGAGGCCGTTCTTTTCAGGAAAACTATCGACCCTTTGGCATTGGGATTTTGCACACATATTTATTGGTATTCAAAGTACACGTATGATCTTTTCAAAATTTTTTTAACCCTCATACGTTCCTCAGGGTGAAAGTTCGCCCATTCAATATTTTCACATACTGTGAAATTATTCATAATTTTATGTCTACGTCGTGAGATGTATTTCTATAAAATATGACGTTTTAATTGAAACATGTGTTGATTCAACGTGTAAAATAAAAATGGGTGAATTGTTATCCTAGTCTATTTTATGTAGCTATTTATGAGGAGGGTTAAAAATTTTCAAGTCAATCAGTTAACTAGAAGAGGCATCATTGTAAAAGTTTTTAGAACGCAACAAAAAAAGACAATAAACTTCTTATCGATCCTCAAATTAGGAAACATTAAAGCAGAACCCACTCAATGACGCAACCCATATCGAAATTCGGCTCGCCGACTAGGTCACCGTGGAATCACTGTGTTCGACACAGTATTCGCGATCCAGCGTCCAGGACACCGGTGAATCATTAGCGAAGTATCGCGGGCCTAACAAGGGCACGGGAGTACGCCGACTCCGGCCAATTTCCAATTCCGCGATCCTCATTGAAATTCCGTTCGTTCGCAAGCGTGACGTCGTTCGTTGGGCTCGGGAACTCGATGAACGTCCGAATATCCTGGGGTCGAGAGTACATCGTTCGCGTGCTGTACGACTTTGGAGCTGCCTGGCGACGTTCACTGTACCATTCATTCAAGCGTAATTCCATGATGGATGGTCAGAACAGAATTGAGAAAGCAGTGGGGCGGTGTTTAGGCCGTTGACTTTTTCGCTTCTTTTCGTCTGGCGCTAGTCTGCGCGTGCTGTTCTACTGGTACGCGATTGTCGATCGAACATGCATTTTAAGGGGGCAGTATACAGGCAAAATATTACTAGAAAAAACAAGTGTAAACAGTGTTCGCGAGAAATAGTTTGACTTTACACGAGCGTGTTACGAGATGTGTGGGGACTCATTATTTAATGAAATTATGTTTATATCTAATAATATGAGCGTCCAAAGTAGGGGAAAAATCGAGAAAAAAATCTAGAAACCACCCTCAGATTCTAGCTCAGGGATTGGATACACTAAAATAATATTTTCGACTCGTTTGAGAAGTTGATGGGACAATGTGTATAAGGTTTAAATGGTAATATCGAAATTGATTAAGAATTGTCACGTGTACCTGAACCAATACACCTACAAAACCGCGATCTCTAAATGATCTTGTTTACGCGGGATTTTCGAAACAAACGAGAGCAGTCTAACGCACGTTGAAAAATCACATGCATCGTATCGGATACCCTAAATGGTTGCAGGCTTCTGGCAGACGAGCATTGGAAGTCGTCGAATCACATCGAAGGGATCAGAGGGCGCGTAATGGATAAGAGAAAACCGGGGGCGAGAGATAGAGATAAGGTCTCCGGGCTGCTGCGACTCGGGGTCTCGAGGCCTCGGAATCAATTTAGAGAACTATCCGAGATGGTCGGGATAACGTCGTCGGAAATATCGATTTCTTTTCCCGCAAATTGAACGGTCCGGATGCGTTCGTACCGTGGAAAACGCGTACGTGTTCTCTCTGACGAGGGATATAAATCGGTCGATCCGGTTACGCTTTCAGAGGATACACATTCGGGATGACGGGGGAACACCTGGCTCGAGAGAGCAGCGATTGGCAGTTGGATAGGCGGTCGCGAGAGATCGCAGGGAAACAATTATCCGCGCATGAAGCGCACGTTCGAGCGCGTTGAACGAGACCGAAGCAAAAGAGAAGGCGCGCGGGACTCGATCATCAGAGGCAGCCGAGCGAGGCGAATAGGCAAGGACGCCGCCAGCCAGTGGTGATGATGGTTTAGCAGCGTGATAATGACTGCACGACAGACACTACCTGTTGTACGGTGATCGTAAGAGCCTGGCCAATCGTGTACGCGCGCCTCTAGTCGCAAGCGTTGTCGTCATCGGCTGGGAGGATCGCATTTACGACCTTGTCTCTGCTCGAAGACTTGGTCGGTACCGATAGTAGAGGTTCCAGTAAATCGTGAATCACACAAGCAAATATCACTCGAATTGTATCGTGTTTGGTATCGTTTCAAGCGGAAAAGCGTCACGAATATGACTGTGAAAGGTTCATGAAATAATTATTAAAAACAAACAAGTTTTATTAAGCGTTATACCCTTGCGCAGCTATCAACTATCATTTTTAATATCGAATAATCTCGCGACCCGTATCCGACGTCACACGGAACACCGTCGAGAGGGTGGGTTCTTCAGGTGGGAGGAGACACGGAGAACAAGGTGGAAGGGGCCACGGTTAATTATCGTGTTCGCGGCGAAATCATACGGACGCGATAATTAACTCTTTCTTCTTCGAGCACTCCTTCCACGTTACCGGTGCCCTCCTTCGGCTCGAGACCCGCCCCCTCGAACCGTTTTTTGTGCGTTACACGATGCCCGGTGGCCGTGAGCGCGCGGCGTATTAATTATTAATCGCGTTAATTAGACCTCGATTCCCGCGAAATGCCAGGCTGCCCGACCGTTCCGAGCATTGTTAGCGGGGATTCTTCTACGCCGAGGTTCTGCTTCCGGTTTCTGAAAATGGATCTCCGGCCACTGACGACAGCCCCTCTTCAACGTCTCTTAAAATTACAAAAGAATCTTTCACATTTATGAAATGCGACTTTTTCTAAACATTTTTTCTTAGACAGACTGCAAATGATTTTTTTCAGTCACGGTTATGTACATTCGTGATAGAATCAGCAATAAAAACATGCTTATTTGAACTAACTGATAGCGAGGACACTAGTGGTCTTTATCAGAATTCTGAGTAGCCTGTCGATACCAATGAAGCCAGATGTTGTCGGAAGATAGAGAAATTGTTTCTTTACACCGGGTAGTCTCAGTGGACGAACCTTTGAATGACTGTAGGTTTTCGAGGTAGCGAAATCCTGATCGCACATGAGAAAGAAAAATGGCGTCGGTTGGTGCGTCGTCCTCGACACGATTCCGAGGACGCGGTGTATCTCGGAGCCACGGTGCTTCGTCTCCTCGCGTCGAACGTGTCTAACGCGAATAAGCCGCTCTCCCCGCGGGAATATAAATGCGTGAATAGTGTGTTTTGAAGGAAGAAGGAAAGAGGGAGATGGTGGAGAAAGGATAGCGAGACAAGAGAGGTCTACGCGGGTACATACGCTGCTACAACTGGTCCTCCTAAGGGAGAGAAACACGCGACGCGAGCAGGTCGAGGGTTTGAAGGGAGAGAGGAGAGAAGAGAGAGAGAGAGTAAGATAGCCTCGAGGGGCCTTCAGGAGGGCTCTCTGCATTGAGTTGTAAAAGCGTTCGTTCGCTCTCGCCGCCAGGCGGCATGGTCGCTTATGTAAAGGCCGGCTACACGCCGCGTGATGAGTGGACGCTGTTCCGAGCGTTTCTTCTTTTAACTCTTTGGTCTCGCTTTTGCACTCTTACCTGTCGTTGCTTATGTACAAGCGAGTAAGCGGCCCGAGACCGGCCCGTATGCGTGAGTACCCGCCTGCATACCCGCGCCAACCCGTGCACCCTCTCTCTTCGTCCTCCGCCTCCGCCTCCCGTCGAAGAAATCCTTTTTCTTCGACCCTCTCTCTTTCTCGCGTCGCTTGCGACGACGAATCGACGAACTCCCCTTTCGTTCCCGTCGCGAAACGCTCGTTGCGAGAGACACGCGAGCACGCGAGCTACGAACGCTCGAGGAGGAACCTCTTTTTCGTCGTAAACCGAGACAACGCTCGATCAGACCCGCAAATTGGACCGTTCCCGCACCGGATCAACGACGGCCCCCGGTCGAACCGCTTTTTCCACACCAGCCTACGTGGAAATTACTGGCTCGACCCAACGAATCTTCTCTTTCTACTTGCGAACGCAACTCGACGATAACGAGCTCTCAGATCTTTAACCGAACCACGAGGAAACGCAATTTGACGAATCGTGCAGAAGCAGTGGCAAAGAATGCTCATTGTCTTCCATTTTGCGACGTAAATAATATAAAAATTGTTGCACATTGAATCCAAAAACTGTGCCGTGATCTCAGCAGATACGCAATAATTATATAGGCAGAAATAAATTATGCCTCAGAAGGTTCACTTAATCAATAATATTTAGTATATTGAATATTAGAAGAGGTTTACAGAAAAATGTATATTAATTGTATAAAGCAACTAGACAAGCAAAGACGTTGGAACATCTATGTATATATACATACATTGTCCTTATGTGTCTACATGTACTTGTTTAATCATTTGAAAAAGCTGAAAATAATATTATATCGATGCACCCATAAATGCCATTTTGTCTTCGCCATTATTGGTTCGATTATCAACGTATATCGACAACATCGTTCGAAATAATAGGTATCCTGAAGTATCGAGAAATGTATATGCCATAAGTGCATGAAATCTGTACCTCGATAATGCGGTCTATCCTCGCGATACTTTCTGTGTATGTAAAGCGCGCGTTCAGGGTCAGGTTGGTTTCCGAAGGAGCCATAGTCTTCGCCACGTGCTCCGCAAAGAAATGATAGAAAATCGAGCCTGTCGCATTGTCGGCGATCGAAGCCGCGGGATGTCCGCGGATGTATGTCGCGGAACGGTCATGCGATTCAGCGAGAGTTTATTGGGTCTCGGTGGTCGATCATGGTTGCGTATCTATGTGGATCAGGTAGGTGAGTTAGTCGGTTGCCGGTTAGTTCGAGGCGGAGTAGAGGAGCGCGATGACGAGAGAGAGTGAACCGGTTATGGGCGAGGCCCTTCGACTCTTCGTATTCTTGTTCCCGTTCCTGGGGCCGAGAACGGGTGGGCCCCGGGGGACTAGGGAGAGAGAGCGAGGGAGAACGACGACGAGATAGAGAGAGAGATAAAAGTAGAAGGGAGGTAGAATCGAGGCAAAGTTCGGGGGAAGGGAGGACGGCTTGGAAGGAAAGAGGGGTATACCAAGTATGGTGGCAAAGAGGATGATGGGGTACCGTGGCTCGCGAGAGAGAGAAAGAGAGTGACGTGGAGGAGGTGGAGGAGGTCGGTTCCGTAGAGGGAGGAGAGGGTTCGCCGAGGATGGGATGAGGAATTCTCGTTGGCTTTCGCTTCGATGTCTTTATACGCGCGGCTCTTGTATGGCCGTGGGACATATATCTGTCTCGCGAGAGCGAGGCGCGCCGCCAAAAAATCAGATCGAGTGTAAAAATCGCATAAACTCGTCCTGGAGAGTCGAGAGAGCTATGTCGGCCCGGTTGGCGCTCGCTCAGAGCCCTCTCCGTGTCTGTTTCTTTCCTTCTCTGTGTATGCTTCACTCTCTCTCTCTCTCCCGCGCTTTCTTTCTCTCTCTCTAGTTGCTCCTTTCAGCCTGTTTCTCTTCTGTGCCGTTCTCTCTTTTCCGCTCACGCGATCTTTTTTCCCCTTGCATCTTTCTCGCTGCAGCCAGGGCTACACGCTCGCAGGCCGCGCTCGCATGACTCCACCTCGAGGAGAGGCCGATCACCTCCCATATTTCCTCTTATTCTGCTTGTCTGCCCGGCTAGAGAGTTATGCGGTTTGCCGCGCTTATGAAGGATCCGCTCTTTATCGACAACCAAAGCGGTCGCTCGACAGAACGGGCCCCGAACAACCCACCACGATCACGTTCTCTTCTCGATGTACACGAGAGAGAAAGAGAGAGGGAACTGCGAAATAATTTCACTCCGGATACGGATTGCCTCCTGACCAGCCGTGCACGTGTTAACGCTTGACGTTAATGAAGCGGTTGGCATTAATAAGGCGATATTTCACCGATCGGCTTTTATCTCGACCTGAAGGCTACCGGTCTATCCTCCTCGGGATGCCACGCTGCCTGCTAGCTCGCCTCCCACGCGATCCACGCTCCCAAAATCTCTCGATCCTCGACAACCCTCTGGACCAGTCATAAATAAAGATTATTTGGCGTATTCACAGCGAAGCAGGAATTATATTAGGCTAGCCACAAAAGGCCTTGCAGTTTTCTTTTTTAGACTGTCGAGGGTATTATTTGCTAGGTTAGATGGCGAAACGAAATAAAAATGCTGCGACAGGGTAGAACGTTTTTGAATACAATAGCCTAGGCTTGCACGAGAAGACTTTCCGAACTACCCGATAGCACAGTTTCATTCGCTTATTAATTCCTCCATCTCCGCTCGCAACGAGGTTACGAGTCATGGATAAAGACTGCGATAATGGCCAAGAAACAGTAAAAACATTTAAAGAATTCATGATATAATTGTATCTTGCAATCAACAGAGACATGGTTTATTTGAGTCGTTGTTCATCTAGCAATTTGTATTCAATTCGCCCGGTGATCAATGGTTTTAACCTCTTCTTTCAGTAATTCAGTTTGACCCCCTAGAGCGATCTCGTTGTTAAAGGTTGCTCAAGAACCGGGTGTTCATATTGTTTGCGTCGGTGTTTGATCGCGGGACCATTGCGGGCCGGGAAGAAGCTAATTAAACTAGATAAAAGGTTCGGCCACGCGAGCCCTGGAGCCTTTTCGCTCTCTTGCTCGAAACTAGTAGCTGTCTTATCTCTGAAATCCTAGGTGGACTGCCCCGAGCAGCCGTATATCAGCGAGAGGCCAGCCAGCCAGCCCGGGCTTCTCGCTGACTGCCGTGCAGTTTACACGATCGATCTCACGGAACGATACGCAATTCCACGGGTTTACCAAAGGGATCTCTCGAACATTGCCGGGAGAGACTCGGAGGCAATTACCCTTTCCTCGGCAACTGGTACCGAACCCACCGAACAAAGCCAAAGCGTGTTCCGAGTATGAGTTTGTTCGTACCGGGGCGAGAAACGGGCGAAGAGAGGAGAGAGAGAGAGACTGAGCCCCGAGAGCATCGAAGAGAGGAGCTCCTCTCGGTTCTCTCTCGGTCTCCTCTCTCAGCTCCTTTCGGACCAGGCCAGGCCGGCAGCAGGATGTACCGGAGAGAGCAAAGAGTGCAGTCGTTGCAATGCACCTCCTAACGAGCTCGCTTTGTTTTGCGGCGCATGCAGGTATGGGCTAAAGGTATATATACGTGGTAGAATGTATGCACATACGGAATATAACCGCTGTCCACATATACGGGGTGTCCTGCCCGGTTACTGTCACCTGATCGCTTATCTATCGTCCTCTAAACAATACCTAATATCGCAGCGATTTTTATCTTTGCGTTCGAAGATTATAATTACGCGCGAACTGTCTCTCCAAGGGTAATAGTAGTTTCAACCCTTGGCCAGTGTTGTTAGCGACTACTTCCGAGAGTCTCGGATCGATGACTTTCTGGCTTTGATTGATGGCTGAATAATGCTATTTTCAATTGTATAAAATGATTAAAAACAGGAAATTAATTTATATATATGTACTTCCTGTAGTTAATACAGGCAACTTTTGTTTGATGAGTTTAAATAGACGCGAAGATCAGCATCATCGTGTCCATCCAGGGGTAAAATCTCATCCCCAGGAGCAACTCACGAAATTCTCCTGGTGGACGAGCAATTACCTCGCGTTTCGGCAAAGATTAATTAAAACCTCGGAACAAGCGTCGTCCCACGGTGTCCATGGGGGCCAAGTGCATAAGGTCTCCGGTTATCCTCGAATCTCCGGTGCAGAAGTTCGCGGCCGGTGCAGCGGTCCTGCGCTCTCGGTGGTGCAGCCGCGCGTAGGAACGTCAGACACACAATCTCCTTCTCTCTCTCTCCTCTCTCACTCTGCGCGGCTGTCTTCAAGCGTGAGAAGAGATACGAGTTACGTGGGCGACACCCGGTATATTCCTCCGTGGCCGTGGTATATATACGGGTGTATAGAGAGATAGGGAGACAGAGGGAGACCGGTTCCATACATGGCTTCCGAACGCTTCTTCTTCTTGCGCTAAGACCGCAAGAGAGACAAGCATCAGCTGCCCGTTTCCCTCCACTAATGAGATGGAATTGGACGTGGCCGAGATTTTTCTAGACTCGTCGTCCCTCGGAGCACACACGGCGAATCAACCGTGGGTCCCCATGGGCTGTGGCAGTCTCGCCATCTAGTTCGCGACATTCCCGCGAGCGCGACCGGCGGTGCTCTTTGATACCAATCGTTTAATTGCGTCCCATTAGCCCCTGCCTCGGGGCCTCCCCTTCGCTGAATGCGGCCAGGAACGAAAGTGGCTGGCTGAAAGAACCGAGGGCCCCTCTCTCCGTTCCGTTCTTACTCTTCCGTTCGCCTTCATCTTTTCTCTCACTCTCTCTTTTTCTTTACTCTGCTTCTTTCTTCTTCGTCCTTCTCGTCCTCTTCTTCTTCTTCTTCTTCTTCTTCCTCTTCTTCTGTGCTCGACTTCGAACGAGCAGGTAGTAGAGCGTGGTGCGACGGCATCGTACGCGACCAAGGCATCGTCCAACTTTTTCTCGCCGACGACCACGACGGTTCTCGTTATATCTCGGCAAGAGGCCCCCGCCATTCGGGGCCCGCTACGTGATGTGACGCCGGCAGAGATGGCGACCCAACTCTCTCTCTCTTTCTCTCTCGGACCCGCACCAGGCCCAACCTACCACTTTTTCCAGGGCCCCAGGGCCCCCTGAATGCCGCGTTTCCTAAAGCCTCCACCCCGCCGCCTTTTTATCTTGGCTTTCTTCCTTTTCGTCTTTTCTTTCCTTGCTGCCCTTCTCCGACTTTTGGAGCACGGCGCACGCAGCTTTGCGCGAATCCTTCCGTACCCGTATCCCCGCACCCCCTTCCACCCCGGGGCACCACGAATTCGTATACGCGGACGGAACGTCGATCAAACCGAAACGGTCGCCTTCTGAGATCGCGCCGGCCAGTTTCGACAGCTCGTCCTTCTCCGTATTCCTCGTTAAGGCCCTCGGCACGGTCCCGATGCAAGAAAAACGATCGAGAAGATTGACCGGGGGCCCGTGCCCCCTATAATTGCGCGCAATACGTCGATCCAGGATTCCTGTCAGAATTCCGACGCAACGAGACGCGGCGAAAAAGGAGGCTTGACGCGGTTCTCGCGAACGATCTTGTAAGATCCGATCTGGGGAGGGGGAGCGATCATTTTCGAGGGGTCCTGCAGAGAGGGATGATCCAGGGACTTCGAGTGGGTTGAAGAGACTATGTAGATGTAACTCAAGAGTATATGTATCTCAAAGATCTGGATGGATGGGAATGTCTATTGGTTTCATACAAAAAGATGATGTTTGAACCTATCAAGATAAATGTCGATCTATTGGCGACATGCGGACTATAAATTTAATTCCTGTAGCTGCAAACATTTAATTATCTATCTGTCACCAATCAGTATAAGAAAAATCACCTTTCTTTTCCTCAACTAATAAAACATTTTTAATAGCAAACGTGGTCTCAAACCTAATGTTTCAAATCCGAATCGAAACGTTTGGGTAATTCCTACAAATCATTTCCAGTTATTAATTATCTATGTAGCTAAAAAATATGAACAGCTAGAAGCTAGACAATCGATACGAACAATTACGATTTTTCTATGAACATCTGCTAACGTGAAGCCTGACAAGATCCTTGCCATCCTTCACCAGCGTTGTAACATTTACAAAAGGCGACAGGCAACGAAGACAAGGTTCTTCTCCGACGTTTTTCGGATCGGAAGAAGAGCGGATCGGATAATCCGCGATTTCACGAGGCGGTAATGAAAGGCCGGGAGGCCTATCAGTCTTCCTAGCAGCTTCTATGTGTCGTCCGGTCGAGCGGTCGTACATCTTTTTCTCCATTCCTCCGTGCACCGTGTTTTCCCTGGTCGGCGGCCGCGTCGTGTTCCGCGAAATTCCCGAATGCCGTGTGGCAAAACCCCGTGGTACAGGGAGCCGCAAATGGCGCGCGGGTTCTCCTCTCCGGCTCTCGGCACCGGTTGATTTAATCGGATCGCTTCGTTTCGACTTTCGTCCCGCGTTTTCATCGTTAACGACCCGGGGACCGGTCGCAGCCGGCGCGTCGCGATGAAGCTATGCGCATCGGAACGCGTAATGAGCGTACGTGCGATCGGCCCCGGTAATCTGCCCTACTTCGGGTACACGTCGCATTAACTTTAACGATCGGCGGGTAAGCGGCGAGGACGAGAGAGAATGAAGACACACAAAGAGAGACGCTTCTTCGTCTACGCCGCCGATCCGACGACGTCCAACCGAGCCGCAGCGCTTCGGAGATCGTTACCCACCCGCTGGTGCAACGGCGATCATCAATCGCACGCCTCGAAATACACCCGAATCGCGTGGTAATCGATGATCGCCGGTGCGTCGGTACATTACTCATAAAAGCATTGCGCGATCGTTTGGAATAGCAGTCAGTTCAATGCGCGATTGGCTAACGGCGACAAACTGACGTTCCATCTAATGGGAAAATTTTCTTGGCTTGTTTCAGGTAAGAGACCATGGTTTTCAAGATCGCGCGAGAGAAACGAACGTTGAAGCGGTACGAGTAAGTAGAACATACCAATCTACCCTTTTCGAAGCTCCTGGACCTCTTAGAGGTTGGGTTTGTAGGAGCAACTGAAATTATAGAAATTGTTCACGCGTCATTCAATATTATCGAATATCTGATGCTTCTCACACATCGTAACGGACCTGTATACCTATCGTTGAACGAAACCCTTGGTCAAAATCAAAGTTGGGGTGCTTGTCCGATCAAAGTGTCTCTGCAACGTCTGCAAACGGAGGTTGGATTTGTAGAAGCATCTGAAATTGTAGAAATTTTTCACGCATCATTCAAAATTATCGAATATCTGATGCTTCTCACACATCGTAACGGACCTGTATACCTATCGTTGAACGAAACCCCTGATCAAAATCAAAGTTGGGGTGCTTGTCCGATCAAAGTGTTTCCGCAACGGCTGCGAACGGGAACAGCGCAGCGAACGGATCTGTGGCGATGGGGGTTTCCCAGGAATCGGTACAATAAAACTCAGCTGCGATTTTAATGACACGCGCCTGGGTGGACGAAACGAGGCGTCCGAGCGTCGTCGTTCCTCATGTATCCCGATGGAAGGAACGTCGCTGTGAACGGCCGGATCGGTAGCCGTTCGAGCTGGCGAGAGGGGGTTGGGTAAGCTTTATAAGGCGCAAGGGAACTTAGCTCGTTGGAGTCAGCACGACGGTAGCTAGTGAGGATTTACGACCCCCTCTATCTTAGCACGGTTTCGTCGAGCAGCGCAACACGTCGGATCCCATCGGCAATGGGATTATATCGCATAGAAGGTGGCTGCTTGTATCGCATCAAGATAGGTAGATACCGCTCTCGAGAGCCGGAGAGAAAAAGATAGAGAGAGTAAGAGAGAAAGAGAGACGGAGAAGTGGACTCGGTGAAGCCAACGCCGGCACCGTAGTAGCAGCAGCAACTGCAACAGCGGTCGTGCCTTAGGCCCGCTCACGTTGCATGAGTTCCGTGACGCCCCTCTTCCTCCATCCTCTATCCTCCATCCCTTCGCGCAACCCTGTCCTTCCTCCACCTCCTCCTCCTTCTTTGCTAAGGTCTTTCCGCCTCCGTCCCTCTTTTTCCAACGTGCGCCGTATTCTTCTCCTGAGTTTTATTTTCCCTCAATTCCGGGAAGCATCGCGCGAACACGGTCGAAGGGATAACGGGCACCATGCGATGCCAATGGGGCCCATAAGGGGGGCTACGAACACGTACGCGAAATTTCCATGGCTCGCGATACCTCTTCGTACAGCGTCTGATCGAATTGTTAGAGCCGTTTGCATCGATTCACGATTTTACGTCGAAATAGCCACTTCTCGAATTGTAAATTCACTTTGAGTTAAAATTTCAAACGTCAACAATCAATTGTTCACTTTACTCGAAAACCCAAAATCGAAGGAACCCATCGCCACTTAAAAGTAACCTAGCACTACAAGAAAATAGAGAGGCGAAGATAATAGAAAACCTAGAGTACAGTGTAGGCTGGAAACTAGGTCTGAGAAGCGTAGAGGCCTTTTTAACTGGTCAAGCAAAGCGGGAGTGCGTAGGGTAACGTTTCGACAGCAACTGACTTTTCGGCAATCAGCTGAGCTCGAAGAGTCAGAACGACAACGGGAAAGGTGTTACCGTTTTGACAACCCCGGCACCTCTCTCTCCCCTGGCCTATAGTATTCACGCGATCCAAAACACGAATGAAAACCTTGATGCGTAGGGTTTCACGCAATAGTTCATTGTACGGTAGATGATGGAATCGCTATGACAGATTAATTAACTGGAAATGATCAATTGCTAATGAGCGCCTTTCTACAATTCCGAGGATTTCGCCGACTGTACGCGCGCGAGAGAGCAGATCCGCCAGGCAAGCCTGCAAGATTTCATTGCGAACGTGTTAGTCGAACGACTCCCGTTCCGTCTGTTCTCTGTAATTTGCCGATGCCATGCACACCGTATTAGGCCAACTGGCAATGATAGTTTGCGACGCGAGACTTTCCGGCGACTGGAGCGCGCGCGCGTCTGGAACACTACGGATATCTACTTTTCATAATTGGCCGCGAGATACTGGCTCCTAATGAGGTACCGGCGCGGCGGTTCGGGCTATTTCTGGTCGATGGTCGGTTCCGTTATCGATCTCCGGCTTCCGTGTTGACTTTCCCCAATCATCGGTTTTTTTTTTGTTATCAGTTGGTCCAAAGTTCGTGTAACGACTCGGAGAATTAATTACGCAATAGAATTTTAGATGGTCTTTGTATTCGAACATTTATTTTCATTGTAATACAGAATAATCACATCGACAAATCGCCAGACGTTGTCTCGGCTCTTTCCAACTGAATTGCCAACTCTCTTTCTCTCTCTTCATGCAACGAAGGCAGAAGGATACAATCAATGGGAGCACTACAATCACACACGGATCCCAGTGTGATTGCAGTTCCAGTCGGAGTTGATTCGTGGTTACAGTAATCACCGCCCTCTCTTTATTACCCATGCTGCAAAGTGTCCAGAAAGCAGTTGTTACAGAACCCCAACGGGCCTTTGTAATGTTCTCTGAACTGGAGAGTAGCTCCTCGTACAACTCTTTGCTTCTGATATATGTATGATACTTCCATTTGCTCTTCATCTCGTTGCTTCCGACACGTTTCGACGTCTTCATTCACTTATCTTCGTTTACTTCTTCATCTTCTTCTTCTGCAACTGAACGGAAACATATGATTTCGAAGCTATGCAATTCGGGACGCTAATTTGTTGAATAAAATTGTTCCTGGAACGTTGTCGGCTTTTCTTTGATTCCGAGAGCGTGAATATATCCGTACCATTAGGCTGCCTTTATGTCTTTACACGATGTGATTGCAGATGATCGTACAATTCCGCTGCTCATTTTTATGAACAAAAATGCATAAACTCTACTAATCACTTACCGAGACCGTCGAATGTATATACATTGTTTTGTGAAATAATGCTACCACGACGATCTCCGAAGAGCAACGACGACCAATCGAAGCGATGCTTCATTCTCCGCCCACTGCGATCCCCATCTGTAGCGCGCGCGCGCGGTCGATCGACGCCGCGCCGCGTCCGCGCGTAATAAAGACATTTTCCCGTGGCCTCGGAGATCAGGCCGAGTTAATTAATGCTACGGGTTGGTTCTCGATCTCTGTCCGCGGGGTACCCGGCCAATATAAATAATAATAATTTGGCCGAAAAATGCCGGAACATCCCTCCGATGATTATCGGCTCGTAAATTCCGGCATAAAGATATCGCGAGTAAATTGCGAGCCGGCGGTGTTCGGCGTGCGGAAAAGGGTTCCGAGGCGGTTCGGGGTATGGAACATGGTTTGAAAGAGACGGAGTCTCCGGGTCCGGACGACGGGGGGGTTGGGGTATAGACGATGGAAGGAGGTGGGACGGATAGAGAAGAAGCAGATAAACGTAAGAGTAAGAGAGAGAGAAAGCCAGCCTCGGTGTGTAGAGAAGAGTCCGAGAGCCGAGCGGACTCACGCACGTAGATAGGTACGATGCCTCGGCACGCAGAGAGAGGAGAGAAAGAAAGAAGGGCTCTGCGAGGCCGAAAGAGCCCTTTTGGCTTTGGGCTTCCACACTCGGAAGTATTGCGGCGTGGCTCCGGTGTGGTTATTGCAATGTAGACGGGGCGGTAACAGACCAATCACGTGCCGGCTACTAATTTGCTCGACTCAAACAGCTGCCGTTTCTACCGCCTAAGCGAGAGAGCGGCGGAGGCTCTGGACCCGGTTCGCTTATATTCCTTCGCCGAGCGAGTGTATATCTACCTTCGATCCCTGATCGAGGATTCGATCCCCCTTGGACTCACGCTGCGATATTCGATCGTTCTCCTCTCTGGCCTCGTTCCCCGGGCCCTCCTCGTGCTCTTATTCGATTCCTCGGGCCTCTCTCGTCGTTCTCCTCGTTCTCCTCTTCGTCGTCGTCCTCTTCTTCTTCTTGCAACGGTGTACCCTCTTCTACCTACCCGCTAGCCGGACAAAACATTTCTTAATTGGGTTTCGTTCGGAAGGAACGTCCGTCCGGCTGTTGCAGAGGGATCCGGCTGCTCCTGCCGTTACTGCCCGCTGCTGTTGCTGCTTCTGTCGCTGATCCTGGCTGCTACCGCCGGCTCTCGCACGATTATTTATTTCCTCGAACTCGTCAAACGCCGCGTACCCGCCTCGGACTCGCCGCAGACGACGAGCGGCACTCCGCTTTGCTCGCTTTTACTCTCGGTCGCGCGCGAGCACAGGCTAATACAAATAACGAGCACGTTCCGCGCGCGATAAGCGGCGAAACCGGCGCGTTTGTACGATTGCGATCAACCGGCCCCGTAATTTCTATAAATACACAGTTCGAGTTGAAATCGGCCAGCTCGATCCACGACTATGGTTCGCCTAAGCCTCGCGATACGTCGCCGACAGGTCGCAGGTCCTTGATCCAACCGACGACCTGTGCCACTCGAAAAAGGGAAACACGACTCCGCTCGGGGTAACAATGTATTATTATAATCTGCATGTAATTACAGGAAGGCGTGTAATCAGTACGCCCCGCTCCACGTAAATTGCTAAATACGCGCCGTAAATGATCGACCGGCGATGTTGACTGCGCATTATCGGAATGATTGTTTCCCGGGCGCGCTATGCCGACGGATTAACCGCCGATACCGGACGATCACTCAGAATCGGCCTGCGCTCTCGAATTATACTCTCGTGGTTATTTTAATCGCGTGACCTTGCCCCCTACAGTATATCGCGAGAAGCGCCGCGAAACGCTCGGTTGAAAACGATCCTCGAGAGAGAGAGAGAGAGAGATTGCAAGGATCTTGGAATTACGGTAGGGCTTCATTAGTTATGACCTTCGAGATTTTTTAGGACTACTGTGGCTCGATTATCCACGGGATCGATCGTTTACTGGCAAATTAAGACAATGGCGGAGCGCAACGAGTATAAGAAGTACCGGAAGACCTCGGTACTTGGATTCGCTTCGCCAGTTTTTTTTGTAAAATGATTTGTCTGTTCCACCAGATTTTTCGTAGACGGAATAATTTCTTCAAATCACTGTACAGCCTGCTGCTAGTTCACACGTCTCGCAAATTGTATTCCATCAATGATCACTAAAAACGAACTTGTATGAAACGATTATTAAATTATTATTATTATTATTGTTTATTATAGACGGGCAGAAGCCCTTTTTATGTAAGTATTTACAAAGAGAAGAAAAAAAA
>CM052333.1:6296033-6447286 GCA_028455615.1 Lasioglossum zephyrum
AAAACGAACTTGTATGAAACGATTATTAAATTATTATTATTATTATTATTGTTTATTATAGACGGGCAGGAGCCCTTTTTATGTAAGTATTTACAAAGAGAAGAAAAAAAGAGAAAGATACAAGACTAGTTATCGAATGAGAAAGAAAGGACATGCAAAGAAGACATTATTTTCAATAAATTTAAAATTGAAGCCGGACGATCGTCTGTGATTTTTGACAAAATTTTAACGATTTCAGATTTGATCGACAACGAATCTGAAACCGTTGTCGGACAAATTTGTTGTCGGTAAAATTTGTATTGGTGATTTGGAAGCTGATTTTTGGTTCGGAGCAACGATCGGGGCAATACCGTAGATGGAATTCGTTGGTGCAACGACGACCGTGACTCACGGACTCGACGTCGTCTGGTGGCGTCGCGGACCTGCCCAGAACGGTCGCGATTAACGACCATTAACAGCTCCGCGTCCCAACGCCCTTATAATTCAGCACGGCTGACAGTAGCTCTTGCGCGCCTCTCCGCTCCGCTCCGCTCGTCGGCGTGGGCCCACGCAACCGGAGGCGCGTGAATAATGGCGCCGCGACGCGACTCCTGCGATATAATGAAATCCCGAGGCCAGAGGGCTGCTTTCCGCTCGCTCGTGAATGACCCTCGGGCTTCTGTGATGCACTGCGCATCCCGCACCCGTCACCCTGACCAGTCCCAAGAAGACTCGGGTTTCACAAGACGCATGGTTTTAATAAGTTGGCTATTAATCCTCGGAATTTCTGACCCGTCGACTCCTACCCTCCGAATATTGCCTCGCGGATCTAAAATCGAAGTATTCGATGCAGCTTCACTCTTTCAATGGGGTAGTTTAAATATCAAAACCTGTATCAGCATCCACTTCTTCTTCCAAAACTGTAACTTACATATTTAGCGTTAGTGGACATTATCATTACACACACTTGTAGCTCTATAAAAATTTTATATTATTATGTAAAGCTTATAAATTTAAAAAATGGGAGTCTCACGATCACTGACACGAACGTTCGAATATACATACGCGCGCTTGGAAAATTGTTAAAACTTGCCGACACTTATTAGAACAGTTGCACCGTTGCACTAAATATTGAAAGAATGTTCGGAACTATTCGTTCGGGATCGTAAAGCGGTCGCGATAGGTCTGGCAGGGCTACTTTTGCCACGCAGAACAAGATTCGTGGGGTTGTACGTTACTTTGAAGTAACAATGTAGATAATTTCGACTCCGCTCAAGCCGGGTGACCATTAATTAGATTCTAAGATAGTCGACAACACCGTAACGGCTCCCCACGGCAATTCGGAACTCGATAACAGCTTCATTCGCTCAAAGGCATTCCACGAAAGCACGGAAAATACCTGGACGGTCGTCAAGGTTCGCCGGGGACCTCTTGACACCATATTTTTCCGCTGGTCCGCCGGACTCTATGACTAGCTTTCTCCTTTGTTCCGCATAGTTTTTTGCCGCATCCTGGCCGCCGTTCTTTCTCCTTACAGCGCACCCGACGTTCCTTGCATTGTTTCGCAACTTTCACCCGTATTTTCGATACGCGTTTCTCGCCACGCCGCGCAGGGCCGCGCCGAGCCCGGCACCGAGAATTCGTGAAACGGATGGACAAAAAAAGAACGTCGTAGCAATTTATGGGGGAAGCTCGACCAATACGCGGTGCGCTTCCGTTTACCCTCGACGACTTTCACCGTCGACGCGTGCCCCTTCTAAGGGTTCTCAAGATCATCCCCTTACCGTCAGGTGGCTCGACTTTCGAAAACCGATCGCACGGCAGTCGTTTTTTTGCTCGCGTCGCGTCGGTGACAGTGAATTTTTCCTCGGGAAATTTCTCCTCGGAAAATTAGTTGGTATCGTCGTTTTACAGGTTAGTTACTTGAGATTAAGGGGTGTTACGTTGAAATATAAAGGTTCCACGAAAAGATAACAGCAAAAACATGTTAGGGGATGGTTCAAGAGGATTATTTAAAATATTGAACGTCCTCTTACGCTATAAATCAAGACAGAGTGGAGCTTCGTGTCCTCCAATCCTCGCATTTCTTGCCTCTCCCATAACTTTCTTCAGCATTTCTGAATCACGGATACAGAAAGAAATTTATACAATAGGATGTGATAGAGGATTCTGAACTAATTGCATCTCGGTATAGGTGTTGATCGTCGAGGATCCAAATGGTTCTCGATGCGATTCGACTTTCAGGTCCGATTCTTGCAAGATCGTGTCTCTTCCGGCGCACGCAGGTAATCCAATAGCAGCATCGATCTTCCGGCCACTCGGACCATTAGACTCGACGTCAGTTTATTGGTCCACATATCACGCCATCGCCCAAGAGGATTCCCATCTCTCTCTATCTCTCTCCCTCTCTCTCTTAACCTTTCCCCGCCGCAATTTGATTTCGCTCTAATTACCGCCCCGGGCCAATGTTTCTCGCGTGTACCGGGAGCAAAGCTCGCCCGGGATAAATCCACCTGCCGGAAATTCGACGGCGATTAACATAATTAGGCCGGCGACGCGATTCCACCGCATAAATTTTCTATCCTAGCCCCGGTTGCTGTTCTCCTAGGCTTCTGCGAGCATCGTGTGTTGTCCCACTGACTTCATCGACTCTCTCGCGATCCTTCTCCAGCTCTGGATTTCGGTCTCTAAATAGAGACTGGTCGGTCCTCCCTTAATTAACGCGCCCCCCTAATTAAAAGCCGCTCCCGAATGTATCCATTTATTCGTCGAAGCAATCGCTCGGTTTCATTCGTACTTGAACTTTCTCGGCCCGGCCGATATCCGACGGCTAGCTACGATATTTATAAGTTGCCTCTTCTTCTCTCTTTCTCTTCAACCAAACGTCCTTATAGAAATTGCAAATCCATTGATGTTATTTCTCTCAGTATAAAATATTAACCCCTTGGGTACGGATTTATTTGAGAAAATATTTGCATGTGGAACGGAAATAATTTTCCTAGTACCAAAAAGTTTAATTTTTGGTTTGACGTCTTAGACACGTCATCCGCTCTTAGGGGAAAAAAGTGAATGACGTGTCTCAGACGTCAAATGTACCCAAGGGGTTAATAAGATTAAAGTTTCAATTATATTAATTGCTAAGGCGTGAAAAATGAAAATAATCGCACTGTGTATCGAACATTTTCGTGGACGACTATCCCGCGACGTCTAGCCGAAGATTTCCTTGAGAAATCGTAAAAATCCTGGACCAAGAAAAATTCTCCAAACTCCCAGGTTCTTGCTGCGATATCGCAGGATCGAATCTCTCGAACGTTCTCCAGCTGGCCGCTCGATATCGGTTTCTAAACAGTCGGTGTTTCACCGAGCGTACACGGCGCTCGGGCGAAACGCGGCCAGCGGGTTTCGGGTTCCCCCGTGAAATATATGGCCAATCTCGAGAATGCTCTTGTCTGACTTTAGACCCCCTTTCCTCGCGGGTTCGCCCTCGCCGTTTTACCGCAATAGAACAGGGCTGACGGTGGCGTAATGCCTCGCCGGATATGCAAATCAATCCCGCAGTTTCCAATGATTTATTCGAAGCGTGCAATTCGTTTAAGTGTATCCTGATTCCATTTGGATTAGCCGGCCATTTTGGTTATTTGCGACGTACCCCAGCCGTCGACACAGACTGCGACAGCGTGCGGAGATCAACAGAGAAGTTCTGTTACACAAAATTCGTGGCGACCTCTTCGTTCTTGATCGTATTCCGTTCTTCTACGGCACGAGATCTTCCGTCTTGAAATTTGAATACAGTATTTTATCCATACAAGTCCGCAGCACGGGTCTGCCGAGGGACATTTATGTGGCAGAGACAATATTCTTTGACTTTTGCCGAGCTCGAGAGGCCTCGGTCGCCGAGAAATGTAAACATAGCTAATCCAAATTTCCAACATCCTTATCTTTTATTATTTCTTGACTGGACTTCGACGGCGACTGTCCTTCCTCGCGGCTGAAAATTTATTTGTATATTACACAAGTAAATATCATCGGAATTATATCATGTTTGGTATGATTTTTATTGGAAAAATGCCAAAAATATGGCCATCGAAGTCCCATAAAATAATGGAAAATGGAGAAATTGGAAATTCTGATTAGTCATATTTCTCGGCGACCGAAGCATCTCAAGTTTCGCGGTCCCTCAAAGGGGTATACCCCGCAGTAGTGGGGATAGATCTGGGACATTTACAAGTCAGACTTTTGAGACATTTATGTATAAAATACTGTATAAGTAAAAGGAAGTGGGGTAGCCGGCAATTTTAGTTATTTGCAGCGTAGCTCAGACTGCGCAAACAGGGAACGGTGTCAGTCTGCTAGAATCGGTGGCGTCCTCTTCATTTGTCCGTTCTCGGGCGCGACCTTCCATCTTCAAATTTAAATATAAGTAAAAGGGTCCGCCGCCGGCGCAATCCGGGAATAGCGCGTCGCTTTCCGGCCGGGAGGGTTGATTTGCCTTGCATGAAGCTTAAGAAGCTGCCGCCACTGAAAATTCGTTGCATCCCCGTAACACGTTCCACCCCTCGGACCCGTTTCTTCTTCACCGGGAGAAGAATGAGAGGAACGGGGGAAGAAGAACCGTGCACCGTGAGCCCCGGGGCGTCGCGACGCCGTCTCCTCTTTCTACCTCTTTCTCTCTCTCACTCTCTTTCGTCTCTGTTCATTCACTTTTTGTTCGAACCAACTACCCCGGCCCCCCTTTACCGTCTCCGTATCGCTCTCTTCTCACCAGACACCCCCAAACGGCTCCTCGTTTGAATTATCCTTTTTTTCTTCCCTCCCCTCCTTCCCTACCTCTCCTCATTCTTCTCTCCCGGGTTTTTCCTCGCGTTTCCCCGGAGCTTTTCGCCCGACGCTCACGTATCAACACTGTATTTGCCGCACGGTTTTATGCAAATGTAATCAGATTATTTGCCGTTTGCTCGGCCGTTTTGTAGACGGCCGCCGCGTTTCGGGGGCAACGTTTGTTAATAGGGGCGCATGCGTTACCCGCGAACGAACGCGCCTCGATTCCTTAATCGATCGCCGTTTCCGTGTTCCATCGACGATAAATTCTCGCCCCGTGGCCGCCGCTACACGTAGCCCCCACGATTATCGTGTTGCGTTATGGGGAAATTTCGCACGGGCCCGAGTCCCGACCGTTTAATCGCACGACGACCGAAGATCCCGCACACGAGACGATCCTTGCCGCGGTTCTCGGTGTTCATGGCTTCGATAGTTGATACTTGTAAATATTAGCCCTTTGCAGTATTTATATAATTATACATAATTATTAGATTGTAAATTTTTTCTAAGAAAATCTGCTCTTCAACTTTCTTCAACCTGTCGAATATTGAACCAGATCGATCTGTGGAAGAAACATACCCGTGCACCGGGTTCAAGCCGCGCCATTTTGTATCCCGTCGAGTGTTAATCGTCAGATTTAGTCGGCTGGGCTGGTTTATCGCTCTGTGCCATTTAGTTGTGCATCCAATTTATTTCTAGACCCCATTCAATCGGTAATTTACTCGTTTCCGGGGTATCGGCCGCGATATACGATATGATTATTTATGTTGTTTATTGTTAACGCGAACTCCGCCATTGTGTCGCCGTAATTCTGCAGATTTAGGTGCATCTGCACGCATTCCGAGGCTTCTCCAATTACGTCAACCGATCTTCGCCATGACATTCGTCGAATATTTTATAAAAATTATGTGGCAACCCTTACCGTCTCCGAAATTGTCATTCTCCGCGTATGCATAACGTAGTTGCAAAGGAAAACGTTGAATACAAACCACCAGTGATTTGGCATTAAAATTGAAAACAAGATTTGATCAGTTGAAAATTTTAAACAAGGATGATTAATTATCTTCTGATAAAGAAAGTCTTCATCGTTAGTTGAATCGCAGGTTTGATTCAATTACGCAGCGATAACGGCGACTTCCGGCGGTCGAATCGAATTTAGCGGCGGTAAGATAGCCGGAAGTTTTCGCCAGGCCAAGCGAAAGTTCCTCGAGGGTCTTTTAATCTTGCCGTGGCCGATACACGCGGAGAGAAAGAGGGAGAGAGAGCCAGGGTTCTATCGACCGAAGGGTCTGGAGGTCGAAAACCTCGCCGCATCCAGCAACAACCGCCATTGTATCGGGTTGTAAAACCCTAACGACGCTTCGTGTAATTGGAGTGACCCTGTTTGACCGCGATAATGGCGAGCCCGGGGACTCGACTTCCGTCGCCACCGAGTTCCACCGAATCATATCTATTGATACCTTCAAACACCATCCATAACTTTGCAATAATCATCTATCTTCTTAACGGGTCCAATGGAAATCACCGACACAAATTTCCCGACACCAAATTTGACCGACAACGATTTTCACCGACAACGATTTAAACAAAATTTAATTAAATATATAAAATTCCTCAAATTTTATATAAATTTAATATTTTATTCGTTATATATATTTAATTATTTTGTCCGTTACTTAAATTTTAATTCGTTGTCGGTTAAAGGCGTTGTCGGCGAAAGTATTCGTCGGTTAAATCTGGTGTCGGGGAAATTTGTGTCGGTAATTTTCATTGGACCCGTTAAGAAGGTAGATGATTATTGCAAAATTCGTGTCAGTCAAAATCGTTGTCGGTTAAAGTCGTTGCCGGTCAAATCTGGAGTAGGTGAAATGTTGTCGGTGGGAAACCGTGTCTGGGAAATTTGTGTAGATGATTTCCATGAAACGGGGACTGGCAATGGATTGCCAGTTTGTTCCTGTATGATCGCAAAGTAGCTGAGTCATGTTCAGATTTGACAAAGAAATGTTTTACATTGATAACATATAACATACAATTTTCCACTTCATTATACTATTATTGATAGTATAATACGATTGATAGTGAAATTGGTTGCAGTGAATTTTGAAATATTCCTGAGAGTACGACGTTCCGATGTCGAGGCGGATTAACGTGATTCGAAATTCTCGGTTGAATCAGCTTCGAACAGTCAGATAAAGACCGGGACTATGTGACGAAAGTTCGCGCTAGAGTTTCCACAGAGAGCGCCGCGCGCCGTATAGAAGTTCCCGTCTTCCTGAGTCGGGCCACCGGTTTTCCGGGGCGGCTCGGTTGCGAAAAGTTTCTGCGAGAGACGTTCCCGGTCGGTGAACCGGTCTTATATTTTCGCGCGGTACGTGGAATTGAAACCTCAAACATTGTCCGGCCGTGTAGGATCGCACGGTAGGGCTTTAGATTGGATGTCATTCCGGCGACCGTTCCCGCGGATTCGCATTTATTATCAGCGATTTAACTACTTCAACATCGCCATCGCCGGCAACGCCATAAATATCAGCTACCGTAGTCCCGGAGAACGATCGTTGTTGCGATAGGGATGCACTAGATCGCGGTTGCACGACTCAACGAAGAGAGTGAGCGGGAGAAAGACAGACGGAGAAAGATGGAGATAGAGGGACGGAGAATCGGGTGAAAGGGAGCTAGAGAATCGAGAGGGAGAGAGACGGAGGGAGAAAGAGAGGAGAGCACAATGAAAAGATAGGTGGGAGCGAGGCAGACGGAGAAAGAGGGTACACAGAGGGATCGTGAGAGGAGGGATGAAGCCGGCCAAGGGGAGGGGGTTGAAAGCAGGGGTGGGCTCCGAACAAAGGTGGAACAAAGAGCCAGAGAGCGAGCCAGCCCCGGTCGAAATAGGATGGCAGACACACGAGTACAGAGAGTCGACTCTCTCTCTTTCTCTCTCTCCTAGTGGTGTACGCTAGAGGCAGGCGGCGGCGGCAACGACGGTGGCGGTGGCTATACTTATATCTATGGGCGGTGGTGCATGGTGTGCCATGATGGCAGTAACTCCGGAATCCCTGGGCTTAAACTCACCTCGCACTGAGGATCAGTGGGGAAACTTCCCGTACCGCGGCTTAAAGGCTTCGTGGTTGCTGCTCCCTTGCTTTCCCCGGGCCGAGAGCAACTTTTCGCCATGTTAATGGGCACAATATGATCATACGTGAAGCGTTTGCGTATTTATACGCGGACGACCTCCTCTCTGACTAACCGACTGTTCCCTACCGTCTTTGGGTCTTTCGAGATCTCGGCTAAATTAGGCCATTTTCTTCAGTTTTTGTCACGTGTTGGTTCGAATGGGGTTTTCATTTGTTTAGGGTAGTTCTGTAGCTGTAGAGGTAGCTTTCTTATCTTTTGATGCTGCTCTTCGTCAACCCTAAACTCCCTAAATTCTCAGAATATCAAGTACAGTACACTTTCCACAGACTTCAGCGAAGTTAGGAGACCAAACAATGGCGCAACATTTCACATTTATTTCGGACACGCGAGATCGCGCCGAATTTGCGAACACCCTTATAATACGAAATCTCGGTCGTACGTTCTCGACAGGGTATTTAAGGTCGAAAGAATAGCGTCTCGGGCAAGCTGCTCGCCGAAGGGGGTGCAATCCAGCCCGCGATCGCGTATATTTTAGCGAATTCCTTTTTGCCATCAGAGAGAGAGAGAACGATCCGTTTTATGCGCGTCTGAAAAGTTACGGAACTATTCAAGCCGGGTTACGGGTGTAGGAGATATTGCCGGATGGAAGTTGCACGTACGCGTGCGAGTGCGAATTCGACGGAAGAAGGAGCAGTGGAAGAAGTCGAAGTAGACGAAGAAGAAGTAAGAAGTCGAGGAACAAGTGGTCCCCCGAATTTCCTCGTCCCCGAAGTATAAAAGTGTAGTTTGCCGTTCGTCGAGGTTCGTCTCGGTGAAAATTCGGCGCGCGACCCTCGCCCGAGTTTCTCCGGTTTCCACTTTTGCTTTTCCGGTGTTTACTCTGTCACGGTTTATGGTAGTAACTCTATGGTCCTTCTGCTATAGTCCAGCACGCGGGGTCGCGCATCCTCCCACGCTCCCGGAGTCTCTCTCTCTCCCTCTCTCTCTCTCGGTGGCTGCGCGAAACCGAGAGAAGAGAGAGGAGAGATCCACGATCGCTAATAAAGACATTAATATTGACTGGCGTGTATATCTCGATGTGCCGGAAGGGCAGACGCGATTCGACTTTCGGATAACACTTGGGGGAATAGAATGCTCGGTCACGACAGGAATAACATTTAAGAATAAAAGATGAGACCACAATGAAACTGCCTATTGCTTATTCATAAGGTGCACGGGAACGGGGTATTGGTATCGTACCGGTTTTATACGCCGGAACGCGTACATAACGAATCGGACCGAGAGCGCGCACTTCTCTCTCCGCGCGCTTGTGTGCGCTCTCCGTTCGCTCGCCGCGCCGCGCTGTTTCGCTCGCTCGGGACCCGGGAAAAAAATCAAATCGAATGCAAAATTGAACGGCTCGGCTTCGACGGACCAGCCGTGTTCTCGATATTTTCATTCCCCGCGAACTTTTCGTACTCCACGCTCTCGCGAACTCTCGCGAACCCCCCGCGAAATATGTTGATTGCGCAACTCGTCCATCTCTGCGATTTTTCCTTGTCGTTAGGCGCGACCGATATTTACCTCCGACCCCGTTCTCAAACAATTTCTCTGTTCTACATTCTTATAGCTCGTTCCTTTTAATGGGTTTTTAATTTATTCAAGGGGTGGTTTAATAGAGATTTCCTTTAAAGATTCTTAAACTCCTTTTTAATATTCCTTACAGCGAAAATACAGCGTACACGCCACTAAAAAAAATTCGCAATTTACATACACTTTATGGAATACGTCGTTAAAAATTCTGTAAGAAAATTGCCCAAAATTTCACAGGTACACGTGTTCTTTACATCTTCACTTTCCTCCGCAACATGTTTCCACCGTACACCCATCAATTACGTTAATTAGTTTTAATAAATTCCGTATGCGGATTCCATTCGGTCCGGACCTTACAATGTCGAACACGCGGCGTGGCTTCGGGGCAAAAACCGGTGGTTTACGATGGAAAACGAATGCGTCCGGTTAAGGAAGCGCGCGGCAGCGTTAATCCAATTTACTCAGAGGCTAATTATCGATGATAATTTACTGGTTGGGTTTCGGGGCCGCAATTAACGGCGTCCGGGTCACGAGAATGATGTGTTCAGGCTGTGCGCTGTCCGATTCGGTGAAAGCTGGTCGAGAAGACGGTTTCGGAGTTGGAAGATTTCCTCCCGAAAACGAGCGGCAGATGTCGGACGGGGGGTCGACTCCATTGGAAAAACAGGTTTCATGGGGGATTCGGGCTGGACGTCCCATAATGGTCCCACCCCTAGGACGTGTTACCGTTACAAAAAGGGCGAAAGAGGGAGAGAGACTCCGGGCGGCGTGCAGTCGAGAAACGAATGGTCGAATATCAGGTTACTCGTGTACCGGCGGTCCGGTAACAACCTCCCACATCCGTAACAATTCCCCTGATTACTTCCCCACCGGCTTACAATTTGCCAATTTACTCGGAAAACTCGTAAAGCATCGACGCCTGCCATCGCGGCTTGCTCGCGCGCGCGCGCGCCTGAAACTCGATGCACCGTGCACATCGGGTCCACGCACATATGCAGCAGCAACGGCCTCCGCGTTTCACATTTATCTCTTCCTCGCTTTTTCCCTTTCGCCCGTTTATTTCGGACCGCGATTCCGCTCACGGACCAGCCCCGAATGACGCACAATGGTCCTTTTGTGCCACTCGCCGTCTGACGGATATATGCCCCGGCCCTCCGAAAATTTGATTCGTCCGTGATTCGAAACTGCCGCGCGTTTTTCACTTGTTACGCGAGATTGCGACTCGCGAATCGACGGACGCGGTTGCTCAATTCCGCTGCCTGTTCTCTATGGAGTGTACTGGGAAACGTGTTCCCGATTCATTCCACGGAGATTGTTTATGGGGGTGTGGATCGTTTCGCCGAGACACCGAGAAGACAATCATTTCATTCCTTTCACTGCACTTCTTGAACTACGAACCTTTTTAAGAAGGTTCCTAATAACCTTTCTCAGAAGCTTTTTTACATAGGTATTTACAAAGAAAAGAAAAAGATACAAGACTACTTATTTAAAAAAAAACAAAATGATACTGGTTCAATCGATAAGTATTATCATATAATCCTGCGTAGTTGCATTTTAAAATTTTGCAGAGATTCAATGAAAAAATCAATACTGTTATAAATAGTGCGTGATTGTTGCAATAATGCCATTAATTGGATTAATTAATACATAAATAGATTTTGCTTTAAGTGTTTGATTTTCGCAAGTAGAGAAAAACAATCAATATGATTATTAATTAAATGGAAAATAAAGCTCTGGTCGGATATAATTCTTCGAGCAGATTTATTCACTTCTAGGTTCATTGTAGTTATTACTGCGGAGTAATCATGATTATGAATGACATTGGATTATTTAGTTTGTATGAACAAAACCTAAGAAAATTATGTTGCACTCTATCGAGCAGCATATCGTACTTAGAGCTTTTCGGAGATCATATACGGACTATTATTTCAGACTGTTCTCAAACAGCTGCCTAAAGTTATTAAAAACCATCGACAGAAAAACCTGACTGTTTTCTCGACTATGCAAGAAAGTCGTCCTCGGAATTCTCTTCAGAATTTCTGCTTTAGAGAGGGAACAGCCGCCTCCTCGAGATAGCAGGGCCGAGCGACACTATCGCG
The DNA here is from genome assembly GCA_028455615.1 of Lasioglossum zephyrum. Lineage (NCBI taxonomy): Eukaryota > Metazoa > Arthropoda > Insecta > Hymenoptera > Halictidae > Lasioglossum > Lasioglossum zephyrum. The sequence continues at coordinate 6,307,631 of CM052333.1, forward strand.
GCGAGCCGATTGCGGAGGATCGAATTAGCCCTCTTCAGCAAGTTGCATTACGGTGGCGACGCAACCCCACGGCGTTTGTTTGTCATCTGTGTTATAACTTCGTTTGCCAGCCATTGATTACGGGACCGGGTACACGGTGCCTTATCTTCCCCTTACACGCCTGGGGATCAAGCTCCCTCCCTCCCGGGCCTTTAAATGTCTCGTACATCCCCGAAATTAATATCTGTTGGCCCAATACCGTTCGCTCTCTCCCTCGATTCTCTCTCGCGCACTCGCTCCTTGCGGAATTACTTACGCACGGCTTTATTAGACAGAATGTTCCGAATGATTTCGCCGATTACTTCTTCCCAGTTTTCTTCTGCCGGCAGAAAACAAGCTTCTAGGATAGTTCACTCTCTCTTTCTCGCTCTGACTCGTGCACTCTCTCCCAACTGTGTCCATCGAGCAGCTTTTTCGCCTGCCGTCTGGCTCCCGGCCAGTCGGATCGTCTCTCTCGCGGTTACAGGATCGTCGGCGATCATTAGGCGATACTTTGTTGAACCGCAGGCGGTTCTTTGGGGATCCGATGATCCCTTTTTAGGGGGAGCAAGTTTGTAAATTTGCGGCCGGTGAATACATAAGTCGATAAAGCGATCTAGACCGCGGGATATGCTCGATTTCGCAATCAAACACCGGCTTGCGGTGAGTTCGCCTTTTTCTTTCTCGTGGAAGATCACGCAACGATGCCCGTGAAATTGCTCCGGTCACTATTCCGCATTTATCAGATGTTGTCGCTTCGCGGTGCGCCGCAAAACAGCGACAAAATGGCGCTCTGTGTGGCTCTGACCACCCGGGATTGCAAGAAGAAGACATTAGATTTTTCTCGGGAGCAATTATATGTTATATTAATATAATATGTTGCTAAAAATTTCAATGATAGAATAAGTATAATATGTTTGAATTGTCTTGAAAAAGTTGACCTATCCTGTTCTCCAGAAACTTTGCCAGAATAGTTCGAAACTCAGATTGTCTCTAAATCACCCGATAAGCAATCCAGCGTTGTACTCCGATCCTGGTGAATTTTTGCGTGGCCAGTCGGAACTACCGTGTAACGCGTCAGAGAATCGCAGGGAGTTCGCGATCGACGACGGCCAGCATCCCGATGCTCGTTTTGCCAGCTAATTATACGATCGCCAGAAGATACCGAGGACGTGAGCTCCCGGGGGCGACGGTGCCGCGAGAAAACGTGCAAAAGGTAGTCTGGCCGGCAAATTGCATCCGAAAAAGTCGTCTGCAGCCGCCGCCTGGTCGAGCAAGTAGGCATTTTCGGTACTCGAGGTAATTTTTTAACGCGTGTTGCATGCGAGCCGCCGCGTCTGGCCGCATCGCGCGCGCGCGCTCATCGTATGCTTAATAACAACGGCGCGGCGCACGGCGATATTCGGCTCACGGATGATGCGACGATGATGATGATCCGCCATCTCACCGCAACTTGGGAGGTCCGTTCTTGATATCCCCCTCCGCTCTTGATCCCCTCGGCTGGCCTTCCACCCATTTCTTCTTCGTACACGCTTCACTCTTTCACCCTGGCCCCTCCTCGTCCCTCTTCGTCGTGTTCTTGCCCTCCTCTACCTGGGCCCTGCACGCTCTCTTGCTCTCTTCCTCCCTCTTATTCCTTCTCATCCTCTTTCTCCCTCGTTCTCTCGATCCTCCCTGGCCGTCTCTAGATCCTTTACCTCTGCCTCCGATCTTCCATCCCTCTTTCTTGTTGCCGGTCGGCTCCCTCGCGTTCTCATCTTGCCCGTGGCTCACCAATCCCTCTTCCTCCTCCTCTTTTATCTCTCCACCGTCTTCCTCCCGGCAGCTTCTTCTTCCTTCTCTCGGCCTCTCCACGTCTACGTCGTCTTCTCTTCCGCTCAGCTAAACGTCGATCCTCTCCTGATCGGTCCCGGGCCCGAGACATATACCCATGGGAGCGTCGACAGGCTCCGATCATATTTTTTGCATCGGGATACGGGGGAAATAAGACCGTGCCGGGTCCGGGAACCGGCCAATTTCATCTTCTCCGCGACATACACGATCATGCTTTCTCTCTTACGCTGTCATCCAGCATCCGGGAACGGCGCGACTATGCGACGACTACACCATCGATGATCTTATCGCGATCCGGGACACGATTTTTCTCTGAATATCGTATAAGATGCCGGGAAATCACTTTCCCGTTTCCAGTCTCGTAACCTTATTTTCTTTGGCTAATTGCGAGTATACTCGTCGTGTAATTACATTCCTTCTGTTCGTTATTGATGTTTGTTCTTTTAACTTCATTTTTCATTAGAATTTATTACCAGTCGTGAACGTGATACATTTCGTAAGCTTGTGCTGATAATGAACTAAGATTTTATTGCTATTACATGCACGTGCAATTTTGATGCAAGAGGACACGTTCCAGAGAAATGAGATAGGAGATGCCAGTTAATTCCAACACTGTCATACAGCCGAAATTAGTCCCCGTTCACCTAACCGAGGGAAGAATTGAACGACGCGCCTAGAACGTGCCGTCTTTTCATAACTTTTCCGCTCGTCCAACAAGCCTCCCCTTGTGAGTCACGTACCTGCTAGCGAAATAACCTTCCAGCTATCACTTTCTCTATATTTCGTCTGTTTCCCATGGTGAACCGTTCACGCCCCATGTCGCTTAGGCGACTGTTTCGCGCGATATTGTTCCAGTATGGAACATCTGGTCGTGCGAATAAAGATGCCTCCTGGATCGTGATCTCTGGACCCACACAATCGAGGTCTCTGAAAAATTGGGTATTCTTTAAGTGTCCGGTGCGAGGGAGACACGAGATTCGGGGAATTTATTCGCAATTGTTGTTTGGAAGGTGAGAGAACCATTGATGAGTTGGAGAGTTCCATTCAAAGTTACTTCGATCATTGATGAGTTGGAGAGGTTTATTTGATTTACTGGGGAATTGAGAAGAATCTTTTTCCAGTCTCTGTGGAACAAACTGGGTCTACAGTGTAGACATTCTACACTTGGAATTATGAATGTATTACCACCAAAATCAACAGCTTAAGATTGGTTGTTCAAACTTTCTTCTCGAATGTCTCCAAAGTAAAGATACACAAACAGCTTCTAAATCAGTCCGAAAGAGTGGTTGCGCGAAGATTAAACAATGAAAAATTCACACGAGGGAAAACGTCCCCTTTAAAATCACTCACAGTGTCCTCTTTTCCTCCGCAGCTCTGGAATTACCAGAGTCCCTCTTCATCTCAACTAAACTGCCTAAAACCATTCTCAATCTTAAACTATATATACGTAGTGAATTTGTTATTCCAGTTGTTCCAACAACACGTCTTTATATATCTCAATTTCGTTTTTAACATTTTCGTAAAGCAAGTTAGTAATTTATTATTGTATTCTGACATTGTATTTAAATCCGTTGTTATTACAATAATACTGAATTTTCTATTGAAATTAACAGACGTAGTTTTCTTCTTTCTTGAGAAAGAACTGTATTAGGATCGAAACGTTGAAAGTTTAATTAAATTAGCAACATCGATACATCTTTTCTTTTTACGTAGTGAATTATTAAATATTTAATATAAATAGAATTATCATTAAAAATGTGGGGTGGGAAGTCACTAACGGTAGAACGTAGAGGGGGTTGCTGGCAATAGTCGTAGATAAATGAACGGGAGGGAAGGGGGTTCACGAGGCGGATCAAAATGGCTCAAAGGGCTGTCGAAAGAGGACTCCAGCCCTCGAAGAAGAAGAAGACGAAGCAGCAGACGTTTGAGGGTGAGGGGAGAGGGGCAGGTAAAAAGAGGCCGAAAGAAAGGTATGTCGAAAGTTCTGGTAGAAGGGGGTCTCGGTCGGGGGGTAATCTTCGGTGACCAAGGGGGAACTGGCCGAGGGGGCAAGGGATGGTGGAAGAAATGGCGGGTCCGAGGTAAACGCAACCGCTTGCATCGATAAACGTAACGTCGGTAATAACCGGCAATTTGCGAGAAGGACTTTTAGTTAGGCAGTACGCGTGCTTGGTTATTCCAGAAGACGGGAGCGGCGAGAGGGGGGTGTACGAGAGGAGAGAAGGATGAACAGGGGGGTCGAGACGAGGGGACCAGAAGAGGAACAGGGGAGAGAAAAGGGAATGGTGTGGGTCGCACTCGGCCCTCGATGGGTTGGGAGTAATTGCTATGAGAAGGGGCTGCTCGCTCACGTCTTACCGGGGGATTTCGCGACGATATTGCTGATATAAAACTGGTCGTCGCTGCCGGCGGGTGTGGGGCATACCGGTGGACCCCGCTTCGGAAAATGGAGAGTAACGCCCGGAATCAGCGTTAAACAACTTTTTCTTTATTAGCTTCCTTCCTCCTTTCCTTCCTACGGCGCCGACCTGAGAGCCGAATTATTGCCCTGTTTACCGGATTTTTTGAAAAACAAGAGAACCCGGGACACGTCCAGGAAAACGCATAGTGAATGGGGAACTGGAGACTCGAGATTTTTCTACGTCCACCTGGCGCCTCCGTTTCGTACCCTCCTAAAGGAACTTAAAAATACACATTCCAGTCTTCAGTGGATAATTTTTATTTTGCAAAAAACCACTGTCTACTTATTTATACAAATTCGTTAGAATAATGTTCTTTTCAAGAAAATTCCTAAAGATTCCTCGTTGCTTGTGTGTTCCACGGGTAGTACGTTCCGACAGGTGTTTGGTTGGTTTGTGCCCGGCCGGATGCAAATGAGCGTAACGCAGTTCGCTTAAGAACGACGACGCGATGCAACGATCTCGAGGATCGGTCGACGATCTATACGCCGATCCAGGCCCCGGAGGGGGCACACGGAAAAAGGAACGAGACCGAGAACGCCTTGTTTGCTCCGGAGATAACGTACCTGTACCGGCTATTATTCCGGTGAGCCCCGAACGTGTTTAGAGAGCCCACTGTCGGCGAGAAACGGCTAAAGATATCTTCATAACGACTTAATGTATTGGGCGTGGGGCAGCCTAATGACTACCTGCGCGTCGACCTTTATGCGCTAGTAGCACGTGCATGTTGCTATTATCAATCTATAAATGCACCGATCGTCCTTGGCAGATCCTGCCGAGTCGACACAAAATTGTAGATAAGCCTGTAAACGCGCGAGATGCACGTAGCAACATTTTTCTTTCTCATTTTGTTCCTTATTTTTCCCCCTCCCTGTATCTTCTTCGTTTTTTTCTATCTACATCGTTCGAGCATATTATACGAGTCTTGCTGGTCTCTTTTTAAACTGAACTTCTTCGAGCGTCGTTGCTTTTTCTTTCTCCGGTTCTTCGCGAACGATCAACCATGTTGCAACATGGCGGGCTGCGCCAGCCTCGATGAAGTTCGCCTTCGAACAAGCGTTATCTTCGTAATCGATCTCGCAGAGTGCTGAAGCAGGAAAAAAGATATAATTGGAACGAACAGTGCTATTAGAGGCTATTCGGCGCGATTCAGTGTCGGCGCGCAGATTCGGTGAATTGGCTCCGGCCGGCTGAGAGAGTGAAAAGTGCAGGTGAACGGTTGCACGATGCACTCTAAGTAGATTTGAAATTGTTTTATATCGTTTTCTGCTGTTCTTAACCTGCCCGTCCGAAGTTGTACTGCTTTTTCTCGAGACGCTAGACTATTTTTAAACGGTCGTCTCCCTCTTGCCAAGTTCTTCTCAAGGATATTGCTCAAGCTTTATGCCGAGTTTATGCTGATAATTTTATAATAACCGTCGCTCGATGGGCAAATCTGTAAACTGAATTCCAAACGGATGCAAGTATTATTGGAAATTATAGTTCGAACGCCGTGCTTCTTCCATCAACGAGTTCGTCATTAGACCTTGCAAAATTGACGTCCTCGACGATTTCATCGTATCCTTCTTATATGCCAATCTTCTACTTATTTTTAAGTTGCTTTAAAATTAAATCCTCTTACGATCCTATTGTAAGTAGGTAATTATTCAAACGAACTGCTAGAAAATGTAATTGAGTATGATATAAGTACTCCTGAATCAAAATGCACGAGAATTTAAAACAAATGAGCAAAAAATCCAAGTGAAATATTATTTCGCCCGCAATCGACATTTCCAAATTTATTTCACAGATAAATAAACTATCGGTTACACGAAACTTGACGATAAATTTTCCCTTGTCACTCTCGATTCGGATAAAATCGTCTGCGCTCCTGAACAATATAAATCTCATGTAAATTCGCTTTTCTCGACGGTTGAAATTTTCGAATGAATTATGCTGGTGCATTCGCTGGCCGCTTGGGTCAAGGTTTGCGCAGACAAGGATTGTACGAGAGCCGCTCTGAAGAAAAGCGAGTCATCGGAGTTCGCGTGCTGTCGCGTTCAAATCGATTCATCTTCGAGTCGCAGATAAAACCATTCCGCGGCAAATTGCTCGGTTTTACAAATTGCGCGAGTGATCGCGAATGGCACGAACCGGTGCATCCGCGCAAGCAAGCAACCCGACCGAGCTATTGCAGCTTATCCGGAACGCTTCAACGAGTACCGCCTTTCACGCGTAATCTTAATGCATTGAGATACCGGCGATTTTATTGACGGTCCCGCCACCAGCGCGAATTAAGCCGATCTTAGTAGAGAACGTTAATGAAATCAAACGGCGCGCCGGTTATTAGCCGTGTGGACGATCGATCCAACGGCCCGCGGCATCTCATTAGCGATTCGCCAAGTATCGTGTTAATCATCCTACCGAATAGCCCTTCATTTCTCGCTTCTCCATACTTAATCATTCTACTGTGATTACCGTAAAAATCAGTCGGTAAATATTTGAATTTATAATTATTACAAACTTCGCGCAGACTACCCTTAGAAATTCCACGGAATATATTTATTTCGTTTCTGTCGCCATTTTGAGTATCCCATCGGCCGTTTGCGTTCCCCAAACGGCAAGGGTAAAATAAGTCGTCATGTAACAGTGAGGGTAGAGTGAATTTTATTCTAATCTGAAAACGTGGAACTGCTCTCGGGGTGATTTTATCTGTCCGAATGTGAATGTTTTATTTTAGAAGATTCTCTTGTCCCAGACGATAAAAAAACACGTCGCTGACTGTATAATTTTAGGGGTTGGACGAATTTAATGTTTCGGAGGGGGTGCGGATTATCCGCGCAGAATTCTTATTGAATCTTCTAATTAGCTTTCCATTGTGAAAAGAGTACAATGGTTCGCGGATGTTACTGAAAATAATTTCCCTGGACACCTCACTCGTCGATATACCTCATCGATATTTCACCGGCTATCTACGTTCGATTGTCTCCCCGGATCGAAACACACCGCTGACCGCAGACTTAAGAAAAATCCTCTCGCGAGAAGTTACGGTCAACGATAAACAACCAGTCCCAGGCAACAGGGTGAAAAAACTTCGCTCGGTACTACTTCCACCCCCTGTGTCATCTATATCGCATTTCATCCCCGTTCTATACTACCGACGGTTCCAATTTATTTATCGCGTATTATATTCGCAGGAATAGTTGTCACTGGGATCGGGAGCCGCGGTCTCGTCGTTGCGCTCACCGCACCGGTAAAAATATAGATTTTCATTCGCTAGTAGCCGGATTTATATCTGTTTATTCGAAGTTGGGGAATAGCGGATCGAACCCCGACATCGGCTCTCCCGCGAATATCGGCGATATCCTCCTTTTAACCGCGCTATCAAACGTTTTTCCGCGGACCACTTGACCGTCAATCGACCACCACCGGGGCTCATAGACAGGACAATACTTCCGCGTGGTTTATACGACCCCCCGCGGAGAGTATTTGCCGGGCCGTGCACCGGCAAATATCACCTCGCTCTCGTATTTCGCGATTCCATTTTATTTACGATAAAGTCGCCGGCGCGGCACGGAGGGGTTGCTGTCTCTCTTTCTCTCTTTCTATTTGGCGAGAGGGGGCGGGGGTGGAAATGGTGGGAGGAGGGTGGCTCGGTTTTCGACGGGGGCGAGAGAGAGTTGAGTTTTTGCCGCAATAAAACGCGCCTATCTAATCAAGCCCCGGCTCGGAATTGATGGGCCACCGACCATTATCGCCGTTATGGAACGCGCACATCTATCAGCCGGCCCGAAGTGCCGCGCCGCGAGAAAGATTTTCCTATTGTCACTGGCTTTTCCGGGGCTTTCTCGCTCGACGCGTTATCCCGCCACACCGACGACCGCCTGGTCAATAAGCCTGATCGCGTTCGAATACACTCCGCAATCCCAATTTTTTCTTTTCACCCTTTACTCTCTCTTTTTTTTCTACACCGGTTTCGAACGGCAATCGCTTCCGGCGCCTACCAGACCCGATAGAGACCATTGCTTCGTTCGTTGCTTTGTTCGGAAAAATTCGAGGCGCAATTAAGGTATGATAATTGAGATATTTCTCCAGTGTTTGCGAAGATTCTAGACAGCCGAATAGTTGAGGCCCTGTCGCAAACTCTCCACGGGAGCACCGTAGGGACACGTTCGTTCAGGAACGTCGGTCGCGTGTTTAAGCGTTTGAAATACGGCTGGTCTCTACGCGCGTGTACAAAAGGACGGTCTTTCTTCCGAACGATTCACTTTCTCTCTCTCTCTCTGCGTTTCTCTGTCTGTGTTGCGGTGTTTAAAGGGGGGCTTAGACCCAACAATGCTTGTTTATGCGTTCTTCGTCGCGTTCGTACGCGTTTCTCGCGAGAGGGGGGATTAACTCGATTAACTTCGAACGACGTAGACGTAGAGAATGCGATAGGCTGGTGCCGCGAGCGAGCCCGCGCACGACCCGTTTTCTAAGCCGTTCGTGGCTGCTCGGGGGATGATTAACCCTTTAACGGCCGAATACGTTCGTTCAGCACGCGCTTCGAAGCGCGTGAGAAAATTAATTGCGTGCCTACTTTATCCGTATGCAGCTCGCTAGGAATGTTCTCCACGCACGAACACGCCGGGCCTGTATTATCTTTCTTTCGGGGCAGCGGAGAATTTCATCGGGTCCAATTGAAATACAAAGTGCACCGTGGAACAGGTGGTTTCATAATATTCTCCACCGAATAGGAGAAGCGAGGAAACTAAAGAGTGTAGAGTCTATTGTATTATGATGCTGGATTTTGTGTATCTTTTCGAATGAATTTATTGGAACAGAATGAAACAGAAAGAATTAAATGCATTCTAATTTTTTCATGATATTTTTTGTCTGTATTAATTTTATTCAATTCAAGCAAAGTATTGCAAGTAATTTCTACAAAATCATTGCTAGTTATTATCTTAAGACGTTTAGTATTCACAAAAATAGCTAATTGTTGTTGTAAATGATCGAACCTTTGCGCCGCGAATAAAAATTTGTAATATCCTGAAGATAAATTACGATCGATAACTAATTAATTAATTATCTTGAGACGATCGGTATAACAAAAATCCAATTATTACAAACCTTGGGAACGCCTTTATAATTTCAATAATCGTAGGATTAGGATGTTCGGGAATGGAATTACGAGATTATTTTACAATGATATACAACTGGAAAAAAATTGACAGAACTATTTTGCTCGTCTTTAGGACTAGCTGTAATGCGGCACCAAAAATTGGCTGGCCGTTTCACGACATGCGGTACACGTACGGCGAAGCCAGCCGATCTTTTTAGTCGATACTTAGAACGAATCGGAATGCAGACAGCATGCCCGAGCAGCTTAGAGTTGGAATGGTTTACGGTGTTCGGCTCGTTTGCGGTAAAAGGCAGAAGAAACGTGGAAGAACGTGGATTCCGTGGAAACGGTACCGGCGACCGGAAGTGCCGGCACGGCGCGGCGCTTTCCAGGCCGTCGAAAGTGTCCGATACGAGTGATTCTTGTCGGAGGCGCGAACCGGTCGGTAACCTGTCACCGTCTGCGCGCCAATTTCCTCTCTGCCTCTATCCACACCTCTGTCAACTGTTTCCTTTCTTTTTTCCGCATGTACACGCAGGCTTCGGTCGCGGGTTGGCTCGACCGAATCGCGGTGGGTTTCCGAGAAAACTCGCGAGAGAGCAGGTTGTTTTTGACATCGTTAATCAGCTCGGTAACGATCCGACCGCGTTCAAATTCGACGTGTATCGGACGAAGAGAGGCTGAAGGCGGAATTTATCGGCGAGACCTGCATAGCGGCCAATCTGGCTGGCAACATGGCGCGTTCGTGAAAAAGAGGGAATGGCGCAGAGGGGGACGAACGCGGTCGAAGGGCGAGAGCGAGAGGATCGAACACTGGCGAAAGAGAGAGGAGGTGCAGAGAGGCAGAGGACGAACAGGAGGATGAGGACGACGAAGGGAGGAGGTGAGGGATAGAATGAAAAAAGAGTCTCGTCGCGGGGGCCGGCCCCGCGGGGACTAATTTTTATTTTCCCTCTTTTCCTGTAAGTGCTCCTCCGCGTCCACCTATTTCTCATAAATTTGAATTAATTTACATGCATTTGAATTTAATGCACCGGCCATACTTTATCAAAGCAATTAAGCTTTTAAGCGCGCATTTGCATTAATCCAATGTTTACAATTACGGGTACGGATCTCTTCTTGTCTCGGCCCGAAAACGTCGAGAGCAGGGTGGCGGGGAGAAGAACTGGGTAGAGGAGCCGAGGTAGAGCCGCGGGCTATTCTTCTCTTCGAACGTATCTACGTGAGCGGAGAGATAGATTCCGGTAGAAGTTTCTTCGTGACGAAACACGCCAGCAACGAGCGAAGCGAAACGAGACCAGGGGCGGGGGAGGGCTGTTGGAACCGAAACAGAAGGGAGAGAGGAGAGTGGGAGAAACAGAAGAAAAATATTCCGTGATAGTGTACTCGGCACGGCGTCCCGACGTCGTTAAGTCGACGCATCGGATTTACGGTGTTTCCTGGCAAAAATGCAAACGATCCCTGGGACGTTTTCTCGCGCGCACGCGCAAACCAGCGCGATGCCGGAAAAACGATAATTTCCGCGTGTACACATCCCTCCGTGCCATCTCTCCTCTCTCTGACTCTCTTTTATATCGAATCCTCCTCCGGCCGGTTACTCACCGGAGCGATTAATTAGCGGCCGTGTAGATCACGTTCAAGTCGTTGATAGCTCCGGAGAACGGCCCCGCGGCCGTTAGAAATCGGGACGGGGTTATCGCTAATTGACTGCACCGCCCGGGAAAAAAGGCTTTTGAATCGTAAATGATCGCCTCATGCGAGGAACCTTACGAGCAGTTAATTGAATACGGCGCGTGTTACGTGTTAACGAAGATATCAATCATCTCGCGCTGATCAATATTAATGATTTTCTAGACGGTGTGCCCCCACGGTGCGCTGCTTCTTTGCGATCCGATCTCTCCGCGTCGTGAGCGATGGCGGCGGTTCCCTAGCGATTCCTTGCAAATACCGCCATTCTTCCCACGTTGGACAAGATACCGGCGTCGGAAAGTATTCGAACACTGTCCGCCAATATTTCGAAAAAAAATTTTAAACCTAAAATATCCGAGGATACGTTTCCAATGAAAAATTGGGAAAATTCAAGTGTCTCTAGAATCGTCGCACAATTTCTGTAAAAGTAACGATGTTTAAACTGTTAATATTTATTGAAGAAAGCACACGACCCCGTGAATAACAATAAAACGTAAACTCTCTAACTGTAATGCGTTTGTAAGGCATACACATATACAAATACAATTGGACACATATTTACAGAATCTCGTTCCTAGATTTCTCTGGATTGAATTTTTTTTGCAACAACGTCTTAAAAATTGAACCACGATTTTTTTTAGTAAACTTAGGCAACAATAATGACGAGTCAATTACTTTATTAAAAATACTACTCCTGGAGAACGCTTTATTGACACCGATGCAGTTACCAGGCGCACGTTCATCGCTTCAATGGCGATATCTGGTGGTGTTGTTCATATATCGGGCAGAGTAGAATCGTGGCGATGATCGGCGAAAAATCGGGATTCGCCGTGGTTTCTCGAAAATCGTAAGAGAGGATCGGCCACTGGGATGGTTCCGTAGTTACAGGTTGGTCAGAGACTCGCGGTTAAGATGAACGAGGCGGCGCGGCACGAGATCTTATCCGGGCGTAGCAGCGGCCACTGAATCATCCGCTTTGAATAGGGCTTCGCTTCACTCCCTATATTATACCTATAGGTACTAACCTTCTACCTATGCCCGCGTTCACGGCACGATATAGCCTCGTCGTCATCGTTGTCGTCTATCCAAACCCTTGAGCGAGAGAGAGAGAGAAATGAGAAGGGAGGTCCCTTTCCGAAGGGACAGAAAGGGACGGAAAGACGTTGTCGGGGAAGGGAGCGAGATCGAGCTACACGGTGTATAAGTGCCCGTTCTACGGCAGAAACCTTGGTGCGCACTAAATTACCAAGCACGACACTGTCACACCGTAGCCGCGCGGCGCTCTCGCAGCCACCTTGCAACTCACAAGTCGCCCTCTACCTGGCCATGACTTACAAGTCGGCGATAGCGGCCGCTACCACAGTCTTAATCAGCATAAATCATACCCGACAATGCGGCAGTGACCGCCTTTAGGAGCACCCCGGAGCACCCACCCCCTTTGCAGCGAAAATGGGAGCTCGATCCCGGCCGCGGATATCGGATACGTTTACAACCGTCCTCCCGTTACACAGGGTGCGAAGGGGTGAGCTGGTTCATTCTACACGCCCGTTTCACCCCTCGTTGCGAATCTGACTTTACAGCTCTGTCTCTCGGCTGCCTGATTGCAATTAGTACGTTCCTGTACAATTGCACCATGTTTTCTTTCTTGACTTTGGACGGACAGTTGTTACATACGAATTATTTGATCGAAAAATACCAAGTTTAGTTAGAATCTGCTGTCACGTTCGGTGGTTCTGCCATGAACAGTAATTAATAAAATCAATCATATTATATAATCTATAATATATAATATATTATAACGCGTCTAATATTCCTAATATATGTTGCGTATCGCATTCTCATCAATTCTTCGTAATCATGTTTCTTCTTAATCGCTTCACTTTGTCTGCCTTTTGATCGGATGTTTAATTCTCGATTTCTCTTTATCTTGGCTAGATCAAGTGACTCTACACATCTTCTTGGGTAGTCACCAGTCTATCGTTCATTGATTATTTTGTGCGTTTCTTCTGCGCAGTGTTTATTCGAATTTCTCCTGAACTATCTTTTGCATTCTTCAGTGATGAACAAACTTCAACGTATGTTTCATTTAATTTCATGTTCGCATGATATATTTAATAAAATAGATTTTCCTTAATTCTATCGCTCGCCATGTGGTATAATATGATAATTCAATATTATTTATTAATTATAATATTTGATGTTATAGCTCTCGTACAACATTAATAGAACAAATACGAAAAGAAATTCTGAAATTATATAATATATATGATTGATTTTATTAATTATTGCTCATGGCAGAACCGGGTGCTTCAATTTTTTATTTCGACTTTCTGGAACTTTGATTAAATATACATTTCTCAATAAAAAGGAGGCACCTTTTTTCACGAGCTTTATCCAGACATCTGCAGGCTTCAAATTCCCAGCAGCGTCTCGAGTTAATTTCTCCGTTGACCTCTCCGCAACAAAATGTAGCAAGAGTGTCATCGTATCGCCTGGCGGTTCCATAAATATTCCGTGTTCCGTTGAAGCCTTAGCTCTCGAAACGGGACAGTTAGAGTCTTGGTCGACGACCGTTTCTCCGGCTAGGAGCTTCATCGTTCACCGAAATAAATCCGAAATCAGCGGACGTTCGTTTCAAGTCTCGCGAGATGCACGGCGGGCTGCCCCCTGTGATTCTGAGTGTCATACGATCTTAAAATGGTCGCGGAAGCCTCGTGCTCAAGAGAAATGCGAATGGATTAAGCCGGTACACGTGCGCTCGCGCGCGCTCCCCAGACTTATGGCTAGAGCCCGGTTAGGTACATTTGCGAGAACTGGCTGAGATTGCCTTCGTGTTTCCATCGGACTGAAATCCCGCGGGCTTGAATCGGCTGTGTGCGCGCAACTCGTGATCATTACGCGTGAAATCTGAACATTACCCGCATCCTCGTGCCCCCTCGGACACCCCTCTCCCCAACGGACCCAGTGTTTCCTGGATAAAGTCGAAATTGCATGTTTGAAAACGTTCAGCCGGCTATCGCGAGGCCCGGCTCGATCAATGGAATCTCGAAAATCGCGCTTGCACTGCGAGCAACGATCTCTCGGAATCACCTTCAGGATACTGTCGAGCCATCATTTTCTCCACTGATCGGTTCCCGGCGGGTTCCTCCGGGGCCCCTGACCTTGGCAGAAACCACATCCCACGTCGGTGCTCTTGTAATTATTAGGGGAAGCAATTATCTCGCACGGATGGAATGGTAATTTTAATCTGCCGCTGAATTATAGACACGTTGGCCATCGTCGTCGCCGGCTTCGAGAAAAATGGAAACAAGGACCGACGATGCGAGAGAGTCCTGTTTCTGCGTGTTTGTTAGTCGACTCTCGCTATCAGTCTATCCTGCCTGATGTTTGCAGAACCCTCGGACGACTCGTGCGCAGGTAGCTCGTTGTTCAGGTATCCGAGGGCATCGTTAATTCATCCCGATGAAAAAAGGAACGAGATTAGATTCGGAAAAAGAAGAGTCGAATGAAAAGGCAACAGGAGCTCTAACCGCGAGCAACGGGAATCGGTATTTTGACTATTTCCACGGTTACACCTGGGGGCCAGGTTAAAAATTCCATTTTCATAAGGCTTCCTTTTGCTTCCTGATTCCCGATTTGCATAGAACATCCTCCGCCCCGGCGTCTATATCACTCGGCCCGGCAGATTGTAGATCGCCTCGCCGCAATATATCACGTCGAAATCCCGAAAGGTTACCTACTTCCATTCCACCTTCGCCGTTGCTGAACCCCGTCGACGATCCCTGAAAAGCCCACAGGAGAGGAGAGACCGGGCTGCTATTTCTCTCTCGTTTACTCCATCGCTGTTTCACTCTCTTGTTCATAGAAACGTTCTATCTGCCGAAAGAAACCAATTGTTCCTCGTTGGAAATCCTGCGAAAATCGTGATGTAGGACGTTCAAACTAGGGTGAAAAAGAGAGAGAGAGAGACTAATCGGTGTCGCCGCGGACCGGATCCACGGGATTTTCGAACGAAGCCAGAAAAGTTGCCGAGGAACACTTTTGGCAGCCGGCTGCCGCATATCGCGGATCGCGGATGTCGTGAATGGAGTAACCGGGGAGAACTAGTTCCGCCGAACTTTCCTGATTTACGCGAGTTCATTATTATTTTCGCGCGACGGAATAATCACGCCCCCGCTCTTTCTCTCTTTTCTCGCTCTCTCCGAACCACCCTCAACCCTCCCACTACCGTTCGCGGCCCACGCACCAACCCGAAAACTACCATCGCCGAGGCACGCTGAATAATGGGTCCGATTTCTTTATTCTTTGCGGATCCTCGGCCTCCAGCCGCTTATTTATGGCAGTTGCAGGTTCCTCCGGGGCTTCGGACCAACGGGGACTGGATCTTGTCCAGGTGTTAAAGCACAGCCTTGATTCTTTAACGATTCTTCAACGTCCCTTCCTGCGATTCTAACAATTTTCTGTAATTTTTCAATGAGAAACATTAAACGCTGTTGCACGGAAAATTACCTGCTCGCTATCAGATAAGCCAATACATCCCCAAAAAGGAACAAGCGCAACCTCTATTTTTTTATCGCATGAAAGTGGTCGCCAAGTGCAATATACAACAGTGGCAGATTTTTATTTCGCCTAAAATATGACTTGCAACTTCCGACACAATAAGTGTAGTGTAGGTAAAAATTTACAGTGACCCGATGCGAAGATGTGGCCGAAGATTGACTGAGTCAACAAACTCGCCGGCCACCAAATAATTTCATAAATCCACAAAAGTTTCGCATAAGAGAAGTTACCTGTGCTTTTTTCTGAAAGCATCGGCAGTCAGTCACGCGACGCAACTTTTCAGAAAATTGTCGGTAGATTACATCCTCCCCGCGGCTATAATTCTACCGTGTAATACCAGGTTACCAACATTTTATACAGGTATATATATATAAAAAAACTGATTTACAACACGCGCAGCCAGTGCGCGAAGCCTGTTTTTAGGTGTCCGCAACGGTGCGCGTTAAGCAATTAGCATCGGCGGGGCAGTTCGGTGTTAGTCGTCTGTAATCGGGACCTTGGGCCATTTCTTTACAATCACCCGGTATAATCGCTATCGATCACGCTGGCGTCCGTTAAGATGGACACCCAGCGCGCCGACCAATCCGGAGCACCCAAGAAGCGCCGGCCCACTGGGGCTGGAACATGCAATTTCCGCGGATCGAGCCGAAATTTCGTCGGGAAACAAAGTATCGTTTAATATATTCAAGAAACAGAGCGAAAGAGAAAGAAGAGTAGCCCGAGGTTCAGGCCGATGGATTTTTGCATAACGTGTTTACGCGAGCGAGTCGCGCTCGGCTCGCCATTACTTCGCTCCACCTCTTCTTCCCGCCGAGTCCCGAAAAGCGAGCGTTATCGGGGGGAGGCATGGGGGTTGACGGGGCCCGAAATTTCAGCGCGCGCGTTTCTCCCATCCGAGGATGAATTCGGGTAATTGAGCGGCTGCGGGTCGCAGGCCGAATTTCGTGCGCGCGTGCGCTGCATCGGGGCCCCGGAGCTGCGAGGGCCCCCGGTAATCATAGTTTCTTGCCGCGAAGCGTGATGGCGTCTTGGTCGTCGAAACCGGCTCTCCCCACCACCGCGAGCACCGAGGCGAGGAAAGGCGGGTGGGGATAGGGCCCCCCGTCGGGCCCGTCGAACTCGCAGGACCCACGGTCCCCCTCTCCTCTCCTCCCGACCAACACGGTGGTGCCGTCCGGCCGATTTCCAGGGGATTTCGTAATCCGTATTCCCTCGCAAATTACCGAACACTTCTCCAGTCTCGGACGATTCCGCGGCGCGATGTATGTTTTCCGGCGCGAGCAGGGCTGAAGTTAAGTCATTAGCCGAAACGCGGAGCCTCGAACCGGCAATCGGCAATGCGGTTTCCATGCCCGGCATCCCTATTATTAATCGCACGAAAGCGATCCTGATGATATCTTGTAAATAACGTGGCCCGGTTTCTCCAAGTCTTAGGTCCGAGACTTCGCAGAAGCCCTTCTCACATTAAATGAAGTTTAACGGGGCGGGGTGAGGTGTGGGCAGGCCGGACGACTTCGAGAGATCGGTGAAGTTGATTCGCGCGCGAGTACCGGTCTCCGGGGTCCATTCTCCTCTCTCTTTCTCTCTTCTTAGTCTCCGTCTCTCTTGGAGAACCGAGCGGCTAAGCAACTTATCGTGCGCGCGAAACGCTCCGCCCGATATAATTGATGAGCGATCGGCGATTTGCATTCGCCGATTCGGCGTTGAAAGCCGAATAGTGTGGAGGGAGAAAAATAAAGCTGCTGGCGGACGGCAAATCACGGGCCCCGCTTGCAAATTATCGAATCATCTAGCCCCGGTACTTGTTAACTGGTACAAGTTAAGTCATTACTAAGGAATGCAGTCGCGCAGGGGGCATGTATTATACATTGCTGCCAGCTCTCTACCCTGTTATAAGTCTGCGACGTGCTACCAATGACTTAGACGACAACCACCCCACGCTCTCTATCTCTCTTTCCCTTATCCGAACCTGTATAGACGTATTCTAACCTTTCAGGAATTACCGCGTGTCGAACGACACGCCGAAGTGAACTTTGATACGAAAATATTCCGAACCAGGGCCCCGTTGATCTTCTTCTGACACGCTCGCTCGCGGTTACGCGTGAACCATGCCCGCATAGCAATCTGCTGCACAGTGAAATAGTGGAACGTATCGGTTTGATATACAACCGCCGCTTTTCATTGCCTCGTGAGCGCCAGAGAAATGTATTGGGAATTATTTATTAACCGGTCGATGGATAAAGTCGGCTTTCCCCGCCGCGGAGCAACAATGGCTTTTCTACCGTTAGCGCGTGATATCTCATTTCAAAGGTTATGCCTTGCTAACGCCACATATTTCGAGTTATTTTGATGCTGTCCCAGTCCCGATCCTTTCACTCCGCTGGGGTGGGCTTGTATATTCTACTGATGGCTGCGCGACCACGATCTCCCGATCTCGTTCTTAAACATTCATCAGTAAACAACGGATCTTTACGCAAGATAAAAATCACATTTCTCCCCTTAATTTGAATACATGAAAAATATTGACATCTTGAAATATTTTTAAATATGTTCGCCAGTCAGCGAAATGTAGGTGATCACTACTAACAGAGAAAACTGAGCGACTCTGTTTTTAATAATTTCTTCTGAACTTGGTTACGATCGTGGAGCTGTAACAACAGGATTGAACGTTCCCAGCAACGATCCAAAAGGAACAATTCGTCGGGGACGTCAATTTTAATAAATGAAAAATATTGACATCTTCAAATTTTTTTAAATATGTTTGTCAGTCAGTGAAATGTCGGTGATCACTAAGAACAGAGAAAATTGAGCGATTCTGTTTTTAATAATTTCCTATGAGCTTGGTTACGATCCAAAGGAATCGTTACCATCGAAAAGGAAAAATCCGTCGGGGACGTCAATTTGAATACATGAAAAATATTGACATCTTCGAATTTTTTTTAAATATGTTCGCCAGTCAGTGAAATGTAGGTGATCGCTACGAACAGAGAAAACTGAGCGACTCTGTTTTTAATAATTTCCTCTGAGCTTGGTTACGATCGCGGAGCTATAACAACAGGGTTGAACGTTCCCAGCAACGATCCAAAAGGAAGAATTCGTCGGGGAGGTAGATAATTCGCGGGGACGTCACGTATGGGGGCAAAGAATTAATAAGAAAGGCAGAGAGAGAGAGAGAGCCGGGAGCGCGTTGGCTGGCCGTGATCCTTCATCGTCGGACAATCGTCAGCTGAATTCCTCGGTTATATCGGACAGATATACGAGCAACGTCGGTTCGAGTGGTCTCGGCCTCGAAAAAAGGTCCCGTCGCGCCGGGGACTTTTCTTCTTCCGTCGAGACTCGGGAACGGGCAATCAGGAACGAACGTCGGACACACGAAAACGCGGAGAAAAACATAGCGTGTGGCAAGCCGCGTCGTCCTTTGTGAGCACCATGTGTACGCGCGTGCACTGCTCTTTCTCCTTCGTCCCTCTTTCCCTCTCTCTTTTTCTCCGTGTTCGTTTCTCCGGCGTGTCTCTCCCTCTCTTTCTTTCTCCTCGTGGTCTCCTCGACCGAGGTCTGTGCCCATAGAGTTGGAAATAAGGCGGCAATAAAGCATATGTAAAATATATTCTGGAATTCCTTTTAGGACGCAGATATATGGGTGGTTGGTGGGTCGGTTGCCCGCTGGTAACCGCGTGTCCCCCGAGCACGTCCAATGGGGGATATACACGCGTGCTGGCCTTCGTATGCGTGTACCAACCGCGTGAGTTTATAGATGCGAGCCGATGTAAGTAAGACAGACGATCCGTTTCGTTAGAGGGTGTCGCGGGGTTACCCACCTGTATCAAACTCCGCCACCTTCCTCCCTGAATCGTCCTCTGGCGAGGCTCCCTTCTCTTCTGCACCAGCCCCCCCAGATCTCCTAAGATACTTCTTTTTACTCTTAGTTCGCGTCCTCTCGCTCGTCTTCAGCGCGAGCGGGTCTTTCTTGTTTTTGGATGCTTGTTCCCATCGGATGCGACTTCGCCGCGTATGATGTACTGGCCGATTCAACGAGTACGGGGTAAATTCTGCAGTTAAGACCTCCTCACCCCTCGAGAGCCCCTGGCTTTCTTACTTTCGCATTCTATTTGTTCTTTACCAAACGATATTCTACATGAAATTTTTGTAGATTCGATTCTAGGACTCTTTGATCATGTCCTCTCAATTCTGTTCCACGTTCTCTAAAAATTTTTCATTCAGTTCAATTTGAGAGAAAACACGTCTAGCGTGTCGAAATCGCCGCGCAGCTCTGAAGAGTCTTTCCTTCCTGTATACAAATCCCTCAGATCTCTCCAGCATCGACGCACTTCAGCGGGAACTTCGAGCAGCAGGAAGATCTCCATCGTGGCAAGCTAGCATCTGCACTCTGGCGACAATCCTAGTGCCGCTGCTATGCGCCATTAAAAATCCGTCCGAAAAGCTTTCAGTATGTCTAGCCTCGTGCTCGCTGGACCACCTGAGGAGCGAAAGGATCTTTTCAAAGAAGCGTCGTGCGAGTGTACGTGACGGAAAGTCGTAATAAATGGAAACTCTACTTGCGGATGGAGTTTTCTTTGTGGGCCAGAAGGGAGACGTCGACGTTCCCGAAAGTGAGTCAGAGAGGTGGAAATCTTCGACGGAAGAGTCGAGCAACAAGAAAACAAGAAGAAGAAGAAAGAGGAGGAGGAGGAGACCGTGGCGTCGACTGCTCGGCAGAAGAGAGATCAGGGGAGAAAGAAAGAGAAAGATATATGGAGCCGCGAGGTGTCGCCTTACAACCGGCTCGGTTCGCTTACCTACGAAGCCTCTTTTGCATGCCATCTCCTCCACCATCTTGGCTCGCGTTGCTCCTTTTGCGCTCCGTTCCTTGGAACGTCCTCCTTCCTCGTCCCTTCTGCTGAAAGAGAGAACTGCCTACCTCTGGGCTGCCTGCTTGCCTGCCTGTGCTTGCCTGCCTGGCTGCCTTCGTTCGCGGTGCACCGTTGCGCGTTCGGTCTTTGCATAATTATTACAGTTACCGCGAGTAGCAGCTGGCTCGTTGCAGAAGAGGAGCCCACCTTGTCTCTCTTTCGCCACTGCCTACCTGGTAGACGCTGTCGTCCATAGGTACTACCTGGACACAACAACCGAACTCCACACCACCAGCTAACCAACCCCGTCGAGATCCTACACTCGCGTGTACGCGTTAATTAAATTTCTTCAACGTACACGCGATCCAGTCCACGATGTCCCTTTTCTTCAACCATCGACAGCTTGCACGGAGATTTTTAATATCGAACCAGCACGCTCTGGAACGCGGAATGGCCCCGAGGATGGTCTATTCAGCGCCTTTTCCAGACTCCACATGGCGCCTAAGTATTAGCTTCGAGCATATGAGACCTGCCGATCGGTAAATCTAAGGAATCCAAGGAGGCCAAGTGATATTTGAAGCTACGATTTTTTTGGGAGGGGAGTGTCTAGGCGAGACTCACCGATGACGTTCGTCAATTTATTGGTTCCTAGTAAAAATACGGTCGGCTATGTTCGGTGTCTGGTTTCATTTGTGTTAAATTAATTGATATTGATATTGATTGATATTGTACAATATCTAGTACTAACATTGATATTGATATTGATTGATATTGAACAATATCTACTACAATATCTAGATATTGTACAATATTAATTGATATCAATATCAATATAGATTGATATTGATATCAATCAATATTGATTGATATCGCTATTGATTGTTGTCTAAATTGAAAGACGCTTTTTCAAGGTAATGAATGCGAGGATTATTTCGGACAGCTGTTCTCCTGGGTCGAGCAATTTTGAAGGGAATCGATGTCTAAACGGAGAATGGGAATGGCGTTTTCTCGGCGCGTTTCCTCCTCGCGTGCCCCGACCTTTCGAGGTATCATTCAACGCGCCACAGCAAATAATGCTGTACATTTAAATGAGCGCAGGGGTGTAGGGACGGGGGCGCCCCGCTCGTCACGAATACGGTACCACGGTATAGTAATCCCGGGGCCCTCTGTGATTGATGCACGAGGACGTGAGTTACGGTCGGCCTTCGCGCGATTTCGTCAACATTCCCGGCGTATACAGTCGGACTACTAATTTCGCGGTCGGAGCTAATCGGTGGCCGGCTATTACCGGTCGCAGACGACCGCCGCGATCGGTTTATGGGGAGGGGAGGCAGAGAAAAACACGTCCGACCAAACTGGCTTCTCTCGATACACCCTCTCCCTCCGTTCTTCTGAAGGAACAACCGATCCAACAGAAAAGAGAAGGAACACTACCTTTCGAAAAGAAACGAGTGGGAGAGAAGGGAAGAAAAGACTCTCTCGCTCCTTCGGTGATCGTTTTCGACGAAGGAACGCCAGTGCCAAGCGTCGCGAGCAAAAAGGAGGAGGCAAACCACCGACAAAATATCCCTCGGAAATTATAAAGGGGTGGCGAGTAGTATTATATCGCGTGCAGCGTAATTTGCCCAAGTATGCAAAAACATGGCGGCCGGTCGCTCTCGTTTTCCGTCGGCGATCCATAACGGACGCGATGCACACGCCCATCGTTTCCAACGAGTTATTATGTCGATGCGGTTGCAGATACCGAGACTCGATGGACGCTGGAATACCATATTACGCTGGGATTGTCGGGGAGCAGTTCGGCTGCTTACACCAGGCCCCCTAGCACCTCTTCCTTTGGTCGAGCTAGATGTCCATTGCATATACTCCTGCGATAGCTGCTCTTAAAAGCACTGTCAATCTGTTCATTCATTCTAGACTCCATAGAGACGGTTTATAAAATTTCTGAAGAAAAAGGGCTTCAGTTCCTAGCTCAGTTCAGTTTAACACTTGGCTACGTTCGATTGTTCAAAAATAAACTAGAAATTCGACTGAATTGCATTGATAGCTTTCTTCTGAATTTTGAGGAACGATTCAAGGATCAGTTCCTGTTAGTTTCCCCGTGAAAAGGGACAGCTAGGTACCTAGCTCTGGTTCATTCCGTGTCGTGTATGGCGGCGTTTCGCGCGTGGGAGCAAAGTCGCCACCTTGCCCGCGGCTTGGCATAGCATGCAGCCTCGCCTCGGCTCTGCTCGGCAGCCACGCTTATTCAAAAGTGGCTGCACGTAAAGCCGATATCTTATTCTCGAATGCTCCATTCGTTCTTCTTATGGTATATCCTGCTGGCTGCCGGCGACATTCTTGTCCGCGTCGCGTAACTTCTCCCTCTCTCTCTCCCTCTCTCTCGGTTTTTCTCTATCTCTCGTTCTCTCCCGGCTCCCTTTCGCATCCGAGCCGTTTCGCCTGATCGCGATTGCGCCGCGTAACGACGAGTTTACCTCGATAGGCCAGAAGAACGTACACCCAGGAGCCTTCCGCGCGGAATAACGATCCCCCTTAGGTACCCGTGGGAAGCCAAACAGAGCCTAGACACACTGAGGAAGAGAGAGCCTAACCGATCACGTTCGATATCTCCGCTGATTCGCAGCCGTTTATCCGCTCCGGCCTGTCGGTTCCGTGTCCTTAGTTCTTCGCGATTCCCTCTTCACGGCCCGCCACGCGAGCAACAGCTACGCTTCCTGTTGTCCAGCCGATCGCAGATTTATACCACGACGACGTTAGGCAACCCAGGTTTTGCTTTTCGATTGGAATTCGCCGCAGTTCCATCTTTTTGCTCTTGTCCCGCGCACGATTGGATGCTGCGAACTTTGGGCTAGCTCTAGGACACGGAAAGGGGTTGAACTGCTCGATCAAGGAGGACGGGAAGCCAGTTCGTCTTCGTAGAATGATTGGTTCTCTTCGCCATTTGATTTTTCGCGTTTTTGGTCGATGCGATTTTTCTTGTTGAGACAGGGTAGTACAGTGGTTCTTAAATTTTCTGAAGTCAGGGAACGCTTGTGATTATATGAGAAATTTGCGGAACACCAAAATTAATGATTAAAAAAAACAAACAGAATTATCCCGCGTAGAAATAAATATATTATTAAATTTATCTAATATATTTTGCGGAATTTCGCGGAATACTTGCAGAAAGGATTTTGACTTTAGAAAACATTCCATTGGATTCCTACGTTCTTAGTAATTGAGGTTTAATCATCCCACTACGATTGTAGACTGATTATAATGGTTGCTCGACGGATAAATTGTAAATGAAGAAGATAATACGATGTCAAGCAATAAATGGATACTACAATTTTTCTGTAACAGGCATGATGGATGGTGGTAATAGGAGAGAATTAATTGATATGCTTTCTGACGAGCGTTAAAGAACAGTCGTTGGTATCAACGCTCTTTAGCTATTCATGTCATCACGCAAGCAGGATCGACGATTGCTCAAGCATTCTGTGCCACGTCCCACAACATGCGATTAGTATAATTGCGAATCGTATATGCGGTTATAGCAATTATCGATATGCAAAACGCTGTACTATCTATCCACTTATGACAGCTGGCTATTTATCTATCTTTTGACAAGAGCGTCACGGGTTTGGTAGCTTCTTATAGTTTCCGTTTCCTCTAAATAGGAAAAAATCATTGAATGAAAAACTCAGAAAATTCACAAGTTAGTAAGTGATTCCTCTAATCATCTGTGAAACGAATAATAATAGGGGTTAGCTCATTGTCTAGATCCACCCTACAGAATAAAAGTGGATCAGCCTACAACGACGAAATCCGCGCAGCTCTCGAAAAAGCATTATCGAATCAGTGAGCCGATAGGCAGACGCTGGTGTGCAGCGGCTGCTCCTTATTTGCCTGCACAGCATCCCCGGTTTATTCACGTTACAAGGGTTTACCGCGCTTGTATTTATGGTCGTCGAGGCTTCCGTCGTCACACCCTGAGAGCACACCCTCCCCCGCAGCAGAGATAACAACACCGGCACGTCGCGGCCGCTGTTCGTTAGTCTCGGTTCTACATAACTTATTAATTACAGTTGACTAATGCTTTCCAGCTGTGTCGCTGTGCGTACGGCTCTGTATATACATCTCTCTCTAGTTCCTTTCAACCCCCACATAGCTGGAACTTTCTCCGAACATTTCCAGCCCCTGAAAGCGGAGGAAAAGAGAGCAGGAAGAACGGTGATGAGGGAGGGGGTAGAGTCAGACCTGTGACAGGAGGGAAGGTTGCCTATTTCTGTGGGGGAGGGAAGAAAGAAAGAAAGAGACAGTCGATGGGGTGAAGAAGAAGATGGTGGGACACGGCAAGGGACGCCAGGCAGTAACTCACGCCCCCGAGAGGATTACCTACCTTGCCAGAGCCTGGAGGAGGGTGGTGCCCCGGCTGCGTTGAGCTACGATCTTGCTGCGTAGCTACGCGTTTCTCATACCAAGTGTCTCCGGGACCGGCGGCGTGCCTCGCAAACAGAGTTCGCCGCCGCGGCCGTGAACGTTTCGCGTTTTCGGAGAGGGCCACCGGAAGCCCGAACAACTTACGACACGTGAACAGAAGCTGGACGGTCCGCTCCTCGCTCGGTAACGCTCTCGGCCCCGCTTCGGGCCCCGGCTGTTGGCCCTTGGACTCTCTTAGTCCCGCTCTCTTTCTCTCGTGTTTCCTCAGCCCTCTCCTCTCCTGTTGCGGCGCCGGGCACCGAAAGGTCCTCTAATTGCGTCCGCGATTTATGCCGGCAACTTCTGCACCGCTCTCCTTCCGCCACCGAGAATTCCTCGACGGAGTACACCGAGCTGGAAAAGATACAGCAGACGGTAAATTAAATAAACGTGGAGGGTGGGGGCGTGTTTGGACGTCGGGGATAAGGCGCCGGGGTGGTAATCTCTACTGACGGATTGGCTGTGTCCTGGAATTTGTTGGGCGACCACGGGATATTTCTTCTTTCGAGGAAAATTCGGCCCTGTGCCGATGGTCCACTTCCTCGGACTGGGTCTTGAGAGAATTTGAAACGGGTCGTAGATCGTAGTATCGTATGGAGGTTCGTATTGCATGATTTTTTAACAGTTCGAACATTTTTTGTGGGTTAGTCTAGACTTGGAAGTTGTCGTTAGTGATTTAGACTGCGTTGGCTTCAATCGATTCATTGATTTTTAGCTATCGTTAACATCAGAACGAAAGTATCAGATTTTCCAAAGCAGGAAGAGTAGCTTCCCGCAGGAAATTTTTGCGAACGCCTAAACCCGTGCAGACCGTGCCAATAACGAATTGGGGTAACTTTTCGGGTTCGACCCGCCATCAAATTAGCATACCGCTCGAGTACGTATCGAGGATTCCGCCGTATCTCTTCCGGGGGACCATCAGTCCCGTTCCCGTCGATAGATCAGCGTGATTCAGAAACAGCCGGGGCAAACACGGTAATTGGTATTGCATCACTATTGGTCCGCGGGGGTTGGTATAGCCGGTCGTTGCGTGTGTGGGTGGAAGAGATGGAGGAGGGGGTGAGAGATGTATACGCGAAGACGGTACCTAAATTGGCCGCGTTTAAATTGACCCCGGGGCGGTTGAATCAACGTAACAAGAAACGCTGGGGTTCCGGATTGATGCGGCCATCAGTAACCGTCTTCGAGGTCTGAAACCCTCTTCGACTTCGGTCGCTCACGCTGCAGGGGTTGTTGCGCCGGAAGCCTACCGCCTGGGAGTTTCGAAACGGAGGTCCTTCATGTTCCCGAGCAATTCACTTACTTTGATTTGATTGGCCCCTGCGCGTATGATCCGGTTTTGGCGTGCTCGCGATCTCTCTCTCTCTCTTTCTTTCGAAAGGGAAAGAGAGCCAGGGTGAGTAGAGCCCGATGGGGTGGTCGAAAGGGGAGGCTTTGGCATCGTGTTTTGCGAACCGCCGGCGCGGAGTTATATCGGCAAATCCCCGGCAGCAATCAACGTATTGGTTGTTCTTATTAGAGTTGGCAACAGCCAAAGTCTCTCTCTTCCCTCCCTCCACCCCTTTTCCGCCCGCTGTTTATGGTCCGCTACGTCGAACCTCGGCAGTTCCTTCCATTCGAGAGGATCCCCGACGTCTACCAACGTCCTAAACGAGCCGTGAGCGTATCCGGTTAAACCCGCGACTCCTGCCACGCTCGTTCGAACTCGCGCTTTAATCTACTCCCTCTTTATGATCCCGGGGAATCCCCGTCTAGCTGGCCAACAGAATATTTTTCAGAGAAAGGTGCTCCGAGCCATTTTCAATTGCACCGACGACTTCGTACGCCTGTGAAATTTAAAAAACAGTAATTCACTGTATTTCGCGCTACACGATTTACAATCTAGCATTTTAATTAAAGTACCAAGACAATTGTAAATTAGGAAATGGCTAAGCTTCATTTAGATTAACGAAGCCATTAAAAGTCTATTAGACTCGCAGTAATATGTTAGCAGACAATTCTTCGTGCTACAGCATTTTATCACTGTCTCGGGTGAACTTCCGCCAGCGAAAACTGTTAAAATAGTCTTGCTAGACGGTGGTGCTGGTAGAACCGAGTTCTCTCTCGCGAAAGACAACCCCAGGTTCCTTTCTAGTCGAACAGTGAGCGAGTCGAGCGAAGGTGCCACCCAGGGGGTGAGAATTTCTGACGATATACGAGGAGGAACGTTTTTTCTTTTTTTCTTTTTTTAAGAAACCGGTGAGTTATGGCCGAAATATTTCCAGTCTCAACCTCCTCCCTCTCTTTCTTCAGCACGTTTCTCTCTGCCAGGTTCCAACCCCTGTTTCTCCCTTCGCCCCCGTTCACCCAGCGAGATCTTCCTTCTCCCCGGATGAAACACGTTTCACGGTCTCAGCATAAAATTTATCCACCCCCTTGGTTAAACAGCCACGCACGCCTCTTCTTACTTTTCCGGGAGCGTGGCAGTCTTCTCTCCTCCCCTAACTTCGTTTCGCTCAGGATCTCCCACGGGGCGTGCGTAAACCCGGGGGTGAGAAGCTCTGCGATGGCTGACCGGCTCCTTCGAGGGATGGAAACGACGGATGG
The DNA here is from genome assembly GCA_028455615.1 of Lasioglossum zephyrum. Classification (NCBI taxonomy): domain Eukaryota; kingdom Metazoa; phylum Arthropoda; class Insecta; order Hymenoptera; family Halictidae; genus Lasioglossum; species Lasioglossum zephyrum. Next base: position 6,335,173 of record CM052333.1, read on the forward strand.
GAAAAGATCCAACGGCGGAGGCCCTGAAGAATCGATGCGATCCAACGATCTCGTACATCTTCCTTTCCATCCCCCGTCAGAACTAATTTCTTACCCCTGAGAACAGTGACAATCGCGTGCAAAGTTTGCCTTGCTCATTTAGGGGATGACTGAACCGCAGGATATTGATTTTGTCAGACGTTCGTGGTCTTGGGAAATTGTTTCTCCTCTGCTCGTTTTTAGGGGGTGAGAAAATGTTTATCTCGCCCTTTCCAATCATGTGGCGAACCCCAGACTCAACAATAATCTTGGTAACAATGATTTAATTATTTTACTGATTATAAACAAGTACAGAAAATTCCAAGAGAATTTTCACAAGAAAAAAATAGCTGCTAACGCATTTGCGAATCCAGCTCGTTTAAAACGGAACAGCGTATCTGCGAAGTTCCCCGCGATCGAAGAACGCGCATCCATCACGGGTAGGCCGGAATGAAGACGGAGGAGAGGAACAGTCGATCGAAAGTTAAAGAAACGAGTGGGGCGGTTGCGGCTGTACCTTGTAGCGTGGGAGGAAGGAAGGAAAGGAAGGAAGACAGGAAAGGAAGGCTGAGGGGGTCGCGGCCGTCTTATTTTCTGCTCGACGGAGACTTACGAGGCCGGCTTAATTGGCTGAAGCCCCGGTTTTATTTATAAGTTCGAGTCTATCGGCGCGCATCCCCCGCGTTTCTCGCAAGAGAAGCCTTCGAGGGGATGGATGCTGCTGGTTGCTATAACTCTAGGCGGGGTGGTGCTCGCAAGAAGGGTACACTGGGTGACAAATTATCCTTATGAACGATGCAATTTAACTAGACTGTGGATTTTATGCATTCGACGAAAAGTTTATATCAATGCGAAGACAGAACGACAATCGACAGTCGAGAAAATGTTTATCGCGAACAATTTTAAGAATCGATATCATGCAACAATTTCTTACGACATTATTATTCAAGTCAGGTTATTAAGCTCGTTCATTAAAATGTTCTTATACTTCAGATAGACAATTTTTATTTCGGATAAAGATTCACGGCCTAGCCGTAATGCTGCGGGTCATCCAACAACTTCTTTCGACATTATTATTCAAATGAGGTTATTAAGCTTATTCATTAAAATGTTCTTGTACTTCAGATAGACAATTTTTATTTCCGATAAAGATTCAAGGTCTAGCCGTAATTCTTCGTGTCATCCAACAACTTCGTTCGACATTATTATTCAAAATCAGGTTATTAAGCTCGTTTATTAAAATGTTCTTATACTTAAAATAGACAATTTTTATTTTGGATAAGGATTCACGGTCTAGCCGTAATTCTGCGTGTCATCCAACAACTTCTTTCGACATTATTATTCAAATCAGGTTATTAAGCTCGTTTATTAAAATGTTCTTATAGTTCAGATAGACAATTTTTATTTCGGATAAAGATTCACGGTCTAGCCGTAATTCTGCGGGTCTCGCGAGCCAGCGTGACAGCTCGAAATGAAAATCATGGGGATGTTGTGCAACGGCGAAGGGCGTGGAAGGGTGGATAGAGCGAGGAGAGAAGAGGATAGGGGTGGCGTTCGGACGCCGAGCCACTTGATTACATTGCGATAATATACATGACGCCGATATGAACTCCGGCTCGCCGTGTTGTTGCTCGTCCGACGCGATATTGTGTAATGGCCACCTGGAAATGGTCCAGTCCTCTGTCGCGCGCGCGCGACCGTAGCCTCTGTCGCGCTCTCGATAATAGATCGGCGCGGATACGATTGTAAATATGACGCGTTTATTGCGATTCCGATCCCTGCACGACCGTGAAAGTGTGTACGACAAGCCGCGAGATACCGAAGGCTAAACCCCGCCTGCTATGCGACCCTGTTTCCGCTTGTAATTCCGATCCGAACTACCCCCCGGGAAATTTGTGCACGTGGAACGAGACTCGCGATCGGATCGGTGAAAAATTTCATCGGTCACTGTGACGTTTGCTTTGCTGAGCGATGACGAGGGTGGTTCGTACTTCGATGAAGCCAGGGTAGAAGGTCCCGGAGAGATTGGGGTGGTTTTGTTGAGGCTCCTCGTTTCTACTGGTAACAAGATCGAAATCTGTATGTTCGGGGCGCTTTTTGACATTTCTTGGCTACGGAAGGGTTGGTTGCTTCGAGCAAATGACTTCCGAAGTTAGTGAGATTTAAATCGTACAGTTCAGGGATCTTTGTTAGATATTTCTTGGATAAGAATGGTTTTATTGAAGCAGTTGACTATGGCAACCAGATTTAAAGCGTAAACTTTAGGGGTTCGATACTTCTCGGCCATTAAAGGGTGGGTTGCTCCAAGCGATAGACTTCTAATGGTAACAAGATTGAAAGCATACACTTTAGAGGTCTTTGTTGGATGTTTCTGTACCAAAGAAGGGTGGGTTTCTGGAAGCGATAGACTTCCAATGCTAATGAGATTTAGATTCTTCACTTTTGAAGGTGTTCTCGAATCAATATACTTCGGCAGACGTACCCAAAAGCACAGCTAGAACGCGCGAGGAACGATTCCATCGGTTTCAATATCACCCCCGCCACTTATCTCGAGGGTACCGGCGGCGCGGCGTCCGGTCGGTTTCGGATTAATTATTCATAACAATTAAACCCTTCGAGTGAAATTAATTTCTCGGTTTATCGCGTAATAAGCGGCGATAGATGGGCGTTGGTCGCGAGAGGGGGGAAAGGGGTGTCGGGGGCGTGGCGTTTAACCGAAATTAATTGTTCCGAACGAACGAGTCGTAGTTGCCGGCCGCGGCGGAAAAACGAAAAGGGGTCGGGAGCTGAACTCGCGGCAGAAATCGTGGTTACACCACCGGTCCGTTTATACAGTTCGATATCAACCGTATGCGAGCCGTGCAAAAGGCAGAGAGACTGCCTTTACGGGCAAAAGGGGTTGGTTTTCGCCTCTCGCCGCTGGCAGAGGTGAAACCGGGAGGGTTTTTACGAGGCAGTAACGGCCGATAAGGTGAGCTTGCGCCCCCACAGACGGGTTTATTCCGGTACTGTACCCAAGTGGCTGTTCGACAGTACCTATCCCGGTTGTCGTACACTCCCTTACTTTCTCCCGGCACGGCGCGACTTGCCGCTCTCTATCTGAAACCGTTTACGCGCCTCTTCTCTGTTTCCTCTACCTTCTGCCCGTTTCCACCTCTTTCCACCGTAGAACGCCCACCTAAGAGCATCCTGGCCTCGTCGCGGTCTTATCGTGAACGTTACCAGGATTTCGGAAACCTCTCGGATACCCGGCTCGCTGCCTTGTACCGTGAACGCTTCTATTTGCTGTTCGCCGGCCTTTCAATGGGATCTCCGATCGGGCGATCTCGGATAACGCTACCGAGAGATCACCGACCACTCGGAAATAAGGAACTAGGGATTCGATTCAAGATTTTCTTCCTGTACTCGTTACGATCTCAACCTCCTCGCACAATTTTTGTTACATTTTATATATGATCTAATAATAATTAGTTCTGGAGCTTCGAATTAGGGTTACCTTCAACGTTCGTTACTATCACCCTTAACACTTGGAACAACTTTAACACCAGTTTTATGGACTACTAATGAACGACATTTTTTTATAATATACACCCCCCAAAAAAGGGAAATAAATTTTCAGGATCAATTTACATAGGAAAAAGTGGTAGCAGGGTTCCTGCAGGAATTAGGGTACCGAATCTAGAGTGGGGGTGTGTAGAGTCGCGGGTATTCAGCGTGTAAATGTTATTATTTTGTGGTGGACGGGCCGGAGCGGGCCCGATGAGGCCCTCGGGCCAAGTCTCGTCCGAAAAAGACACGCGATCGAGCTCGTTTGACCGTCTCGTTTCGTTTTGTTTGGTTGCAGGGGCGAACGGAATGCGCAGGCGCGGCCGACAGACCTACACGCGCTACCAGACGCTCGAGCTCGAGAAGGAATTCCACACGAACCACTACCTCACCAGGCGGAGGCGGATCGAGATGGCACACTCGCTCTGCCTGACGGAACGGCAGATCAAGATCTGGTTCCAGAATCGGCGGATGAAGCTGAAGAAGGAGATACAGGCGATCAAGGAGCTGAACGAGCAGGAGAAACAGGCGCAGGCGCAGAAAGCAGCGGCGGCAGCGGCCGCGGCTGCGCATCAGCAGCAAGCGGCCGGTGGGGGACCGGAGGGGGCCAACTAGGGGTACGCCCTGCACCGGAGCCCCCCTGACCACCCCACCACCAATCCACACCACCCTCTGCTAGCACCGCAATGTACACAGCTATATTAAAGGTGAGTGACTCCAATCTCCATCTCTCTCATTTTTCGGGGCCCCTACGAGGACCCCCCTCCAACAGGAAATGGTGCTTCTCCATCAGATGATTGTCAAATTCAGTTCCCTCACAGAAGAAACATTTGGTATTACATATATATTTATATATACATATATAGATAGATAGATAGATTACTTGGTCCCCGCAGAGTTTTAAGTTCACATACACCACACACACAATCTCCTTCTCTTTACAATCTCACCTATCGCCTAATTGCAGCCAATTCCAGCGGGTCCTACTGTTTTTATGGTGGGTTCCGAACCACCTTAGGCACCACAGTATTTAGATAGCACATGGAATATTTCCAGAGGAATCCGCAGTCGCGCGCTCTACCCACTGCGCGCCGAAATATACATATATATATAACATCGCATTTAACGACTATACGACTATACTTCATGAAAAGTCAAAAATCGTTTTTCAATATCAAAGTCGTAAGAACATTGAACTCGAGTGTTCTCCCAGGTGTATCGGACCCTATATTGATATATATAATATATATTGACAAAAGGAAATTCAATATTCAAGGTCAACATTCTGTAAAACTTCTTCTCATTTCTATACCCGTCGCTTGATCTTAATTTCTTTAAATAAATTGATGATTACGAGTACGGTTAATTCTGCAAGTTTTAATGCTGGATACAATTCTCGTTTCTTAACAGACGGAAGAAATTCTTTTTCCGAGGAAGAAATCGCAAAGATTGCCGATTTCAACCAAGTTGCTCAGATTGCCCCCCGCCAGACTGCTAAACGAGCAATTTCAGTCGGGTCCCTCCATCACGGTAATTTTCTTGCGAGTCGCGTTTATCGGTTGTCCACCTGCCGGCTCGAACCACCTTGTCCCGCGTTCCGGTGGAAATTACGGGGCCCCTTTTAATTCGCTATCATCGAACCGGCATCGTCGTCACGTCAGCCAAGAAATGTATCATCTCGTCCGATCGAGTTTCTTGTAATTTTATATCTAGACGGGATCGTTCCTCGGTAGTGAGAGAGATTTTCAATTTTTGCGCGTCTCGATGGCCGCTACCGAGAGCGGCCATTATCCGTGGGTAAAATTCGTAGTTACCCCGGCTTCCCATAGTTCGCCCAGTAATTTATGTAAATTCGTACGGCTCGTGAGTTGTTCTTCCTCTGCAACACACAAACTCCTACATCCTAGAACAAAAGTCTTCGGGCGATGTTCGAGGCCCCGAGCGATGTCTCTCTCCGAGGCAATCCATTGTTTTCTTCTTTCCAGACTGATATACGACCGCCACTTTTCATTTCCAGTGACACGGTGGCTTAGAAATGGCCGATTAATTCGTGTTTCTCGTGTCGCCCCGCGAATCTTAAGTTCTGCGCGGACTGTTCCTTTGGCTTTCTTTCAGACCACATGTACAGTTAACGTTGCTGGCAATTTTTCGACGGGTTAGACCCTTTAACAGACGATTCCATAGGGGATGAGACGCGTTTCATACATTTCACCACAATTTTATTCTTCTTCGCGTTCGTTCGCAATGCGTCATTGTACTCCGTTGCGTTGCAATTTTAATGATTCTTTGGTTGAACGCTGTTTGAACTGCTGGACATGTCAGTTCCATCAATTGCGAGACCTTTGTGTATCTTTTCAACGATCCTTACTTTCTTTCCTAGCTTTCTAACGGCCGATTTATTCCATTGTCGATGCACTGCACTCAAATGTGTTCGTAAAGAAATGTATACCATAGAAGAGACTATATATAACTTTTATTTTTTTGATCCCCTCAGGGTTATAATTCTTTTTAAAAAAACTCCTACTTCCCTTTCTTTCCATTTTTGCTTATCCTTACCTTACACTAATTATAACTAAAGATAGAGAGAGAAAGAAAAACGTTTATGTACAAAAGATACCTTAAAACTGACTTACTTACTACCCCACGCCCCTTCCTACCCTTAGGACTCCCATTTCCGATCTCTTAACATTCACGCCCACCTATTCTCCTTTCCAACCTCACCCCTACATCTTCCAATCACACCTTCCGATAGAAGAGACCATAAATGCCGCAAAAAGTTGTACATCAGTTATTGTTAGGGAAGATTGTTGCTAAGGGTTCGAAGAGTGGAAGTTCACCCTCCGTGACCGAAATCGTGGAGAATTCGGTGGCCTGTTCCACTTCCATCCCGCAATCTGGCGAGTCTCAAGTAAGGTGTACGAGGGAGGGAGACGAGACCACCCTTGGTAACCTAAATTCGAAAGGGTTGAAGCAGACCCGATGGTAATGGATTTTCCCAGGGCGTCGGGCACAGTGTTCCAACGGTGGTGGGCGAGCGCGCATTACGCCTTGATATATCATCGGAGGAAGTTACGGGGAACCTGAAGAAAATGTTGGCTAAAGAGTATTACGAATGTGGGCGGCTGGCTTTTAGCCGTTCCGGCCTTTAAAATTAAGTTTAGCCGGCACACTTAATGAGGATAAACCACCTGCGAGCGTGCCTTCATAATTCCCTAAGTTATTCTGTTTGCGTGCATTTAACTCGCGGCTGCCTGAACCTTCTGCATCTCAAGGGGTTGGCCAACACCCCCCTCGCAACCACCTGAAATGTTGCTCCATCGTGATTTTCGTGTTTCTTCTTTTCCCGGGGCTTTACCGCGGATACCGCGGACGTTAACGAAGCGGCTCCGCAATTTCCTCGATTTCGCACGGCTCTCTTCATCGACCCCTGCGTTCTCGGAAGTGGTTCTCTTCCTCCCAGAAAAGAATTCTCGCTTCTTGATCTTGCTCCATTTTAGACGCTTTTATCTTCTTCGAGCTTAGCCCAACAGCTCGTTTTATTCCCACTTCGCTGGCGAAATTGTTGTTCCCGTAATACATCGTTCCATTAATTTTTCTTCGAATACCCTGAAGTTCTCCCTTAACATTAAACATGTTAAGACATCATCGATGATTTCGCACGGCTCTCTTCATCAACCCCTGCGTTTTCGGAAGTGGTTCTCTTTCTCCCAGAAAAGAATTCTCGCTTCTTGATCTTGCTCCATTTTAGACGCTTTTATCTTCTTCGAGCTTAGCCCAACAGCTCGTTTTATTCCCACTTTGCTGGCGAAATTGTTGTTCCTGTAATACATCGTTCCATTAATTTTTCTTCGAATACCCTGAAGTTCTCTCTTAACATTAAAAATGTTAAGACATCATCGACGATGATTCATCGTGCGAAAAAAACATTTTCTGTTACGCCGTCCAGCTAAATTCCGAAATAGAAAATTGAGGGCCGTTTCTGGAGGGAAGAGAATCCGCGGTTCAATATTTTCCAGAAAGATCCCTTGAAGCGGTCGCACGAATTCCCAGAATATTCGGAACTTTCACCGTGCTTTTCACCGCGCGCGTTCGGTAAAAAAGGCAAAAGGGAAAACGGCTAAAAAAGAAAGTAGAAAGTTTCCTAGTCAGGTAAAAAAAAATAGGCGACACCCGTGGAAAACGTGGCGGCGAAGATGCGCCGGTATAATTTGTATTTTGGTGGAAGAGAGTGTTGGACCATTCATCCTCGAGAAACGAACGACCCTTCGAATTGCTTGTACAGGGGGACAACATCGGCAGTAAAAAAAGGTCTTCGGGGGTTTTCTGTGCTTTCGCCGGACTCGCCTAACCCTCGCAGGTTGTTCCTTTATGACTCGTTCCATGTTTTCTCGTGAAAAAGAGATTCCTTCGAAAACCGCTTTAGGTTAACTTTCGTTTCAGTTATGTTTCGCGCTTCCGCCATCATAATTAATGGAGTGCGTAGCCGTTAAACGGAACTTTCTTTAGAGAAACTATATACCGGCACGCTCCGCGTTATTGTCTTCGACGCAACATCCTTTTAATAAATTTCGAAATTCATTATATTATGTATTCAGGCTCCGTAAGAAGTTTCATATTTCGATGTTAAAGCGTGGCTCCTCGATTAGTAGACTGTGAATATTTATGCAAATCCGGCGTTTTAATTGATTTACTTATGAATTCAATGGGAACTTATTACCGCGCGTTAAACTTAGTTTACATTTTTATTCAATTAGCCTTTGCCAGTTGCATCCGCTATTAAGGCGCAATTCGCAGTCTAATAATGCGATATGGGGAACATTCGCGACACGCCGACAAAATGGGCACTTACGTTTTAATGGAATGGCTGCCAGACACGATTAAAAACGAAGTCAATACTTTTAATGTTCGATGACTTGGTTCGAAATCTCATTATCAGTCTACGGTGCGGTTAACGCCCGCGGTCGGAGAAATTCCAGCGATAATTCCCGGTCCTCCCAAATCATCTCTGTTCGACGGCTCGCCGAGATAAACGGAAAAGTTTATAAAGTTTCCCTTTGGCCGGGCAGTATCTCATCGGCCAGAGGAATTCGCCAATTAACCCTCACGAACTGCATCGTAATTGTAGGCTAGTCTTCCTAGGCGCCGATTCGACGATACTCTGCTCGACGTGATGTTTAATCGATGCACTCGCTCCTCCGGTTGTCGCAGTTCCCGATCGTTTGCCCGAAGGAGCCATTCTCCATTTTCAACCCTCGTATCGTTCGACTTTATACGTGACCGTCACGCGGAAATTTTACATACGCGAATTAGGATGATAATGCCGAATTGCCGGACGCGTTATCGACTGTGTCACGCAGCGCACGTTCTCATGGAAATCGGGCTGCCGATGGACGCTGGTTTAGGGCCGTTTTCGCGCGAAATTGGCCCCGAAACAACCCTTACGACCCTTTTCCATTTTCCCACAAATTGGGTTCACTGCGATTCCTGAAGGATTCGTTTCAATGTTCCATGGGCATCAGCTGGAATGATAGTATTCGCAAAATCATCTACCGAGCAATTCCGTCGACCCTCTTTTCTATTTTCTAGTCCGACAAATTAGACTTTTGTAGCGTCAATCTTCCAGCATGAAATATTTCTAGGCAATGATCTGTTGGAATTTATGTAAGAAAGAAAAATAATCTACTATTACTTAGTACCTTCAAATGTTTCTTAGATCGTCATTCATTTTTCCAGAACGATTCTTATTCGCGTCTTAGTTCTCGAAGAGTAAAGACGTGCCTCTCTACGTGAATTCAAATATGTAGATTCAAATAAAATTCAAATTATAGTTTATTTTTTATTTTTTATAGTTTCTTTTTTATATCCATGTTCCAACACGATCTTCGCGTATTCGCCCCCTTGACAAGACTCTCTCAACCACCTCTTCGATTTATCGGTCGTCCAGGCTACAATGTGATCAGATAAAGCAACAATTTTTAACGAGTGCGCTCTCGAGTCTTATTTTCGTGTTTGTACATCGGCGAAGTGTATCTAGATATTACGACGGGCACGATGCGAGTAAAGATAATCGGTGATTTCGTAATTCGTCGGCGAAACGATTGTTGATGTCTGTTCCATAACGACGGTTGAATATCATGCATAAATTGAAGGAATGCAACTATTATTATTTCCTCCACTGATCATGACCGGTCGACGGCAGGGCGGTATTACATCGAGAGAGGCGCTCTTTAGAATTTTGATTACAAGAAATTGTTTGTTCGCCGGCCGGAAACAATCAGTTTCTCCTTCCCACCCGTCGTTTATTTCGTCGGCTGTATTCTTTCTTGGGTCGGTAGGGTCTCTTCTCCTCCCGCGTTCCTCATCGTGCTTGGGCGAGAGGGGCGTTTTTCACCGGCGCAAAGTAGATCGTTAGCCGGTGCATGGAACACTGCCAGAAACTATAATCGCGTCACGCTCGAATAGTAGCGGTCGGCGGTGGAAGTAACGTCGGTATCGGGACGGGAAATCGATTAGCGCGACGATAAATTCCGATTTGAGTTATATTACCATATTAATTACATATTTATGACGTTATTTGTTAGAAGCGGCGGTGCGCGCGCTCGCGTCCGCTCCGCCTCGCGACCGTGTTTCTGTTGCATTGTTTCGCGCGCTCATTAAATCGCGCATTGATAGCGGGCCGCATTAAATTCGCGACCACGCAACCATGGCCTGATAATATAATGAGATATATACATATATTTCCCTTTCCTTTTTTCGTTGCGTTCATCTCTCTCTCTCTCTCTTCTCGCCCGTCGAATTTGCGTTTCGAATTTACATTTCATTGTCGGCGGGCCCCGGGGGCCTGACGTTTTTGTCGTTCCGCGTGCGGGGGACAGTGTCCAATTAAGAAAGGCCCCGCGCTATCGTGGCGGCGGAGTCACGGCCGAAGAATTTGACGGACCTCTAGCCGCGCTTGCTTCCATACGTCACCTTTTTTCCTCGTCTAAATAAAGAACGGGACAACGGCGAGCTCTCTCGCGGCGTGTCCCAGCCAGGTTCGGCTCGGCCCGAAACCGACCCGGTCCGCTCGACGATATACGCCAAGATAAATTTTGACAGTGAACAAGAAAAGGCAATTTAGAGGAATTTCGGCGATCTACTTTTATATAGGAAAGTTTGCCCGTATATAGCGGTGATAAATCGCCCTTGCCAGTCTGAAACCTAGAAATATTTAAAGGCATCCTCTTTCTCTATACCTCTCTCTTTCTCGGTTCCGATATCGTGTTTCCGAGCGGACGGCCAAAACGCGTCCGCGGTTTTCTTTGTGAACGAAGGTTTTCATGCGTTCCCGGTCGAATAATATACTCGTCGATGGGAGAATCATCGAGCTCCTCCTCGCGGTATTCCCCACCGCTTATTTCTGGGATCTCGTACATCTGCGTTAACGATGGAATTGGATATGAATGATTCATAGAGAAAAGTAGAGCCAACGTTGGTACGAGGAGTGGGTCGGCAAGTAGTATGAGCGATCCTTTATACGACCAGCTATCCCGTTGACGGTATAGCGATGCCATCTAGTGGCTCTAACGACATCTGGCTTAATTATGGCCGCCTCACCCCTAGCTCTCGAGGGCGTGGTTAAGGCGGGGACGCCCGGCGACGACAATTTCGTCGCATTGGCTCGTCACCTTTCACCGTCTACCATGCCACTACATTTTTCTCCCGTGAAAATAAAATTCCACTGACTTCTTTTCGTTCCAACGATCACCGGGAAACGTCTGGAAAAGGTTGGAAAACAGGTAGAACGGGTCGAAATAATACTCTGGTTGGTGTAGTACTCCGCGGCACTATTTTTCGTTAATTGCTCGTTTCCGTCGCAGATGGCAGCACGGGTCAACGCGTCGCCGGTCGACAAAGTGGTTGGTCTGCCTTACCGACGCCTCAATCGGTACGGGACGTAATTTAGAGCCGCTCCTACTTACCGTGCTTAACGCCATTCCACGGTAGTCCAATGATTGCCGGTAATGCGTTTTATGGTTTGTTTTTATCGACGCGGTCGTACAGTAACTTACAGTGCTGTTTCTGGTTCTCAACGTCGGGCTCCCCTGTTCCAGACCCAGGGGAATTCCCGGCTCGTGTTTCCACATAGACGCGGCCGTATATGTGCACACGATGTTATGTGGTCGAAACGAGTCTGAACCTGCCGCGTTTTCTCTCGCATAGTGGATTCTCACGATTATTCGTAATGACGTCGCCTGGTAATTTAGGCGGTCCTGTAGCGTTCCGAATAAATAAAACAGCGTGCGATTTTATTGCCACCGGTAAACTCTGATTCCGACAGATTGATGAATCCTCATCGTCCTACTCTGTCCCCGCCCCTAATCCCACCACGTTTCTCCATGTTGCCTCGGCGGGTTCGAGCCGACTGCTCGGTTGCTCGTCAACCAACGGGCCCGGGGATCTTTATTGGCTGTAAAGGAAGACATTTTACGATCCATAAAAGCGTTTATAGCGCTCGAGCAGTCTTACCTCGGTTCTTACACCCCAGTTATATCCATTACCCCTTCCGCGGCCTTCCAAGGGCGGCCACCGGCACGCGCGCGCTCTCGCCGACGCCGCCTTCGAGATTTACAGGTTACGCTCCCGGTAACACCTCGTAAACTTGGCTTAACGACTTTAACCGGGCCTAACTGCTTCCTTCCTGCAATCAGACCCTGACCTACCTCCCGCGCAGACGTCCTAGAAAAATTTCAACGCCACCACCTGCCGCGTTCAATGCCATTGTCTCGTCCGCAACGATTCACCGAGTAATCGCACCCTATCCTTTACAACACCTGCAAACCCTTCCTTCGACCGTACAAACTACCGGGACTAATGACCAACCCCTTTGACAATAGATAAGTAGCCTTCCGACACTCAAGACCCACGGGAGGTAGGCGCAACAATGATCTGTTTTGCCCAAAGGACCTTGGGCTGTCACAACATCTTAATGATACTGTTTATTAAAGACCTAATGGCCTTGGGGGTTTGTATACAGACTTAAAGTCTAGGGATCAATACCTGACGATGAGGACAAACAGCACAACGGTGTACCTTTTCGAGAGTAAGACTACGGTCATCAGCTACCTGAATGCCGATTATTTGTGAATCAGAGTTGGCTAAGAAAAACAATGACGATAGCGCCATGTGGATTGTTAATATACCCGCGTGCAGCAGGTGCGTAGAATTTAAGTTCGAAGCGGGGCAGTTCGCGTCTCCGATGGCAGAGGCGTGGAACCGCTGGTGTCCGCTGTTTTATGATTTGTTTTGATTACGGTTCATTACCATTTTACGCCTTTCGCTGCCACGTAACTGGCTGGCAATAATTCTTCGTTGTTGATTCTATCGCGACGTTTACGACCGTCATTATTAGCTGATACCACTTGAACTCTCGTAAAGTCTACGCCCGTGCGATCCGGCTCGTCCGGGACATCCGCCTGCACGCCGGCCGTTGGGCTGGCCTGTGCAGGGGGCTTCCCCCTGATCCATGGGGTCCCCCCTCGTGCTATGGGGATCACTCTCCCTCTCTCTCTCTCCCTCCCATTTGTTTTGGTGGAGGGGAGACTTACGAGTTACGGGATCGTCCGGCAGATCGCGCCCTTGTACTTTGGCTACGTCTTAATGCCATACTTCATTTATCGAGGCCTCTCTCATTCTCTCTGGCCTCTTATCTCGCCACGAGGAATCATCGTAGCCCTGAGCCTCTGCAACGATCTCCTCTACGGGGCTCTTCGTTCCTCCCTCTCCTCTCTTCCACTCGCTCTCCTCCACTTATTATCTTCGCTTTCATTTCGTGCGCGCTTACTTTCTGTCGTAAATTCTGGCCCGCGAACGACCGGGAGCGTCGTATCGGACCGATCTTGATGATTTCCGTATAAATCCAACACGCCGAGTAAATTTATCTCTAGCCGGACGGACGAATAATTGGATTTTGAGAAATGTCCTCGCCGCCGTGATCCCATCTCGCTTCGGAGAATTCTAGTTTTTCGTCGCTCGTCCCGCAACCCGCATCGGCGATCTCTTCACGCTCCGCGCTCGGTTCGAGACCCTGAGGTTGTACTGAAAATTATCTTACTGTAATTCGAAACAATCTTCGCATCACTAAATATACCACAAGCAACTCGCTCAATTCTTATTTCTCTCGTTTATAAAGTGCTCTGGCATCTGGAGTGAAAATACAAAATAAAAATTTCTTTATTCCAATTTCACACTCGGAAATTTCGTTTCGTTAGTGCAACTTGCTGCACCCAATGCACAGTCACGGTCCCAGCAGCCGAGGATTAGAGACGACCCAACAAAGAGCCTAGCAGTTACACGCAACCTTGTGTAATCCCTGGTTAAAATTCCTGCTTGAAAAGCGGTTTCCGAAGCTGGACCCCCCAAAAATCTTTCCAAATTCGTCGTACGCAATTACTCGAACGTTTCCCGCTCCCAAAAGAGCACTGTTAAGAACCTTTCACTTGGTTCCCCTGGGATTAAGTGTTCCAGACTTATCAACTTAATGATCGCGATTTAAATACAAAAGGTTGGATCATATTGTAGTTTCCATAGTGGTACTGCTGCTAGTAACGTATTTGCCGGCGAAGGAGGTCCGCCTGTGGCCTGGCCAAACAGGCATAAACAAAAGCTTTTTCGCGGCGCTTTGATAGCTTAATAACCGCGGCGCTGATCCGGCGGAAGGCCCGAGGAAGTCGCGAATTTCGTAAAACCCGGTTTTGTACAGCCGGGTATTAGCATTTAAAACGTGAACAGCGCCCCGTCTGCCGGCGCCATTGGTCCGCATTTACACAACAATGAGGGGGCCGCACTCTAAAAACTCCCAGAATCCCCGGGCTCCGAAGTCAACGGAGGAAAGAGCGGCAGAGACGGCGGATGAAAAAGAAGAGAGAAACGGAGAATCGTAACGCCATCTCGATCTTTTCTTTGCTCTCTCGCTCCCCTCTCGCCCACCCTATGCCCCCCTATCGTGTCTCCGGTTCTCTCTAAAGTCTCACCGTCTCTCTTCGCCTTTCTCTCTCTCTAGCGTCTCTCTGCCCCGCTGCCACGGTTTGGATTTCGAGTTAGGAGGACCGTGTGGGTCGTAGAACGGGACAAGAGAGGCCTGACTAGAGAACCTCTCGCAACACAAAACCTCAGGTTTCCACGAGGCTCCTTTTTTTTTACTCGGTTTTCGGGTCTTGGCTAGCCGCAGAGAGGAGATGGCATATACGCTTCGTCTGGCTGGATATTTCTAACACACACGATACACACGGACGTACCGTCGAGCCTGATGGCCGGCTGCGGCGTTGCCAAATTATCTTACGTAACCGCTTAATTTTTCTCTGGGCAAGGATCGTTCCGATTTTTTTTTTCGACCGCCAGGCTCATTCACTCTGATCGCCATTAACACTTTCGCGGTCGACGATGTAATTGGCTGTCCGATCTGCAGATTATGGCAGGTGGGAGGGCTCTCGACTCTGCGTCACACCTTCGCAACCGATGACGTTCGATTATGCTTCTTCTTGTTGCGTAGGTGGTTGATAATCTTTGCGATATCCGTTGTAATTAAATGACACCGAGAATGTACCGTGTTAATCGTTTAAAGCAGGCTGTGGAATTAAGACGTGGTACGATGAACCATGCGCGTTTATTGTGTTGTATCGTTTTAAACGATGTACATAAGTGTAGCTTGAATGATTTAGCGCAGAGATATGATTTTAATAAAATTAATAAGAATGTAGTAGGATAAAAAAAAAGTCGATTGATATTTTTAATATAATAAATTTGGAATTGCGCCTTCTGTGTGGACAATCGTTCGGTATCGAGCATAGTCCCGTCTTGGACTCTGCGATTCACGACTCGTCGCGTGGTTAAGCGCCGGGACGAACGTTTCACGAGCAGTTTTACGCCTTCTTCGTGCCGGTGAACAGAAAAAGTACTGGCTCGCCGGTTTTCTGGTACGTGTCTCGTGTGCGCGATTACACGGTTCGTTTAACGCGGCAAGAATGACCGTGCCGCGATGTCCATCAATCTCCAAACCCGCTCATATCCTGTCCTGGTCGGCGAATAATTGCCGGGCCGATAACGCGGCGTCGCCCCAGCGCTAATTAAAAAGTGAACGGCCGCGTTAAAACGGATATCGGCTCAGCCAGGGAACGAAAGAGACAGGGAGAGAAAGAGAGAACGAGACAGAGGCACACACGATGGTTGATTCCAACGCCAACACCATCTCGCTCGTTTCCAGTTTCGGACGCCGGCTTTATTTATACAGACCACCCGGGAGCAAGATCGCGTTGAAATAAAGTGGTACGAGCTAAACGTTCCTTGACCGCGCGAGCGCGTGATAAATATCCCGCGCGGAATTTATCATTGTTCACTTTACTTTATCGCGGGCCGAGATTAACGTCCGCATGGCGAGCGACTTCTGTCAATTTTCTCGTTCCCGCCTCGATCTTCCTTCTACTCTATCTTCTTCCTATCGTTAATTGCTCCGCATTATCTACGAGCGGTTCCTTTCATTTCTCCGAATTTATTTCGAGGATATTCTCGATTTCATACTCAATTTTATGAAAATTGAAAAATGAGAAGATTTTGTTCATTACGGGTATAAAAAGAATTTTGTTCGTTATAGGCATAAAAAGAAACTATGAAGACTATATAAATTATAAATTGAATTTTTATTTGAATCTATATATTTGAATTCGCGTAAAGAGGCATGTCTTTACTCTTCGAGAACTAGGACGCGAATAAGAATCTCGAAATTAAATCAATAGTATAACCTACTAAGAAATACTAGATTTTTTTTGTTTCTTACAACAAATTCCAACAATTTCGCGCTACGACTACAATGATCGAAAGTGCTTTAGTATTCGACCCGTCTTCGAGCCGGACTGTAAAAAGTCCGAACGAGGATAACCTCATCATCCCATTATGATTCGTCGAAGTTTCGGAAGAGTCGTGAAAGTCCGAGAAATTTTATCGCCGGCGCAGATGTACGATCAATGAATTATAGTTAATGTTAAAGCGTCTCTACGAAGATTCTCTGTGTAATGCGTTCATTGTGCGGCTCCAGGACCCTCCAGTGCATCAGCTTTTCTTCGTCCCCCTTGTACCGGTCGTCCTCTCCCCGGGATCTCGTTGTCGTCGTCACACATTGCAATATTGAAATAACCTTTCTAGACTCTTGGTAAAGTTCCCGCAAAACTTTCTTACGTTCGTGAACCCCGGCACAAAGCCGAGCAACTTGGAAATTGTGTGCGACCGAGAGGGTGGAACACGTTGCCTAATTGCGATACACTCCGCGGGACGCCTGGCTCTCTTGAAAGATGCACTTACAAGTGCAAAGAAACCTCTTTAAAAAAAACACTGGATGCACGTGGCGTCGCATTTTTTCATTTTTATGCTGCCCTTCAGGCTGACGGAGAACGATTTTCAAATGCTATCTGAAAATGATGTTTGATAGTTATTAATCAACTTTTACTAATTTAGTTGAGATTAAATTAATTTTACAATTCTGTTGTTATTTTCGATTATATATTTTTATGAATATAACTATAAGCGTTGAATGCGTGTATGTACGCGTATTAGCAAACAACCCTATAAGTCTAAATAAATTTCTAAGAAGTTCAGAAAAATCGTCGAATCATTTCGACGTCGAACGGATTTAAATCGAACGGGTATAATATCTGCTCGTTTCACCGGCAGCTTGAATCCCGCTAATTCGTGTCCCGCCGACTTCTAATTACCTTGTCCAGCCGTAGCACACGAAGAGCGCGAACGGAAGGGGTTGTCCCACAATCAGCGGGATCCATCTTCTCCCTCTGATGGCGTTGAAACAGTGAAGAGGGGTCGGGACTTCATAACACGGCAATTGGCGAGGCGTTTGGGGGTTGCGGAGGTGGGGTTCAGAGACAATAGCCCATACACTCGACGGGCACAGAGTAACCGTTGGCGTGGGGTATCGCAGCGTGGCAGAAGGTTTAAAAAGAAGCGGGGGCGTGTTTGGCCGCTTCCTGCTTGTCCCCTTCGTTATTCTAATGCCCCGCGAACTTTCGCGCATCTTCGTAAATCACTGTGGGAGGGGTCTAACGGTAGCCGGTGCATCCTTCTACAAAATAATCCCGACATCGGTATGCTTCCCCCATGAAATTCCCGACGAAAAGCGGACGCGAGTCGAATAAAAGTTTCGAATGAAAGTTTACGTTTCTTCATCGAGTAAATCATATTCTCCGTAGCCCTACCCTTAAAAGAGCGTTAAAAGTTCAGGTGGTGTGAGCGGTGGCGAAATATGAGAACTAATTGCAACGCACTCCGCGGGGAGTTGAATCTGTAAAGGGGGTTGGAATTCGGGAGAGGGGTGGTCCGTCGGGGTGGTGGTGGTTCTCTTCCTCCTCTGTCCGTTGGAAAACTTAAGAAGGAACCGGAGACGTAAAAGGGGGACGGACGCAGCCAACAACATAGTTATATGCCCGAGCATGCTGCCAGCTACGCCGGCGTGTTTTTCATTTTCTTTATATCACCCTTGACGCTCGTAAAACCATTACCCGTGACCGAGCGAACGCAACTTCTATGGAAACCGTATCGGTGTGCACACGTCCACACCGGCGCGCTGCGCCGATCCGCGCGCGGTCTTTGATGATACTGGAACTTCTTCTGGAGCTTCCTCCATCCCATCTTAAGAGAGAGAGAGAGAGAAGCGAACCCAATTTCCTTGGCGACAAGCACCCCTCGGATTTCCTACGATCTCGAACTCGCTTCCACGAGCGAGCATCGGTGAGCTCTCGTTCGCCCACGGGATGGATTCAGGCTTGCTCGATACCGATTACTCATGCTCCTCCCTCGACGTTACTCGACGCTGCGCCGTGGATTTGCCTGATGATGACTCTGTTTGGTGCCGGGACGCTTTGGATTGGACATCGAGGGGCTATTATTTAGGGAAAACGATTCATTCTTCTTATTCTGGGGTGTGCCTTTGATACGTTTGTACCTCTGGCTTCTGGACTACTGTTCACGATCATTTGATCCTATTGATACAATCGAAATCATTAAAAACTTCAATTACACATTACATTGAAAACGACATCGTATATTAAGTATAACAAGAACGATTAAATGTCTATTCTGTAGTTCATAATCGTTCGCTAGATTTCAGGCACATCTTTTCCTGTACGGATCATTATCGCAAAGCATTGGCGATAAAGCGTCAGTTTAATTTCTTTATTGGTTCGATAGTTTCCCCATAGCTTGTTAAACTCGTACCTCCGAAATACTCGGAACGGTCCATTACACTCGAGTGTTAAACGAGAGAGAAATAGGGAGGAAAAGAGAGTGAGATAGAGGCAAAGAGAGCAAAGGAAAGAGAAAGAAAGGGATACTCCGATGTGTAGATAAGTCAGTTAGCGACTCGCTCTAGCGCGTTCCAGTGTCGAGGCTTTTTTGCGTAGCTCGCTCTCTTATTGCTCTCCTCTCTCCTTTGCTCCTGCTCACTCCTGGCGGGTGATTCATCATCGGCGTCGTCCTCTCTCCTTTCTCTGGCTCGGTTGGCTGGCTGGTCTGGCTGGCTGGCTCGCTTGCTTGCTTGGTTTCTGGCTTTCTGGCCCCTCGACCCCTCTATACCCTTGCACCCCTTTCTCACTCGCTCTCACTCTATCTCTATCCCTTCTCTGTGCTTCTCTCTGTATCTGTCTCCTCTATCACTCGCTCCTTCCTCCTCTTCCTTCTCTCGGACCTATGTACTCGTTTTACTCCTACACTGGAGCCGTACCAACATGCAGTTCTGGCTCGGCAGGGCGCTCTTTCTCGCTGTTGGCTTATAGGTATTCCCGCATTTCTCCCCGGCACATCCTGGAGTCTGCGACCGCCGAGATATCTGTACTCATCCGCTTAAAATTTCAAGCGGACTCGCGCCGCTGCAACCTGCTCGATTCACACCTCCCCGTGACGGTTTAATATCATAGATATCGTTTCCCTCTAATCAGCTTCCGGGAACCGGGCTAATCAATTCCTACTTCTTGAAATCCCAATGGCCCACTATCGAGACTCTCTCCGATCAGTCTATGCTACGGTAACAACTTAACAGCAGATCTTTTTGAGAAATAAAAATGCTCAATGTTTGCAATGCTTTAAATTGCACGAACCATTTTATGACTTCTAAAACTTTTCAAGATATGCCAGAATATAAAATTCCACGGACTTGAATACGATTGTTATTTATTTCATATCTTTATTTATTTCCACTTTCTTGAAACTTGCCTGCATAAAATTAAAGATTGCATAAACAGCTACTATTTTATGGCTTCTAAAACTTTTCAAAATATGCTAGAATATAAAACTCCACGGAATCGAATACGATTGTTATTTATTTCAGATCTTTAAAGGCTACTACCACTAAAAATAATATTTCATTTGTTCCCACTTTCTTGAAACTTCCCTGCAAAAATAAAAGACTGCATAAATATCTGCAGTCTAGTAATAACCTCAACCCGTGATCACAGTCTGTAAGCAATTCTAGTCACACTCTTTCTTTACGTAACGCTACATTTTAATTCTCCCACGTAGATTGTGGAAGAAATGAAACATTAACACTGACTCAACGCCCAACCCTTATGCACACCCCTGCCCGGAGCGACGCGTTGGTCAAACACCAACGGTTCCCTTTCGACCCGAGGACATTCCCCGATGTATCCCGTCGCACCCGGCCCAAGATATCTGCGCAGCCAGGTACACCCACTATAAGGGCGAGTGCGCGTCGCTATAAAACATACGAAACGATATATTACCCGGCGATATCACTCTCCGGCACGAGGCGATACGGTAATATTTCGCCGGGGGAGAAACGCGCTTGGAAATGTTGCCAGTGTCGGCGGTGTAAACACTGCGGGGGCACGGCAGAGATCACCGTTGCCCGGGACTGGAATAAAAGGGGGGTCTCACTCTTATATCCTACTCACTCTATCACTCTCTCCGTCTTTCCTCTGGTTACTGACGTGTTCCTTCGTCAACGCGATCGAATATGATGCTTTTCTACCGCGGCGCAACGTCCGACACCAACGATTCAATTATACGAGACACGGAACTGTGCTCGTGCCCGTTGCTCCAACGATTGATAGCCGTGATCCTGGCGACATACGCTTCGGGTTCCCTTAGAATCGCGTGGGCGTCAGTCTGCGAAGTGTAGAGACGGTAGGGACACTTTCTGAAAGTTCAAGGAAGTCGACTTTCTTTGGCGATGTTAATTCCTGCTGCAGTTTTCTAGGCATAACATGAAACAATCACTTAAAATGGAAATTGTAGCGATGTGACTTCCAATGTGGATGCGCCTTAATGGAAACAGGAGGAGAAAGAAAGAAGAATACATAGATTGTATTAGAATGTGAACAGTAAACCTTTGTTATATCATTGATATTAATTATTTATTTATATATCTATATAAAATAGTAATGGTGATCGTAAATAATTTCCCCTTAATCACGTTGCTTTATCCACCGTACAGCGAGATCCTCCAACAGAAATATTCGAGTAACATATTTGTTCTACTATTATAAACCTATTGGATTGGATAAGCAAGAAAATTAATTCCTTTTTTTAGTCTGGTTTGTTGCAAGTGAAGTATCAAGTATTTATATCGAACAAAGATCCGCAGTCTGCTTATGAACGAATGTCCTCGTTTCACTTACCCGGCCACCAAGGGGGTGACTCAGCAAAGAATCGTGCGCATCTCCAACCGCATGTTCCTTCAGTCGGACTTCAGACTTGATTTGTCGTGGAGCTCGATAAGAGCTAAGGTTCGGGGCTGTCGATTGCGTGTATCGAGTAAAACTGCGGTCCTGAAAGATTTCGTGGTCGCCGAGCGGGAAGCTGGTAGGATAGCTAGGACCACCTTCGGTTCGGAAGGTGGGATTCCGGTAATTCGACGCGTTCGGTAGAACGGAGGAAGACCGATGGAGCCTAACCCCATAGGGGAGCGAGGAAGAGGGTTTTCCTGTGGGATGGGGATGCCGGGGCTAGACAAGGACAAGCGACAGGGAGAAAGAGATGGATAGATAGAGAAAGCTTGATACAAGGAGAGAGAGAGGGATAGTGGGTTGGGTGTACCGGGGGATAGAGTAGGGGCGGGAGGGCGTTCCACGGCACCCTGCATGGGGTAGCTTGCAACCTCACGCGACACTAGAGCCATCTATATCCCCGGAGATTTATGAGTTCCTGGTGCAGCGGCTGCTCGCAGCAACTACACACCGCCAGGAGAGTATCGGGTCCGGGTACGGTGTTGGTGCTGCCCCCTGTCGCGACGGGCGTGCTGTTGCCCCGCGGGGGTTACGCGCAATTCGCGCTCGTGCAACGTCGCCCTGATAAAAAACCTGCGACTCGATCTCAATCCGATGCTTCTGCGAACTTCCTCTCTCTTTCTGCCGAGGCTCCTCGCTCTGTGTCCCTTTGAGCCCCACACACCCCCGCGCGGCGCAGACCATCGCCGACACGCTGCGCCGAGCCCGAGCTCTGCTGGTCGGTTCGTTTGTTGCTTCTCTCTGTCCCTGTGCGTTGTTTTCCCTCTCTTTTCCTCTTTCTCTCTCTCTCTTCAGTTCATTCGGTTTCTCTCTCTCCCTGTCTCTCTCACTCCTCCGCCTCCTCGCGGTCTCGGAACTTGAAATATCGATCATCATTGTGTTCCCCGCGCGTTTATGGACTGCGAACGCATTGAAATTATAGTTCCACGCCGGTGCGGGGGCTGCGACCGCGAGCCCGCTAGCCTCGCGCCGAACTCGGCCCCGTGAAGAATGATCACCGGCGTCGTTCATCATACTTCCGTGCGTTTTTTCAATTTTTAAATGGTACTGCCTGGTGGTGATTGCGGGGCGGTTTTGGTAAGTAGTGGTAGTTGCCGACGATCGCGCCGTCGGCTTTTTCGGGAGGGTGGAAACATGATTTTGCTCTTTAAGGTCTGATCTATAGTTATATCGAGACGTGTTCTTTCAATTTTTCACTGGTTCTGGTGCTGTAGGGGTGGTTTTTTGAGTAGCGACTGTTGCCCCGTTTTTTATGGGCACGGTACTTCTTTAAAACTCACCCCGAGATTAGTGTTTCATTGTAGAGGGGTCTGGGAATGTAATAGGGGATGAAGGATTTGGTTCGAATCGGTTTTTAATTCAGTGCTTTGAAAAAATACTAACTACGATATACCAAAGGACAGTAATATTGAAAATAGTAATATAATGATAATAAAATAATATGAGAAACGAAGACAGAGAAAGAAAAGAAACTGACCAATATTCGTATGTATAAATTGCAGCCTGAAATACAAAGATAATTTCGAGTAAAAAGATAAAATGGAGGAGAAGTGGTGACAATAAAGAAGTATAGGTTGTGAAGGAAAGGATCGTGGGATAGAAACGGTGTGCGAAAGGAATCGGGATGGGAGAATCGACGGAAGGAAAGGCACTCGTGGGTCGAGATTTTTCAAGTGCCCCCTCGACGCGGCCGTCCATTCGCACAGCCCGCGATATCCTGCAGGGGTAACCGATGAAAATAGCGCGAGAGTGGGGTTTACCGGTGGCGGCACGAGGGTACGGTACGACGACAACGATATGAGTACCGGTATCTACCTACCTATGCTTCTGCTCTCCAACCCGAACGCCCCACCCTCTTGATGCGGCCGGTTTACGAGCAACCTGTGGTAACGAGAGCGATAGATAATAACCGCTCCGTGCTCAACCCCATCCCCTTTCCTCTTCCTCTCATGCTCTATCTTTCCCTTCTTCTCTCGCACTCTCATTCTCTCTCTCTACTATTTCCCGATGCCCGACCCCTCGCACGTTCATATTACCTTCGGTTATTTTTTCTCGATTCGCTCGATACGATTTCTTCGACACTTACCATCCCCGCTCTGCAAACCTTGCGCTATTCAATTCTCGCGATTCGTTTTCGATCTCGTATTCGAGGTATTTTTATGCTCTGTTTGCTGATCGATTTTTTGGGATATACCGGGCCATGCGGTTTTCATGAAACATTTGTCAAACATTAACGCTAATTAAAATTCCAAGTCAATATATGAATATTTTTTTTGCCATTCACAGAAGATGAAGAGTGGAGAATAAATATCAATGGTAAACTTGTTGAATCGTCACTTCGTCACGGATATTGATAAAATTTGTTTCGACAAGTTTACCGTGAAATTTCAAAGAATCCGGCAACAGAAAATATTTTTTGGGAAATAAATGTGGGTAGCGCCCAAAGAGGAATTTATAGGGAAGTCATAGTTATCCGGGGTGTGCCTTGATCCCAGAGTGACGGATAAGGTTGTTTTGCCGGGCGTCGCATCAAGATTTGTGCTCTCGGTTTTTGCGAGCTTTAAGCAACATTAGACTCTCGACGTAAAGGCACGCGGAACGGGAATTTATTGCGGCTTAAAAAGTCCGGCTTCCTTCGGAAATCCTGATAAATGCGCGAAGAAGCAACGCTCGTGTACGTACATTAAACTCACGGATGCCTGCTCGTTGCGCACAGCTACGCCGGAGAAGCTAGAAGGCGATGTGACTCTAGGCCGAAAAGCAAACTACGCCAAAAATGAAATACCGTCGCGGTACAAACAAACCTAACAGTTATGGGGGCGGTTCCTGTAGCTCCTTGAATAAATTCCAGGGATTTCTTCCTATTCGATGGCGACATCTTCGTGCGACGTCGCTATAATCCCTCCTTGACTTCTCACGTTTGGCCAATTTTGCCATTAAAAATTACAATACATTCGCAAACTGGTAAACATCAGCATTTTATTTCATTGTTCTTAAAAAGGAGTGGGTCATAATGATATGTCCAAGACATAAAATGTTGTGCCTGATTAAATATATTAAATTCTAACGAACTTGCATTTCGATCTAAACACTTCAATCGGTGCTACAACAAAAGAAAAATCGTATAACAGCATCGACATACATTTTCTCCCAGAACGGTTCCACCCTCGCCCCAGTGAAGACATTTAGCTCGACTAAATTCCGGGCAGTAAAAAGGTAAAAATCAATTTCGATGGGATTACGTGAACTGCGAAAAAATCAGTCGATAGGAATAAAGGAAATAAACGGGAGCGCTCGTCGAAGACGAATAAGTTCGGTGGGATATTCGTAGACGAGCTCGGAGAAGGAGGAGGAGGAAGAAGAAGAAGAATAAGAAGAAGCGGGTCGTATAAGAGGGGTAGATTGAACAGTTGGCGCGAGTTTGCGGCTGTAAAATGTGCCGACCTTGCCAAGACCCGGGGGAACATCCTCTCTCCTCTACCTTTCCGTTTCTTTATCCGCCTTTGTCAGAACGCCCGGCGTGGAGCGGCATGGCAAGGCAAGAGCCAGGGCAAACAACTTTTTCGAAATCTCGCTGCAGAAATAAAGAGCAACGCTTCTGCTTCCGTGGGCATCCGTGATTCATCCTCTGGCGTCCACGATCGCGAGCGCCGCCGCTCGAGAAATGACAAATAGCGACGGGAAACCGGGAAAGAATCGCGCGGGAATATAAAGATAAACAGGAACGATAATGCCGAGGATATTGTGCTGAAGAAACAACTTCGGAATCGCGAAACACCGAGATCTCATCTCGGAGAAACTTCCAGAGTGACCCCTTACCTCCTCGTCTCAACCCTTAACAATGTGGCATACTGATGTCACGCGAATAGTTAGTCAAATGGCGTATAGACACATTGGTAAAAATATGTTAATATGCAATAAGTTGGTAGATATTAATTAAGGAATTTGTAAATAGTGAGTCTCTATTTCTATGTTGTCTAGGTTTAGCGCCATGTGGCACTCTTCTTTGTCTCAAGCTTTAAAAGCATTGTCATAAATATTTGATGAAATTGGTTAATTGAGATGCTCTTAAAACTTGAATAACTGAAACTGCATTAAATAAAATTCTTTACTATCATTCAAAATCTCTCTAACTAAACGTAAAAAGTCACCCTTCGTAGCTA
The DNA here is from genome assembly GCA_028455615.1 of Lasioglossum zephyrum. Classification (NCBI taxonomy): domain Eukaryota; kingdom Metazoa; phylum Arthropoda; class Insecta; order Hymenoptera; family Halictidae; genus Lasioglossum; species Lasioglossum zephyrum. The sequence continues at coordinate 6,360,680 of CM052333.1, forward strand.
AGGCAAGCCATCCAGAAAGATTTGCTAACACGGAGCAACAGCGGAAGTGAAACGAGACGCGAGAAGGAAATCTATTGTTTCCGTTGGTAGTTAGGAGAGATCTCACTTTCTCTGCGATTCCTAGCGAGAAGCTAGTGGATCGTCCGGAAGCTGTAAGGGACTGTGAAAGGGCAGTATCATCGACATCTTCGGGCATCAAAAGGTGGTAAAAGGGTGGATTCGAGGGGAGAGAGGTAGCAGAAGGCAGAGCCGGTTATAAAAAGGAAGACAAACGACGGGGAAGAAGGCAAGAACGGAACTGGCAGCGGATTGGCAATGCGCTGGCTCGGTGTCCTCTGCCATTCCCTGCCTCAGAGAGACCTCCACCCCGTTCCAACCCCTTTCGCTCTTAACGCGGGCTATCGATATCCCCGAGATACAGACACCAGGAAAGCTGGGGCTCAACGTGCGTGTGCCTGGACAAGGCACCACGTGCATTCATCCCATTACAAAAGGAGCTGAACCAGCGCCGGACGACCCGACCCGTCGTGTCCTCGACACGTTCAACATATGAACGTACCCCACGTCCAGTCGAACCTTGAAACGACCTAGCTGCACCGACCAACGATTCGCCACCCCCGTTTCCCTCACTCGGGACAGAGGAAGCCCATTTTATTTAGTTGAAAAATCTACCCCGTTATCCGGTGGAACATCGATTGGTTCGCTTAACGAAATTTAGAACAGAGCGATTCGTTGTGTACGTCGTCGTCGACTTCTTTGGAAATGTTGGAAATGCGTCACGGTGACGTAGTAGACGGGCAGGCATTCTACGGTGACGCATGAGCAGATTAGATGCTCCGTTTCTTGGCCCTGTCTCCTAACGGGACCAGGGCCGAGGTGCGACGAGAGTCTCGGATTGAGAATTTCCTAGTTTGTAGGAAACAAATTTTGTGCAACATAAGAATAAAATTAATAAATGAGTAATTTGTAAGATTACCCAACCATAAATCATCTAGCGAGTCTAGGACGAAACACAACCTTCTTTTCCTCCACTATTAAACATTTTAATAGCAAACATGGTCTCGAACCAAATGATTCCACCATGAATCTAAACGTTTGGGTAATCTTACGAATTAGATATTGTGTATCATCATTGTGTAAATCATTTTCATTTATTATCTTAATATTTACGATCGAAATAAGAAAAATACTGTAAGAATGAAGTCGTTGATTTCGAGAAGGAAGTCCGTTCGACATCGCGTCACTTAACCGCTGCGTTTCTGATTTCTGTTTCAGGTGAGTGGCAGGCTGCATCCACTGTCTCTGTAATGCCAAATAGATGGTCGATGTGCGTATCTGTCGATCGTCAATTTATCGGTTGCGGCGAATCGGAAGCTGCACCCGGTGAGTGACGAACCCGCCTCCCGCTCCCCCGCGCCAACCACCACCACCACCACCATCACATCACCACCACCACTAGCATCACGCACCCCCGCATCTCCCCAGGAACCTCCTGTAGCTCACTTTGACCAATATGCCCGCAGACCAATCAGTATCCAAGTGCACACTGACGTCCGTACAAGCCTAGTATTGTCGTAGTCCTCCATCCGCACCAACCCCTAAATCCTCCCCCTCGCCCACCCCCGTTAGTGGTCTCTCTATCTGTAGTTCCTGCTTTGGCGCAGTAGTGTGTAGATAGAGGGGGTGAGTTATCGGAGTAGTTCCACACTTATACCGATCTCTGGCGAGTTTCAAATTGCGGAAGATCGTCCGGATGTGTAAAAAGCAAGTAAGAATGAGAGAGAGAGAGAGAGTGAAAGAACGAAATCAAAACAGCAGAGAAAAGAGAGAAAGAAACGGATAATAAGAAAGTCGGGAAAAGAAACAAGGAAACAGAAATCGAAGGGACAACGCACACTCGGACTACTCGTCGTTTTCCCCCGTTTCGTTTCGTTGTTCTCTCGCAGCCAACGTTGTTTCGTTTTTTTCTCGGCGGTTTACGGTGCGGTAGGGTGCGCGCAGCTCATTCTCGAGGAAACCTAAAATACGTAAATACGAAATGCCTGAAGGAGAGAGGTACACTTTAGTAAGTTAACGCCTAGGAAGTAGAGAAGCGTCCGCGAGCGTCTGCAAGGCGCGAAAATTCACGAACGGGCGCAGGGGGTTGTTTCAGGGAATGAGAATCGTGTTCAGCGATCCGCGTGTTTTCCCCCGGTGACGATTTTTCTTTTTGTTTTCTCGCGGATCGATGTACAAAAAAAAAAGAAGGAAAAGAAGAAACGAGATTAAAATAAAAATAAACGCGGTCCCCCTTCCCCCACCCCCTGACTCGTTCGCTTAGCGTACTTCCGTTTTGTCGCTTCTCGATCGTGTGACACACCACTTCCGGAGCGTGTCGCGCTACGACTGCTGTTGAATGTTATGTTTTTGTTAATTTTTTTTTAATCGTCTGCGGAACGACACGAGAACACGTTTCCATCGTCTCGCTCTCAAACTCTTCGATTCGTTTTGTAAATTCTACCTTATTTTCTTGAGCGTTTAATCTCGACGGAAACACGGCGGACGATGCGAACGTGTGTCTTTCGATCGGTACAAAATATATATGTTGATGTTCGATGATTTTGTTAAATATTATATAGAATCGTTTATGCGCGCGAGACGTCCTCTCGGGTCGGAGTAGCTTTTTCTTTGTAGTAGATTGAAAAGTGTTTCGTGAAAAGGAAAAAAATGGTAACCGAAGATTCTGATCTTCCATCTCATTTTCTATCGTCTTCTTCTTCATCGTCATCATCTTCGTCTTCTTCCCAGCTGTTTGTTTAAACTTCCCAGCCCCTCCCCCACCCCCGGAATTGACTCGTCGTTAGTGTTCTCGGTGAAGCGAGTGACGAAACGAGTGATAGAGACTCTCTATTAACGAGCAACATTAATTACATTGTACGTACCTACCTAGTACCTAGACGCCTACCCAGACACGAGGTTGTGTGTGGCGCTATCCTAAGCAGTAACAACTATTCTAGTTAATGAATGTATACGAATAGCCGCTAAGAGACACGCAAGAGTAAACAGTTAAACGCAGTATTTCTAAGAGGAATGTAATGTTAATAATTATTTATTTTGTGGATCTCGGTGATACGAGCTAGCATGCGAGAGAGAGACTGTGCGAGAGAGAACAAAGAAAAAAGAAACAATACAAAATAGAGCGAGTGACCGAGCGAAAGGGAGAGAGAGAATGTGAAAAAAAGACAGTGAGTGAGGGATGAAACGCGTCGTTCAACGATGGACTCCTTTTGTTTTTTAGGCGAGCGTTAGGCACCCCTAATTCGGGGGTGGAGCGTCTATAGCGTAGCAATATCTCTGTAAACGTCATCGGACGCGGCGAGAAGAATGAACACAAAGCAGCAATCCTCTTTTGTAACATATTAGGGTATTAATTGTTTACCAATTCGAATCCTGATTGTATGTAACCCGAGAGAGGGAGAGAGCGACCAGGGCCGCACCTGCTGCCTATATCGTGCGTGGACGTTGTAACGGATGCACAGACATTTAGGGGCGGTTGCTGTTCTGAACGCTGAATTGTAATATTACCTTGATTATACGATTACTAAGAAAAAAAAGGAACAAAATAAATGCGATATGTAAACCTTGATTACTCGTGTTTCTCGCCTTTTTTATTTTGCACGGCCCTGGCCGTAGCCGATCCATCTGCGAACCAAACCAACCAACCCTTTCCACGCTTCCGACGAATCCGTGTTTCCCGTGATAATTCCTCCTACCGTATGCGCTCTGATTGCTCACGCGAGAAACCAGCAGCTTTTTGCTCGGCTTACTTTTCAAACTTGCACCAGTAGATATTGTATACAATATTTTTTTATTTCTACGTATCAGTAGAGTGTATGCAAAAATCATTCCAAAACGCCTAACAATAAGCACGAGACCCAAGTGATTTAAATTCGCAATAGCTCGAAGAAGCATTCGGTCCGGCGATTTCCATAGAAGCGGTGCCGTCGGCCATTCAATTTTTCCGTAGACAGACGGCGTGCTATTTTCATCAGCGGATTCCATCGGTGTTACGCTCGCGGTTCCGTCATTCGATTACGCAATACGATCGGTTACGTAAGACGGTAGGAGGAGAGGCTGGGTGGCCACGATAAATCCGGTCTCGGACGGGCTTAAGGGTAGTTGGTGAAACGAGGGAAGGATATTTCGCGGTAGTATCGTTGTCAATTCCTGGCCGATAACCCGGGGGCCGGGTTGGACGTGCAACGGTTGCTTTACGACGCTTAAGCCGCGCGGTTAGGCGTCCTCTTCCCGTTGTCCCGGTGGTGCGGATCCGCCTTAACGGGCGTTGCGTTGATCCAGGGTCGAGGCACCCGTCCGCGGAACCCCCGGGCCCATAAGTCTCGCGATGCTCCGGGATATTAATATGTTATTGCGGAAAGACGCCCTCATGAAAGTCGACAAGGACTGGAAAAATATGTCTCGCGCGTCCCGACGACGACGAGCGTCGCCGACGTCGAGGCTAGCTATAGGGCTAGGCGGACTATACCGGAGGGATGATGCCGCCCGGCTGCTCTTCGCTAGCCTTATACACACCCCTTCCCCTCCACACGCTCTCTATGCTCTTGTTACTATCGTGCGCGGCGCGGGGTGTGGCCTGGCCAGAATTCACCAGACGCCATTTGTATTAATGAAGCTCCCGACAATGGTGCACGCTCGATGAATTATGTACCTCGGTTCGAACCCGAACGAAACGCCGCTCGCCGATCCGCCACGGCTTCTACTTTGCCAGTGACCTCGCTCGCACTGGCCCTCTTTGCCGGACAACACCCACCTCTCCTCATCCCCTAAGATCTATCCCAATTTTCTAATCTCCTTGGTTCGATGCGCGCTCCATTTTTCGATAATCGCTATCGCAGTGGACGTTGCCGGTCAAAGGCCCTGCGATTCTTTGGTCTGGACATTTAATATTTATTCGGTAGTTAATAAACAATTTTTCGTTATCAATTGGTGATTATTTTATTTCCACACTCCTATCCCGTTTGTTTTCAAGAATCATTTCAAGAATCATTTGACGCGAACGTGTTGAACGTATATAATTTTAAGAGAATCCTCGACGCCCTTCTGTTAAATTGTTTAAATATATCATAAAGTAGGTACGTTGCACGTAACGCTTAAACATTGAAGACGAGCAGCGAAGCTAGATCCAAACACAATCAGACAACGTAAATAATCCACCCGCAGTTCACCATATACCTTTTCTAACGAAACGCTCCCGCCTTAAGCTACTTCGTAGAAATCGCGATTGGCGGATGCTGAACCGGAAACTGACCTTGACCAGCAAGAAGCAGGTTCCCCAGCCTTTCGTTACCGTTCACGCTTGACCCGACAAGATCCCCGGAAGCGGTTTCCGGTGTAGCAGGAAGAGTCATCTCTGTGCCAGCTAAGCCGAAGAAACACATCAAGGCTAATCCACACGTGGCCGTGATCGTTCCCTTCGCGAAGGGGGTCTTCGAGATTTCCATCAAAGATGGAGAGCCTCCGTCTGCGTAAGCGGGACCCATTACCGAAAGACGTAGCGGGCATCCATCCCCGGCGCTGGCGCGGATAAAACGACCGCTTTACTTCGGATTACAGGGGTGCAATTTACAGCAGACGCGAGAGCACCTGTTCGTTCTTGAAGAAATGGAAAGGTGGTGGGTAGAACCCGAAGGGGCGGGACCCCACCGAGGGGGTGTGGGAATAGCGTGCCTCGCAAACGTTGCGGTAATTGAATCCCAGTAACCTTCCCCTTACCCTTCACCCGCCTTAAATATATACCATCTCCCCTTCAACGTGCTTCTTTCTCCACCCGTTCACTTCTTCCTCGTCTTCCTACCTTACAGTATTCCAACTAGCGTCTTCCAGCGATTGATAGCGACACCGAGGACATCATGAATAATTCCGGAAAGACATTTCCTGAAAATATCATCTCGGGAACTACGGCGAAGTTCGAGACAACAGCTGGCCAGCGGGTAGTTGCGAAGGAGAGCCCGAGGCGTCGCAACCGGCGACCTCCGCAACTTCGAGGGTAGTTTCGGTGGAGACATCGCTAGAAACAGCTCGGAACAGTGTATCCCCTTGCCGACATGCTATTAATCCCGTGATACCACTGTGGCCAGGAACAGTCTTAGAGAAGCTGCGAATTGAATGAAATCGTCCTGCAAAATTTAGTCAATCCTGTATATCCAGAATCTTGAGAAAAATTCTTCCCAGTCATGAATCCCCGAAACCAACCCGAGTGCTCCCTCTCGGATGAAATAGCAAGGGTGAAGAGGTCTGTTGGTCGACGAAGATCCTGACGCAGGGTTCTCACGTATCTGGCGGGGCAGCTCTGCCAAGCGATACGGATGTGCAAGGTGTAGACGAGTCCTAGGTAGCGTGCTACGCCCTCATATAATTACTTCGCGCTCCGTTCTCGGTCCTGCTCGCACACCTCCACGATTTCCATCCCCTTTTCCCGCAACGCGGACCGTATTCCGCCGGCGTACACCCGCGCGTGTTCTTGCATAGGTTTGTAGTTGTTTGCGCGCGCGTGCGTGTGTTTGCGCGCCTGTCTTCCTGCTACGAAGCGAGGTTAGGCGAAAGGGTGTGAGAATAGGTTGCCGGCCGAGAGGGAGGGAGGACGGCCGGGGGGATCGTTGCGGAAGGGGGGTTATTAGGCAACGCAGCACCTCATCCCTCATCCGCGTAACCGCACCGCAGCGTGTATTATGTAACAACACGGAAACGAACTGCGGGCCCCGGCCGGTCGGTCGTCGAGACCCGCCGAGACGCGCAGGGATAGCTCCTCTCTCGCCCGTTGTTGCTGCTGTTGCTGCTGTTGTTGCCCCTGCTGCTGCCGTCGCTGATATTACACGCCGGGCTAACAACCGTGCACCACGCGCCCCCAAATAAGTGTCCGCTGCACCTAACTCCCTCTACGCTTCGGTACATCTGTAGACAACGCACTGATTCCACTATTTTTAGCTCGCCTAGCTGTCCTTCCTTTTTCCCATATTCACCTTCGAGCTTTTTCCAGTTATTTGACTAAACGAATAGATTTATTTTCTTCCAGTAAATTATATCGCCTCGGTAGATGTTCATCTATGAAATCTTAACCCAGCTAACGAAGGACCCCAAAGGATATCTCTCATTGTTCACCCCGCATGATTTGTACGCCGTAGGCTCCTCCAGCGTCCCACCCACGCTCGATTTTCCCCCTTCTCTCGGTTCCTGGAACGGGAAATGTATTACCATGTTGTCGACACGTTTCTTGAGGGTACGTCGTTGCGAGCCCCGTGGCTAGCAACCCCAGGAGAGGCTCATTATTCGAACGCCTCTTCTTAGACTGTTCTTCTTGTCCCAATTTCCGGTCGACGAAACACGTTATTGCGGCCGTTGACACTCATCGCCGGCTCTTTTCCGCGTTTCGGTAGCGATCCGGATTGGCAGCGAGCAGTTTTACCCGCGTGTCGAGCAGCGTATTTTTAACTTGTCGCCGCCTCTAATTTCGTTGCCGTCTGCCTATAAAAATGTCGCGACTGACGCACGGTCCTCGTTTCCCAGTACCATTCCCGTTTCGAGATAACGCGATTTCGCCGGTTCCCGATCTCCCTCGTACCCCCGGGTGTTTTCCATGTAAATAGTGAAAGAAACTGACATCACCTGCGCAGACGCCTTTGATCCTGGCCATCCGGCCAGTTAAGATGTCAGGGCTTCTTATTAAAATAATTTAAGCCTCGCGGCGACGACACCCTTCCACGAAATATTCCCGTTCCGCTCGTCCACCCGACCCTCTCGAATAAAATCGAGGATGAGGAATGGTCGCGGAGGCCGGTTAGTTAACGGCCGAGAAACTCTCCTCTCGAAAGCTTTCGCACGGGGGACCTCGTTATTTTTGCGGGCCGGCCTTCAATTTCCAGCGAGACGCAACACCTCGCTGATTTCTCTCTGCTTATGGACATATCCGACCGAAATTTCGCGCCGCGGATGGACTTTATAAGCGATTTATCGTCGCGTTTTTGTCAGCCGACGTTCACGCTACATCCGAAAATGAAGATGCGCTTTCCGTTGATGAATGGAAGTCGGTAGCGAGTGTAGCACGGTCGTGTACTTTTTTGCGTTTGCTGACAAGAACGAATGGGGTCAAAAACACGCCGGTGAGAAGTTCGCAAAAAACGTTCGAAGTAGATTTTTATTTCTCGTGGAGATCCGCAGTTTGTAATTACGTGGAAGCAGCCGCGAGTCTTTATTATTAAATCAAGAAAATTCCAGCGAATTTCCGAAGTGGCCAGATGCAATTTATAGTGGACGAAGAGGCCCGTGAGACGTTCGTTGTTTTCCATCCCTTCCCGATCGGTCAGCGGAATGGTCCCCGGGGGTGGAGAAGAGGTCGAAGCGCGGTCGTCTGAAAAATTAGCGCCTATTAATCCGGATGGAAACCGATGTAGTCAATAGCAGCTGGACCACGTCGTTGTCTTGGACGGGGTTGTCCAACTAAGGAATAATACAAGCGGGCTAGGCAGAGGAGACCGACCTACCCCTTACTATCCGCACACCCGTCGTCCGCAGATAAATCTTCCCGCCCTCTAATTGGCCTTCCCTCCATTTCCTCGTCCCATACCCTCGCTCGACCTATTCCTTCTTCTCTTCTCTCTTCCCTCTCCTCTGTCTCCCACTCTCTTCCTTTCCCTCTTCGTTCTCTCTTCCCTAACCCTCCTACTACCTTCTCATCCTACTTCAACCTCTACCTCATCCTCCTCCATCCACCTACAACTCGAACGTTTCTCCTCTTTCACCCGTCTCATCTTGGTTCCACGTCCCACTCTACAGGCCGGGCACGGCTCCAGGAAACGTTCTCACCCCTACGATCTCGTACACCACCCTTCCCAAAACCCCCAACTCTCCCACCCACGTACAACCCTGAACCTCTGGCTTCGCATCCAACCCGGCGAATTATTAGAATTATTAGACATTATATTGGCCGCAGTGTGTCCGTTACACCGCCAGAACTCAATTATGAATTAAGTTATCGGCCAGAGGACCCCGCGAGATGTATTGTTCCTCGGACGCGGCAAGACCGGCCAACCCCTGGGGGTGGTTTTAACTACTTTGCTTTCCGTCTACTTCTAACGACCTTGCCGAAGCGGATACGAACGATTCTACTTTCCGCAGGAATCTCATTCAGTCGCCGTTCGACGCGGTTTCCTCTTCATCGATTCTTTTGACGGGAGGTACCCACCCCCTTGATTTCCAGTTACATCCCCTTCACTGGTATCTGGCTGATTTACGCAGAGCGCAACATTGTACTCGTGTAATTTTTCGTGTAGTACACCGTCCGTGCTACTGAAATACTTTGAACATCCGGTTGTCAACATTGCCAGAATAATTAATGGCGCACATGGAGGGAATATTATTTTAAGAACCGGAGTATTTTCTGTCACATTATTTTCAATTTAATTAATTCAATATAATTCTTACGATATTACCAAGAATTATAACCGTCAGATAGTGATTGAATATAGTTGAAATTCATTTAGTGTGTGTTAATCCATTTTCCTTTAAGTTATTTTCACAATTATGGGCACATGTGGAAGTGTAATATCAAGCGAAGAGTAGTGTTATTGCTATTGTATTATGAACTATGTATTATAAACTAGATACATCTAGCAGTTTTCGAAAAAGACCATGTACAATTTTACAATAGACTATAGTATTCGATACTGCTTATTATTTCAACAATATATGAAATTCATTTAGTGTGTGTTAATCCATTTTCCTTTAAGTTATTTTCACAATTATGGGCACATGTGAAAGTGTAATATCAAGTGAAGAGTATTGTTATTGCTACTGTATTATGAACTATGTATTATAAACTAGATACATCTAGCAGTTTTAGAAAAAGACCAAGTACTATTTTAGAATAGACTATAGTGTTCGAAATTCTTCCTGCTGATTTTGTTGTCCCTCGATGATAATCGCAGATGTTTCACAGAGACGAAGCCGAGTCGTTTACGGAAATGAGTCATTGTCCGGCCGCTAAAATCATTTTGAAAGCCTCGGACAGACCATGGTGTTCAGAAGATTGTAAAACGGTCTTTCAAGAACCGGCGGTGGCGGGACCTCGGGCCTTAACAAAGAGAAAATAGAGCAACTCCGCGATTTACCTGGCCAGTAAAACTTGACCTCGAGCTGTCTTGTATTTTGTCGAGTATGGCACTGTTTTTATCTTGCCGAGATTCATTGGGACGATGGGACTTGTTCCTCGGGAACCTTGAATTTTGAATGGCCACGGCTTTTCTCGGAGAGGTCGCTTGTAAGCTTCGATGTTCGCACCGCGAGAGAACTGCATGGGATTCACGCAATCTTTTGTTCGCAACCTTTTTATTCAATAATTTTAAAAGACTTTCTTACCGGCGACAATCTCTTGATACATTGCCAGCGCGACGGAATGTAAAACCAGAAAGGTAACAAAATTCTCTGTCCTCGGAAATAAAAATTCGTCGAATATGTCGGTGTTATTCAAAATTTATATAATCTCTTTCATCCGTTTACAATGAATTTTATAGTTCGTTTAATATTAACGTCGTGAACATTAATTTCCTGCCTGTCAGTGGCCGTGTGGTTTATACCGTGCTGGATTTAATATTAAGAAAATATTGTCGATTCTCGACTGGTGCGGCTTCGTTTAGACATCTCTGATTCATTTCAACAACTCGTTCCAACATAATTAATTAGCTATTAGATTGTAACAGCAAATATCATTCCATAGATGAAGCGAACAACAAGTGAAAACAATTCTTTGCGAAATCAAGAATTAAAGAATGCAAGTCCTTTATCATGTCTACACATAAATTAGTTCCTATTGAACCACAACGGGACAAGATCCACAAAAGCGGCGAAAAATCCCGAAAAATTCCATTTTACCTGCGCAACAGCTTCCCCCGCAATTAGGTGTATCTTTCCTGACCTCGAGCAAGCCACCCTCGACCTTCCACCGTGCCTAAAGCAAAAATTCAGAGGCGCCTGAAAAACCGAGGTCGGAAAATCGTAGGCGCGCATGGTGTTTCCCAATACTGTAACAATTCGGGAACCTAACGGGACACGTCGGTCGAAGATGTTTGCGGAAACGTCGCCGATCGGCCCGTCACGCGTTAGCTGCTTTATCTCGCTGGCCAGAAAAAAAACGGTACCCCATTGTCCCTGGGAAATAAAGGCGAAATAGGGGGCCCGGGGTCCATCGCCCTATTTGCAGCGTTGCGTGGAACCAATGAAGGGCCTCGTAAATCTAGAGCATTCCGGGTGGTAGCTTTTTGCCGGCTTATTCCTCCGTTTCAGACCGTTTTTTCCGTTTCTTCCTCCTGGAAACACCATCGGAACTTCCTTCTGGAACACGTCTGCCGTCCAACGATGTCCATCTAATGTAATCTGGTGATTAAATTGCTTTTCATTCGTTGTATTAGGTCGTTCGGAAAGTAATTTCCTTTTTCATGTAGATTGGTATTATTTAACTGTATCATAAATCGCAAAATGGTGGTAGAGAAAGTTCGATATTGAAATGGCGCTATTGTATAATTTTTAAGTGGCAGCTTTCCGGGGGTGGGTGTTCTTCAACTGTGGAAATTTGATTTCATAGCTGTAAAGTTTTCAGGATTTAATTTGAACGAAGAGTATGCAGATTCGATTAGAATTTTTCAAACAATTGTCACTTAATTGTGGTAGATAAAGTTCGATATTGAAGGTGGCGCTATTGTATAATTTTTAAGTGGCAGCCTTCTGGGGGAGGGGGGTGTTCGTTAGCTGTGGAAATTTGATTTCATAGCTGTAAAGTTTTCAGGATTTAATTTGAACGAAGAGTATGCAGATTCGATTAGAATTTTTCAAACAATTGTCACTTGATTGTGGTAGAAAAAATTCGATATTGAAATGGTACTATTGTATAATTTTTAAGTGGCAGCTCTCCGGGAGAGGGGGGGCGTGTTCTTCAGCTGTGGAAATTTGATTTTATAGCTGTGAAGTTTTCAGGATTTAATTTGAGCGAAGATTATGCAGATTCGATTAGAATTTTTCAAACAGTTGTCACCTAAGGAGCAGTAGTAGACTAGTCGAGCAACCACCCAACGAGCAGAATCAATGAGGCCAGGGGCAATCAGGTCGTGGGATGATTAAGAGCTCGTTGCCATTCAGCGGGCACTCTCGCGGCATGATTCACGGTACCGGGCGAGCAGATGAGACGGGGCCCGGTCGCAGCCAATCTCCCGGCAAACTCGACACAGGGGAGCAGGTTGAAAAATAAGCGGAATTTCACTCGCCCGGGGGACGGTGGGGGAAAAGAGAAGCCGCGCGCCGATTGCGAAACAAAAGGCACGATAATTGTAGTCGGCCCCGGGGGAGATCGAGGGCGTAAAAGGTTTCGCGAAAGCGTCGACTGACTATGGTATAGCGTAGGATAGAAGGGACGGTGGTTGAGCGTTGTAGAAACGACCGCCATGCTCGTTCCGCTCGTTCGTAATAAACTCGAAGAAGCGGCACGTTAATTTGTAATCGCTTTTGCGGTTGGCTGATGGTCGCGCCTCTATTGAGTGGTTCCTGGCGGTGGAGAAGGGCTGAACAGAGGAGCCGAACAGGGGTGGTTAGCCGGTTATGCAGATCGACGAAGGGTTGGTACGGTATCCGACAACGGCGTAATAACTCGTTCAAAGCTGACGGAGAAATAAAGGGCAATCCTTTTCGCGGGGCGTTAAATAATTTCTGGACAGCCCCGTGACGAAATCCGATTCCGCGGCTGCGGCCCACCCTAGACAACAATTTTTATTCTAGTCCCACCCTTTGGGGAGGAAAGCGGGAACCACCCTGTATACCAGAATGGTTGACGTGGGAGGAATTGAAAGAGGTCAAAGGGCTGACTCGATGATTAACTTGTTTTGTACTTCTCGCTGAGAAATCGCGGTGTCTGACTGATAGCAGCCGGTTCTCCGGGCAGGCAGCCAAAAATTGGCGGCAGAAGAAATTTTTCGGCGTCGAGCGCTCGCGCGTTTCCGCTGCGAAGGGATGAACGCGTCGCGAATACAACGCGGAATACACCGAGCTCTACTCCGCAGCGTTCCTGGCCACGGAAGAGCGATGGAAGGGACTAGGAACGAAGAGGAAGCGATATTGGTCGAGCGAACGAGGAAGGGTGGAGAAACGGAAAGAGGGAGAGGGCGAAGAGGGAAGAGGAGAGAGGAGAGAAGCGGGGGTGGCTGAGCGGCGGCGGCAAAAGGAGGAAAAAAGGTGAACCCGGCAACAACGTGTACGTGATGTATTGTAGCGTCGAGCATTCGAGCATCGAGAGGAGGCGACTTCGAGCGGCGTCGGCGGTGGAGCGGAGAGGAAGAAACGTTACCTTGGTCGAGCGCTGCATGGAGGAGAGCGAGAGGACCAGGGTGAGGAGAGACAGAGAGAAAAAACATGAGGGAAAAAAAGGAAAGAAGGGGTTGCTCGGTCGAAGGAAGAAGGAAGAGACGAATGGGTGGAGTGAGGGGCTGGGGGCGCAGCTACTCGCGCTACCCCGTACGAAGAAGGAGGAAAATAAGGGGTAGCTCGGCGCCGCCGCCCCATGCTTGGCTTGCAAACTGACTTCCGTCCTCCGCGCGACTATTCAGACGCCGTTGGCGTTTTTACCCGGGGCGAAGCCCGACAAAAAACGGCCGAAAAGAAAGAAAGAAAGAGTAGGCGAGTAACGAGAGGAGAGAGAGACAGAGAAAGAGAGACGAGAGATATATAGGGCGCGGAACTACGGATAGAATCTGCTCTCGCTAGCTCGCGGCTCCTAGAGAGCTGCTCTCTGGCTCTGGATGCTAGCTCCAGCTAGCTCCTGCTGGCTCCTGCTGGCTCCTCTGGTCCTCGTTCCCGTCCCGTTCCGTCGTGTACGACGGCCACCGTGTCTATAATATATCTCCCGCCTTATCTGCCGCTCGCTGTTTACTGCCCGATAGACTCCGCAGATAGCAGCGACCCTGCATCACCGCCTCGCGAGAGACCCGAGTCACTTACTTTTATATATGTTGTTACTTACGTCAGGGAGCACGCGGTAGGGAATTCCGTGAGACAAGTTGGAAAATGCTGATGGCCGACGCCAGATACCGACAGCGACGCCCCGACGACCGCCACAACGGCAGACTCCAAGAGACTCGAACGACAAAAACGAAAGACCGACACCGGCTAACCACCGGCGACCTTCGCCCCCGAACGTTCCTCGAACACCGGACCACTACCAAACTGTCCAGGAAAATGATTTAAAACGCACCCCCGACGACGTATCGCGCCATGGATTCTTTATGCCCACTTCCCTGATCCGGGACACGTCGGTCCGGAATATACGAGGCGACGAATCCCGCCACCTTCGCTGCCAGACCTGCTGAGGACCTGCATAGGGACTGGATTCACGATGAGGAACGTGATTCTTTAGTAAATTGAGGATGGAGGTTGTAAAGTGGATCGGGTTGTTGGATTTCAGATTCTTGGGGACTGGTTCGGTGTGCTTTCATCTCATCAGATAAGAACCCACTACCTCAATGAATCATTTTACAAATTGCAGCGCGACTGTCACAATGTACAGAATCCGTAGTAGTAGACAAATATTAAACATCTTGAACTTCTTCGCTTAGAAACTCTTTGAACAAACGTATTTTTACACATCGAAATTTCTATTGGGTATCATGGACAATAATCAATGTGTAGAGAATCTCTTCAAACGATTCCGATTCGAATAGTTCTGTCCCGAGCGATAATTCATCGTTTTTACGAAATTCCGAAAGGAAGCGTCCATTAGTATCAATGGTCTCACCGTTCTCGCGTCCCGTATATGGGTAACGCGGCAATTAGCGTGTTAAATTGACGTAAGAGAGTCCGTTTTATCTGCGGAGGGATGGTAGCGATCTGAAGATTGATCGGTCCTGCCAAAAATGACGGTGTACGATTTAGTAGAAAGCTGGTTCGGAGAAGGACAACGGGTGGCAAGAAATTGAAACGCGGCCGGTTTCGTTCGGTTTCGGCCGGTCTAAATCGTGCTTAAACCCGATGCAAATGCCGCGCGATTAATCATTTGTAAGTGCAGCTTGAAATTACATTTAGAGACGAACCGGTAGAGTGAGGTAGAAGAGGGAAAGGGTAAAATGGTAAACCGCGAGCTTTATACGGGAATACGAAATCCCAGTTTCTTGCCGGGCTGATAAGTTATACGGAGTTCCCGAACGTAGAAGATTTCTTCGTGCAGAAGTCCAGCTTCTTTTTCGTCCTACGGAAACGTGGCACCGGTACACCTCCGAATGCCGGGGACTTCTTAACTTCTGCTTTCGTCATCAAACTTTCATGAGGTTCCGAATGATACGTCGTGGGGGGACAACGGGGAGAAAAACTTGCCTCGAAATTACCCGTCGCGGTCCCCGCGACCGAGAGACTCGAAAATCAGGACGAAGAAACGCCGTTCGACCGGTGGAGAAGGGACCGAGGGGACTGGTGAGGAAAGGCCGAAGGGAAAGGGCGAGGAAGAAAGGGGAGGTGGATCCCGACCCAAATCCGAGAGACGAGAAAACTTGGCTCGTCGATCAGCCGCCGGAAGGAAGGAAGTTCCGGTACGGGGACCGACCGTAGCTCGCTCTCCTTGTGTATCTTTGATACCTAGCCCGTTGCCACCCTCTTTCGCCGGCTCATTTTCTTTATTTGCGAGCCAACCGACCAACCCGTACCACCACCCACCAGTTCGATTGTATCGCCGGGAAAACCGCGGACGCTGCTCTGCAAATCGATTTTGGATTTTCCCGTTGCGAACCGGCCGTTCCGAGGCGTCTGATATTCTTGGTTCTACACGAACAGTATGTGCTTTCCAAAGTAATACAATAATTATTTCCACTTGGATAAATAATTAGGAGGGAAAGTTCTGTCGTACTTCAAAGAAAACGGTTGAATAAATTGATGAAAATTTATTGTTTAATATTGTTCAATGATATGATTTTCCATATTTTTTTCTAGCCTTTGATTATTAAAAATCTCACGCAACCACGAATTTGCATAAACATCCGCAGCGACGATGAACGAAATACGTCCTCCAATGACAGACCGCGTTGAGAAAAATCAGAAAATGCAGCTGCAGTCGAAGCAGAATGGCGGTGACCGTCGGCCGAACACAAAATGGCACTCAGCGGCGTGAGAACGTCAACGGAATTCTGTCATTAGTCGATATGGATATATTTCGTTCGATTTTTCGGGAAAGTGACCGACGCCGTCAGTAATTTGGACTGGAAATATCTTTTCCGTTTCGACGACAAACATCAAGAAGAGCCATGTTTCGTCGTTCGAGACCGGGCATCGGAGGGGAGAACGGTCCTCGTCGTTTCGTCCCCTCGTCTTCCGAGCAATAGCTGCTCGGAACAGCTGTTGTCCTATGGTGAATCGTACTTTGTTCGAGCAACGAGGGAATAGGTCGGAGCAAGTTTTCCCTATGTAGAGGCATTCCCACCCCTCCGGCCATTTTTAACTGTGGATTTTTCGGGGCTGACGTCAGTCCGTCTTGAGCCCGCAACTATGTTTATCGCGCTAACGATCGCGTTTATCGATTCGTCTCGCTCGTCTCCTCGACATCTCTTCTTTTTGGGGTCTGTCTCACCACTTTTAGTGAAAATTCGTGACGTTCTTAACTTTTCATTACTCGCATACAGTACTTACAATTTTACATTAAAGTTAGTTTAAAAATATTAATGATTTCGTTGCAACGGTTCGATCAAATAAACACTATAAAACAAATTTCACTGATTTTATTATAACATCTTTCACTGTTATAATTTCAGACGCAGTTTTTCTCTTTTCTTAAAAATGATCCACACAAGATCGAAACGTTGAAAGTTCAAATTAATTCGTACAATTGCTTTATAGTTGCGCCGAAATCATTAATATTTTTCCTGTTTTAACATTCACACGATCGATAACAATAACAACATTAAAGTTAGTGTTAAATATGTAAAGAGTGTATAAACAATTCAAAGTACAGCCGGCGTGACCGGCGTACATAATTTAAAAATGCATTAAATCGCAAGAGGAGTCTACGCTGAAGTATTACAAAAGTTTTACCCAGAAAGTATGAAGAGATTGGGTGCAAGGGATGGCTGAAAAATTGAAGGCACCGCTGAATCATTGATTTTTAATTACTCGCCGGACGGCGCATAAATGTTACGGAGCTTGATCAGACTGTAAGAGCCACGGTCGCGGGAGACAAGTAGCAGTTTTTCGACTTTAGGTTCGCGACGTCGCGTTTTTGCACGGTGCAGTGTCGCAACGCGTTTCTTGCTGGAGTTGCACGTGCAGCGAACACGCGCGTCCCGGCCCGAGATGACGAACGAGCCAAAACGGAGAGAAACGAAGCGAGATGGCCGTGTCAGCCAGCGTTTTTTTTCCTGAGTCTAACCGCTCTCGGCCGTCTAACTTATCCACCATATTTGCAGAATGGCGCCGGAGGATATACTCTGCCTGCCGGCCCGTTTTTCACCCGGCTCCACCGCGTTAAACCCCGAATCGACGAAACATAGGTGAGCTGAATCAATATCTCGATATATTCGATTAATCTATTCCGAGGGAGGTCGAGCCTCTTCTTTTACCGACCCAATTATCCGAGAACAACATAAAATTTCATGGTCTGAGATGGAAAAGTGGTGATTTTCGTTCAACGGAAAAATGGGTCGAAACAATTTCTTTGTGTAACACAGAAGGCAACAGGCGCTGAAACTGCCGGTTTCCTTTGGCGGGTTCACGCATAGATCGTGCCGCACCGTCGTTAATAACGGGGCGTTCTTATGATGAAAAATGGATTGCGAATACCTGAAATATGATAATAAAGGTGAAATATCGAGAGGACCGCGGAAAGTGCCCGAGCGGCGGCTTGCGATCCTTCATCGCACAAAGCCTTCGATAAGGCCGCTATTGGAATCTCGATAGATAGGGGTAGTAGCGGGGGTGGCGTTACGGGGTTGTTGGGAGCGGTGAGGGAGGGGTGGTAAGGGGGTGGGTCGTGCCCGGAGATCGGATTTGAACCGTCTCGAGGGAGAAAGGACGAACGGGGACAGCGAGGATGCGAGGAAAAGAGGAGAAGCCCGGGGCTTTGACGGTGTTTGTGCGGGCTCGAGCGCCGATCCTGCTCGTCTCCGGCGCGTTCCTGCGCGAGTATTCTAGTTCTCCCGGGGATAAAATGTAGATGGATGAGCCATAGATTTATACCGAACCCCGTAATATCGTATCTGCGCCGCGCAGGAGGGGCCACAACGCCGAAGAGTGGTCGGAGGGGGTTTGTCAACGCTACGCGCCATGATGCATTGCGATCAGCTGCTGATAACGCGTCGAAGATCCATTAAGGTTCACGGTTCTCGCGGAGTCTATTTTAAAGAAATATACATTTTTAACGGACGATCGATGTATTAAACGGCCGTACGCTCAGGGGTTGTTTTATTGCAGGATTGTCCTGCCGGAAAAAACGTAGGGGCTAGTTGGTGACATTTGTACAATGCTTCTTTCGCAAGTCTAATGCGATTTTAATTGTTACTTTCACAAAATTTTGTACCTTCGAATTTTTTGCTCGCTCTCTGCATGAAAATTTCGCATACGTCACACCTTCATCGAAAGACAGCAAAAGTTCCGACTAGTCATCCGGAAAACGTGCTTCCCAATGTACAGTGTAGCTGTCCGTAAATTGTCCCGACTTATCAATCATTCCAACCCGGGAATCTGTGGGGGTATAGTCGAGGGGTTGGTGCGGGGGTGTCGGAGGGTGCTCGTCAATCGGCGATATCGTCGAATAACAGTAGCAAAAGGTGTGGGATGGAGTATTGTCGACTGTTTCACGGACGGACAGAGGAAAGAAAGGACGCGCTCGCGAGCGTATCGCACGCGGTCGGCATATGCGGCGCGGCCATAACTGTGCCGGGATCATAAGCGAGCCGGGGGGATCGCACTTTTCGGCCGGGAGTCGGGAAGTCATTGAAAAAGAGAGGTTTTGTCAGAATACGGGATATACCGGCGAGGATTGGGTCGAAATTGGGATGAGAGAGAGAGAGGAGGAGGAGGAGGACAGGAAGGTGTGTGAGCTCGCGCGCGCGCGCACTCTCGCGAGTGAGCACGCGGCGGGGATGGAAGCAGATATATATCCACGGCAATGCGTTACGGGTTCAGCTAAATCCGCCATGATGAATGTGTTGGCGGGAATAAATCCGCAATGCACACCCCCACTGCCTTCATCCTCCGCCGTGCCGGCCGCCCCCTCTTCCCCCTGCAGCCGCACCCCACAACCCCCCCGCTTCGTCTTTCCCACCCCTTACCCGGGACTCTCTCGTACACTTTCGAAACGCGTCTCTTCCTTCCTTTGCTTCCCGTCTCTCCTATCTTGCTCCCTTTTCTTTTTTCCTTCCCCTTTCGCGCCCCTACCCCGCGACCGGTCTCCTTCTTCTTCTTCTTCTTGTCCTCTCTTTTGCTTTCCGGCCCTGTTTTTCTTTTTCGCCTCGCTTGCTTGCCCGCCGCGTCTTTATACCGAGCTGCTCGTTTCTCGCATCTCCATAACGCTCATCGACCTCCACTCTCCAGAGATTCGACTGTCGTCTGCATGAAAATTCTCAAATTTTCAGCGTTAAACCTGGTCCGACTTTGGTCAGCCAGGAAAATCGCCAGTCTGAATGTCGAAATAATTTTATCTCGTTTCATTGAATCGATTCGGTGAAGAATCTATTTTTCATCGACGTAGGATGCGAGAATTGTGGATATCTTGTCTCATAGGCCAACAGGGTGGGAACCGACGACAGATTTATCGACGTTCAGAGAGTTTCCTGAGCACTCTCATCTGGAAACAGTCTTAACAATCTGAATATCTCCAAGTGATTTCGCCTAGCATTTAATACCCATTTGTTACTAGACTCGCCAGCGTCGATTATGATGACCGATTGGATCGTTCGCGTCCGACGCGAGTAGTAAATTTTTCATCGACGAATAGAGGATTCCGCGTAGGGTGCTCGCACCGTCGACATTTTGTTTCATAGGGCAGGGGTGTTGGACCAACGACGGATTTATCGATTTGTTTACATAGCGCATTTAAAACGCAATTTCCCGGCGGGTTATCAATCGTATCCCGGGCATCTTTTTGCGCTCCTCGCCGGGCGCACCGTCGCGAGCACTCTATTCTTCAGCGTCCATGATGAAGCTGTGCGCGCTTGCCGCGCTCTGTTGGGAGCGGGGTTGCTGCGCACGCATACAGCAACAAGCATGTACACGGCAGATGTATGTACACGTACATGCACAATACAAGGGGGATACGTAGGAGAGGTATAACACGGCCGATCACGCTGCTCTCGAACACTCGAGCTTTTATTTATGTACGTCTGCGCCGGGCAGGTAGACGTTTATTAGGATTTATAGAACGGATCATTTCACGCTCGGCGAGCGTTTTTTATCGGCCGGCTTAAATGAGATGCAACGATCACCGGGCTGACGCACCGAAGAAGGAACGAGCGCGGTTCACTCCGTTCCAACACGGTCCGACTCGCTGTTAATGCGGCCGCCGATAATTTATCTCGCTATTCTTCGTAATCTTCGTGCGGGCGACGCGCGAGCGTAATTGCGCGCGGTAAATCAAATATCGGGCGACACGCGACGAGCCAAATATTTTCCATCAAAATCGCACCGGAAGAAAAACGACGCGACGAGTCTGCGGTGGATTCCCCGTTGAAGAATCACGGCAATTCTATAAACAAATCTTAAATTCGTTCGACCGCTTCTCTGACTAAGATTCCTCGGACCTGGTCGATATCGAACAGCGGAATACGAAGGGATCCGAAAAAGGCCACTGTCGTTGGATATTATATTTAAGAAATTATGAATCGCGAGCCGAGTCGGTTGCTCGCAAGAAACACGGCCCGTAAATCACCGACGGGGAACAGCGAAACTCTATGAGCCACGAGGAAGATATAATTGACACGCCGGGCATAAATTCCGTTCACCATTATTAATGACGTATTTCTCCATTCATTTTCATTCTTCGGGGTTATAACCACAACTGGTTACAAACTGTTTATCATCTTAGCCATCCGTCCGATGCGCGCTCGGTCGCGCGCGCGCGCGTCGACAATTTATGTCTTCATCGATGCCCGGGCTCCTTGCAACGGCTCGATGCCATGCCGGCAGCAAGTATGCTATACTATTACTTGTATACTCACGAAGCAGTCCTGCCGACGAGCTTCCCGGTTCGAGCAGCAATTATTTCATTGCCTTCAGTATCAATTTCCATATTTCAAATGATTCGACGGGCTCGTCCCGCATCGCACTAAGCTCAATTAGGCGAACCTCGTTCCTCGGCTAAACACTTGCGCTACGGTTGCTTTTGCTGGAGGTGAAGCATTAGAATTGGTAATTATTTATGTTGAGTACCTTCTTACCGATTTTCATGACCTTAAAATATGTTGTCAAGGTCATCGTTCTGAACAACTTTTTCTATATATTGAATTCATTGTTTAACGGCGTTTCTAATCAAACACAAAATTAATAACACAAGTATACGATATACAACATATACATAAAAGGATTTTCGTATGCGTGCTCTCCCCCCCCTCTACGACCACAACTCATTCTGATCGTATAATTTTTGCATTGCAGCTGTAATCTGAAATTTGAACTACTAAGGGAAAGATCATACGAATAGAATGAGTTGTGGTTAGGTTAAGTTAGGTTTGATTTGAAATTGTGGCAAAAATTATGCGATCAGAATGAATTGTGTCGTAGTTAGGTCGAAGAGGGGGCGGAGACCACGCATACGAAAATCCAGGAGGACTCTTACAAAATTGAAAGCTCACCCTATATATATATGACCAGAATGAGACCCTGTTTAGAAACACAATGTAAACAAACGTCGAAATACGAAAAATTCAATACAGTATTAATGACCTTCACAGCGTATTTCAAGGTCATCAAAATCTGAGAGGAGGCCCTCAAAGTAAATAATTAGCTTAGAACGTCTTTCTGGTTCACGATGACCAAGAGAAAAATGAAAATTAATGTCTATCTTATGTCTGTATACATATATATATTTTTTTTTTTGAACGATCGTCTGACCGGTCCTCGCGAAAAACGGAGGTGTCCGGCGGAGGCAACGGGTCTTTATAGAAAAGATCTACGATCTTGCCCCCATAGCGAACAAGTCGTAGCCGAAGGTAGCCAGAAGACTGTAGGAGGTGGCCGTAGGAATAGGAGGCGCAAGCCCAGACACACACCGGTCGGGTTATTTATTGTAACGAGGACTTATGGCGACAGATTTAGGAATTAGGGTATCGCAGCAGGCCCGGCCCCTAGCAAGGGTTTCCATGGAGAACCTGGCGTACGATACAAACACGTGGGTGTATTCCACGGCATACAAATACGACGTCCTAGGGCACATCCCGGCCGGTGGAGCACGTATGGACCCACGTGATACCGCAATAATCCACAAGGATTATCCTTCGTGTTCCAGCGCGAGTACGTACCCGGGGCCGAGGGCCAATCTGGCCACTGAACTGCCCGAATATTCGTATCGTACTCTCGAATGCGGCCTACGAAATCTGCCTGGTAACCGTTCGAGAGCCGACTGTTACGCTCCCGGCCCATAAATAACCGACGCTATCTCGAAAAGAATCGCGATACAGACTAATGACCTTGATATTGCCACCCCCCCGCCCACCCTCCCGACCCCACCCCCGTAGCCCTGTGCACGTCAGCTGGTCCATCTGGACGCCGTTACGCGCGCCTGCTTAATTAATACTTAATTGTTTCGACCGGGAAGCCGCTTTTTTAATGGCCGCTCTAGCGGCGCCCCTTCTGCCGCGAACCTTGGATTTAAATATTCCGCTTTCGCGGATAGAGAAGCCGTGCGAAACGTTCTTTTCGGGATGTTGTGCCGGTGGCGTTTGCGAGTGTCCAATTAGCATACTAGCGATGATCGTTAGTCACGCGTAATGTTAAGTATTCAACGAGGAGACACTGAATTCTGTGAATATATAAAAATTAGTAGAAACGGATCAAATGAATCGAAGAGGCAAGTGGACCACTCGATAAGTGTTCATCCACCACGAGGGAATGAATCATAATCAAAGACTCGCAAGTTTGCAATTACTCGACTACTTTGTGGTCAAATTACAGAGTATCGATCTTCATCCTTCGATCCCGAAAGCCACCACTTAGCTCCTGGCAATTTCTCGAATCGTATCAGGTTTCTGCAACGGTCCGATAGCTAAACAGAACCCTAGAGGAGCCTGCGAGATCTCGATCGATCTCGGATATCCAGGACATCTGTACCTCAAGGGCAACCGGGGACGTCCCATCCTGTCAAACAGTCACTCATAAATTCCCGATAAATACTTGCCCGACGGCGTACGTCGGATAATCGATTGATAATTGCTCGAACAAGTCACGAGGGGCTCTCGAAACTACATGTCACTGATGTTGGAAAGCACGTTGAGTCATCCACGGAGAAAACGTCCGATGGAAGGACGTTGGTTGGGGAGAATGAAACCGGCCGCGGAACAGAATCGTGGCGCTTAGAATCGCGAGCTGCATGTGAAATGAGCTGGACGAATAAATAACCGACAGCAATAAGCTCGCGTGAAATTATGAATCCTGTCGTCCCTCGTCCTGCGATGTTCTATCTTGGACGCCCTCTCGATTATTGTCCCTTTTCCCGTGGATCCGGATTCGCAAGGGGGAAACGTGAGTTACGGGGATGATGGAATTTTAGAACGACCTGCGAATGAACTAATTAGCGATTCTCATTTGCGATCGCGTACGTACCAGCTTTTCCGCTACTGCCAGTCACTGTCCTTCTCGTAACATGGTTAACTGCTTTCACTCTGACAATGGTGAACACGTTTTCCCAGCTGTTTCTAGAAAAATCAAACCCAACAAAAACATCATCTAAAAAGGAGCCAAGTTCGTTAGGTTACAATTTTTTAATTTCTTTTTTTTTTAATCCAAAAGACTATACCGTATATGCTTTGCGTTGAGCCTTTTGAAAATGTCATCATTTTTTAAACAAATTTGAAACTTTAATAATTATTCCTTCGATGATTTGTTATGGTGGACCTATGTATTAAATTTCAAGCTTGTTGGTCAATGGGAAGTACCCAATAGATTATGATGATCTGTCAGTCAGTCAGTCAGTGTCAAATTTAGCGATCTTTGAGGTCCTATATCTCCGAACCTATTAATGTTTTGTCAACACTGAGACATGGTAGCATTTAACAATTGTACGAAATTACATCTCTCCATCTGCCTCCAGTTCAGAATTACGAGCCTCTAAAAAACGACTAAGTTGTTTCGTGTAAAAGGTGGTACATAGTGCGAGAACTTCTTTGGTGCACTACCGTGCACTTAGATTCAAAAAGAATAAAAGAAAGATTGCATTTATTTTGTAAGGAGGTTTACAGCCAGTCACTGTCCTTCTCATGACATGATTAGCTGTTTTCACTATGGCAATGGTAAAAATGTTTTCCCAGCTGATTCCAGAAAAATCAATTCAAAAAGAATGAAAGAAAGATTGCATTTATTTCGCACGGTGTATCGCAGCGAATCGATCAGTATTCCTGTGCTCGATCCTGACGAGACCATTTCGATCGTCACCCAGGTCGCCGAAAACTGCACGTTCGGTCCGATCGAAAATCGCGATGAACGAAACCGGAATCCCAAGGGCCGAGGGAAAAGGGTTCGGCCCGTCGAGTGGAATTCGAAATCGGCGCGAGGATGTCGAAGGTACATATCGCGGCACAGGCCGGGAAGTTTTGCGTCGAAGTCGCGCGAGTCGAATCCCGATGCACGGGGACTGATTTATGATAGCGGCTGGCAGGATCAACAACCCGCGAGTGCTGTTTAGCCAGTTGCATCTCATATTTATTTATCGTTGCTGGTTCGAATCGACTCGTAGTCGCGCGATTCTGGCGCGTGCACGCGAAAACGGGTCTCCCTTTATTTTTCTCTCTTTTCCTTGATCTTGTTCTATTCGCTCCTTTTTCCGACGTTCCGGCCGTTTCGACGGCGGCTGTTGGAACCCGACGGAACGCAACCGAGCCGAGAGGCAACCCGCTGGAGGAAGTTGGAGCTGGAGCGAGGGCGGAAGTGACGCCGGCGCCTCGACGGAGCCGAGTCAGGGCGCCGGTGCGCTCCGATGCCTTCCTATCGCATCCTCCTCTGCCAGTACTGTGTCTTCGTTATGTCATCTTGCTGACTTGCTTCGTACTCGTGGCCGACGGTCCCTACACTCATTAATGTTAACCCGTCGCTGGAATTCCCTTCGTATCGACCGATCTCGCCGATACGCTAAAAAAAACCTCGACACCCCTCTTATACATACTCGTTCACCGTACTTTGCTCCGTGGGTGTTCCGAAGTCTCTGATCAAGCCGATTTCACTCTCGGAATGATAGCTATTAATGTCTCCCGAGATGATGACTCTAGATAGACTCCGGACAGACGTTTGACATTTCACCATCGTTATAAAAACGTCACCTTCTTCCCTGCAATACTGAACCGATTACTCTCGAACCTTGCTTTCTCCAGCACCCGTCAACCACGTCTCTATTAGTCAAGACTAAACGATAACGCAATCAGCCAACGTCCAGTAATCACAGACAGTAATCTACGAAACGATTAGTAACGAACGGCCCGCTCGAGGAAGCCCGAGATAAGCACAGCCTGTGTAAAAACTCTGGCACCTTTCAGCACATCGGATTCCAACGAAAAGCGAAAAGAAACGTTCTCGCATTCTCGGGTAATTATCGGCATTAAGCAATCGCGCGGCTTCGGATCACCGGTTCACTTTCCGTATTAAGCTCGCGCAATCGCGGGATAGTGTGTCGTGAAGCGTTTATCTGCGGCCGTATGTTATTTCCCTCATTCCTACACGCATTCTCGGTATCTTAACGACACCATCGAGTCGTCGATATCTCCTCGATAATCGTTTGCAGAGCGGCGGTGAGCGGCGCTTGCGAGGCGAAAGGAGGCGCGCACACGGCCAAACGGCGGACAGGTATTCTCGATCGTGATTTCCTGATCGGAGCGTGTGCACGCGGATCGGAGCGTGTGCCAGGGGGGCCCGGGGACCGTTCCGTGAGGGCCCCGAGGGCCTCTTAGTATGTGTCGATCGTACGGAAGATCGACGAATTCGATGCGCGTCGCGTAGACGGCGAGACTCTCTCAGCCCCCGCGCGCGTTCGTTCGCGCTATTACGCGCGGACGATTTAAAGTGTTCCGTTAGCGTGGCCGTGTAATTGTTGCCGGTGTGTCCCGTGCGCGTTCACGGGCCCGCGGAAATTTATCGCCGGCCGTGTGCGTGACGCGTAAATTATAAACGGCGGACTATTAATTAATCCCGCATAGATTTCGCGGCGGTTTCCGTTGCTTCCTGGCCGATCAAAATATTGCCTTAATTGATGAGCCACGCCGCTACGCCGACGGAAAAATATATAGAGCCGTGCAACCGGGCTCGGTTGGTCCGCCCGGTCTGCTCTGTTTTCGGACGCCATCGCCGTAGACAGAACGAATCGAGCAAATGCTACATTTAACGTGAGAAGCGCGCAAATAAATAAATGCGGGAGCGATGGATATCGTTGCGCGCCGCTCCCGCAAGTTCCGGTGATATTTCAACGAAAAAAGTGTCCCATCGATCTGGAAATGCTGCTCTTCATTCCGTTGTTTGTTTTGCTTTGTATTACATTTTTTTGTTTCGGTTGATTTTTCTGCTACGCGGAACGAATCCTCGAAGGGAGCGCTTTTGGGTTTATAGAATTTTTGAATATCGTTCAGCTGGGTTATGGATCGTTCAATACGAAACTCGGAATGTTACCGCCGATGGTGATGTAACTTCATTAGCGGAGGAAGCGTAACGACTAAACCCGATAGGAAATCATTACGTTCGATTATGCCGTTTGCACCGCGTGTTGCTCGCCTACTTCGGTGTTGACCGTTCGATTCCTCGTGATAGCAGTGGGCCACGATACAATTGTTTCTATACAGGGTGTCTCAAAATTCCTCAACATCCGGAAGTTGGAGGTTCTCGAGTGGGAGTAATACCTTTACGGCGAGAGAACACCTGACGGCATTGACGACGCATCATATAAAATAATAACAGCACAGTTCAGTTCAATAGATATTGACATATTAACGTATTGTAGAGCATATTGTGGTGTCGTAATAAATATTCCTTTAAACTAAGTATTCCTACAGAAGCAACATTTTCCTTTGTAAAAATGGCATCATTGGCTTTGTCAAGAAGTTTTTAACGAAAAACCCTGTTTGTCGTTAATAATTCCTTAACAAAGCCACGAACGTGATTTTTGCAAAGGAAAATGTTTTTTCAAATGAACACAAGAACCTCCAAATTTCCGGATGTTGAAGGAATTTCTAGACACCCTCTATGTCCATTTTTAAGAGAAGCACTTCAAACAAACTACTCCTGAATCGGGCAAAGGAGAGCCCAGCTTAACGCAGACAGATCTGCGAACACAGTCAGCAAATACGTTTCCTGAAGGAGTAGAAAGCCGAACGACGAGTACAGCTCGCGCCATGAAGCTCCGGCCAACGAATACGGCTCCGTTTGGTTAATTCATTCGCATATTAGAGCTCTACATCACGGAAGACGGCGTCTCTGGCTGCTAGTCGCGTACAGAGCGTCACGAATACGCTCGCCAGCTCTCCGCTTCGCTCGCGCGAACTTGTTTGCGGGTAGGTACATACTCTGTTCGCGTGTATACCTATACGCTCTCGCAAGTTGCTTCTTGGCCGCGTATTCTATACTACTTCCACACCTTCCGCCCCGTGTCGTTTGTACCGTTTGACGCGCGGAAGATTAACTACGGGCACGTAGCCTCATCTGTCTATCTCACAGCGTGTAATCGCATGTACGCGACTAAGTGCATCGCAAGAGTAATCAGCAGCGGCCCGGCGACGCAGCTTTGATTAATTGAATCCGCCCTAAGAGACGCGCTGCTTTATACCTGCTGGCACGCACGCACTGCCATTCGTTCATTCGCCAACACCCGGCTCCTGACCGCGTTTAATTATACCAAACGACCATTTCTTTCGCCGAGGATTTTCTGTCGTCCCCTTCGACGACGATCAAGGATCTTGCTCCGCTTGCGGGACCCTGTGGCTCTCTTCCGAGCATTGCTAGACCAAAATTCCTTTGATCTGCAAGGATTTTAACAGTCTAGCTCTCAACGTGCTTTATTTTACACGTTCATTCATTGGTACATTCTTAGGACCAACAGCAGAGTCCTTTATGTGTATAAGTCGTAGGTCATGTTCACGTATATACCCCTCGAAGGTCCTAAATGCTTATTAATCATTTTATGTGATGAATAGACAAGAAAGTAACAACGTTCATTCATTGGTACATTCTTAGGATGCTTTATTTTACACTGTTCATCCTGTTATAGGTTCATAGGTTAGTAGAATTGTATTTATGTAACACCATCATTAAATAGAAAATCTTTCTTTCAAGACTGTGACGAATTTTCGTTTGTCTGTTGCTCCTCTCGCTGCAACCAGTTCGGATCCACCCTAAACCCGTTCGATAAAATCGATACTTGCAGCCGGCAACCAGAACCACCCCCGGTTGCAAAAAAAAAAGAAATCCCTGGAAAAAGGTAGCCAGTTTCGAGTCAGGGAAAAAGGTGCATTAATCTCGCCGGCGAATCCGTAACAAATGGCGCGTATCGTTTGCGCTCCAATCACATTACACGGGCCCGTGGCCGGTCGGCCGGTAATTAACAGGTAATTATTTATAATGGAACAATGGAATTTAAATTAATAGTTTAGTTTCATTAATAACACCGCGTAATTTCGCCCCCTCCGTGCGTTGTCAGTGTTAAATAAAATATATGTACCGGTGAACCCGACGCCGCATTACGGTCCGGTAATGCGCGTGCTGCATCGCAAAACAGCGCGCCACCCCCTCGCATCCTCTCGGATACCACCCCCGACACACAACACACTCCCCCTTCCTCCCTCCGACACACATCCCCACCGTTCGCCGTGTGTGCAACAACATCCCCTCTCGCACCCCCTGTTCAGCGACTCTGACACACACGCCGCGGCCGCCGGAATATAACCACTCTACGTCACGTCTGTTATAAACGCGTAAACACGTGCTGGTACCCCTGGAACCAGGTTGTCCACTATCAAGTAAATAATGGCGCATTAAGCTTTTTCATTCGTATTCAGATATGTGCGCCGCGCGTTCAGTTCCCTCCCCGCGCCTGGCTCGCGGGCCACGTGTTCCCTCCCGTTTCTCTGCACACGTGGAACTCGCGACCACGAAAACCTGGGCCCCCTTTCTCTCTTCCTGGATACGCGATTCCCGCGTCAGCAGGTTGTTCAAGTCAACGCTCGGAAGAGAAAAAAAGCCGAGGACTTAATGGATCCTTATCGCGCACCAATTAGCGGATGACAATAATTACTCGGCCGGCGTTGGATGCGCGCCCGACACACGGAGCTTCCTCTAACGAGCGCCGACGGGTCGAGGATGATGGAGAGACGCACGATTGGTCCATGGAGGTGTTGATCGTCCAACCACTATGCTCGATTCTAGTCTCTGGCCAAGATTCACGTACATTGATAACAGAACAACGAATTTCCGAGAACACCTGGGAAAACATTTCAGCAACGCACTCTAAATGATGTTGAAAAATTATTACTTCTTTACTAAAGATGTTTAAACTGTTAATGTTTATTGAAGAAAGCACACCACCCTGAATAACAATATATGTATATATGTATAAGAACTCCGGGCACACTGAATAAACGTAAACTCTTTAACCGTAATGCGTTCGTATTTCGTATTCGTATGGCATCGTATTTTAAGAAACTTTGATGTGAATTCGTTTTCGCATGTCCCTTTTCATGTCAGCTGTTTGTTTATGCCGTTGGTTACGTTTTCAATCGATAGCATCGATCGATTCACTCACACGTATACATATACGATACACACATACAAATACAATTGGACATACACATATACAAATGCAATTGAACACATATTTACAGAATCTCGTTCCTACATATCGTACAACGAGTATACTACCAGAAATAAATTCTAACCACTCAGGATAGACGAGTGCCACGAAGACCCCCGACAGAAGAATACCAGCAGCGTCTAATTGAAACTAACCGTTCTCCAAATTAACCGTGCTCGATCCTTACAAGCTCCACCCTCTACCCTCGCTGGAGGGTTCTTAAAAAAATGTCGGTATTAAATCACCGTCGTCTTATTCGTCTACCCGGTTGTGTCCTGATCGTGGAACAGGCTGCGGCGAGAAGCTACTTATCTCGAGAGACAAGAGAGCAAGGGGAAAGACAGACTCCTTTTTTTTATCTAGTTAGGCGAACAGCGGAGAGGGGCGACGAGACGTTCCGAGAGACGTTTTACCAACACCGTTTGGTAAAAGGTGGAACGTAAAGACGGAGGGTTGGGAATTTCTGGGGAAGAGGGCGGCCAACGGAGCGAGGGTGTTATCTGGGTGGCGGAGGACCGAGAGCGGGGCAACATAAATATTAGGCTGCTCGTTAATGCCTCTGGTAGCTACTGGCGTTACGTTTCGCAGTAAGTAAATTACGCGATATGAAATTATTAGCGCCATTAAAGAAATTTATACTTTTTCGACGGGGGGCCCCCGGTGTCGTTCGCCGTCTCGCGAGATCGGTGACGATTTTTCTATTTTATCTGGTTCCCGTTTGCCTCGCTGCCTCCGCCTGATATCGTTGGAAAAACCACCCCCTCACTTTCCATTTTCGCGACTTCTTCCCTCGAACGGGACCCGCCCCCTTTCGCACCTCCCCCATTCTCACTCGTCCTGTACCGCCTAATGTATTTGCAAGAGCCAATTCCCATCGTTATCCCCGGCTATGATCTACGGTTACTGCGCTTTGATTGTCAGATATCTGCGTCGTTTGCCTCACCTACCGGCAGTGAAATGTTGCCGCGCGGAGAGGAGCAGCCAGAGCTACGCGATAACCCACAGGTGGGAGTTTACGGTTCTCTTTAACTTCCTAATATTTTACCGCACTGTCGCGCCCGACCCCTAGCGAAAATTTTCATTGACACATTGTTCCGATTTATTTTTTTCGCGTGTATCGACGAAACCGGCCGCACCGGCCGGCAACTGTTTTCCGCGCAGCGACGAAAACGCTCGCACTCCCGTCCACATAAATTCGAATTCCATGGAGATTGTTTCGAACACACGAGTGCACTGAAAAAGTGAATCGCCGGAGACGAATGTCCGTCGAGGCAGTGTACGCGCTGGAGACGGCATATAACTCAATTTGTTGCAAATAAAAACAGAAATTCGACGAGCATGTAATTTTCAAGTTGCCTGAATAATTGCAGGAGATCATAGACTAAAATGACGTAAAACTTCTTCTAAATGTCTAGTAATTTTATGCAGAAGATATTTCACGCAGCAACGTAATGTATTATTTTTAATCAGCACCGAATTGTAATGGAAGGTTGCAGGGCATTGTTAAATGCATTGTTTAATGTAAATTCGTTTAATGTAGAATGTAATCGGAGCGGAGGCGCCCTTTGTGCGTCGATATTTGTAATTCCCGTAGAAATGTGACATTTGAGCGCGAGAACAATTCATAATTCAAAGGGACACGTGTATATTAATTCTTTAGGATATTCAGCCGTATTCATACCGGACCGTATTTATTAAATCGTCGCGGATTTGCATTCAAACTGCCATTATCCCTCACGGTAGAAATTCATAGTTTAATGGCAGCCATTCGATATCTCTTTGTATGATAATAAGGCCGATATTTATAACGTTGCGGTGATAACCCGACCCGCGTTCATGATCGCGTTCGAATTATCCGGGAATTTCTTTCGGCCGCGAGAAAAACAGATTGACTCGACAAATCGCGGCAAATTTAAATCCCATAAAGAACCGGCCGAATACGCGAAAGAAAACGCGAAACAATCTGCGAAACGATCCGACAAAAATTATCTTCGTTAAATATTCCCTCTATTATCGTTCGATTCCCTCAAATTTTAAATCGCACTCTTCAATTCTCTCGAATTGTAAAATCAAGCCCAGCTATTTAATTCATTTATTAAAATATTCATTCCGACCAAAAGCTCCAGAATAATTACAATCAGAAATTTTAAAAATGAATATTCTCCTGCACATCAATCGTAATTTATAAAAAGGCTCCGCGTTCGAATTATCCGGGAATTTCTTTCGGCAACGAGAAAAACAGATTGACTCGACAAATCGCGGCGAATTTAAATCCCATAAAGAACCCGGCGAATACGCGAAAGAAAAAGCGAAACAATCTGCGAAACGATCCGACAAAAATTTATCTTCGTTAAATATTCCCTCTATTATCGTTCGATTCCCTCAAATTTTAAATCACTCTCTTCAACTCCCTCGAATTGTAGAATCAAGCCCAGCTATTCAATTCATTTGTTAAAATATTCTGAAATTTTAAAAAATTGATAAATTAACCAATGAATATTCTCCAGCACATCAATCGTAATTTATAAAAAGGTTCCGCGTTCGAGGGTTAATTCACCCCTCGGGTACACTCCTTTCAAATACACTTCCTCGAACTGAAAAAATCATGCTCGCAATTGTAAAATCAAGTCCAGCTATTCAATCCATTTCTTAAAATATTCTGAAATTTTAAAAAATTGATAAATTAACCAATG
Organism: Lasioglossum zephyrum; assembly: GCA_028455615.1. Lineage (NCBI taxonomy): Eukaryota > Metazoa > Arthropoda > Insecta > Hymenoptera > Halictidae > Lasioglossum > Lasioglossum zephyrum. The sequence goes on from CM052333.1 coordinate 6,393,407, forward strand.
AACATTCTCCAGCACATCAATCGCAATTTATAAAAAGGTTCCGCGTTCGAGGGTTAATTCACCCCTGGGGTACACTCCTTTCAAATACACTTCCTCGAAATGAAAAAATCATGCTCGCATAATCGTCGAGCTTCAACCCCCGAGGACGACGGTACAGTACCGTCGGTCTGGGAAGCAATCGGAGGAAACGAATCGCCAGGCTGTTTCCATGTGTCGGTGGTCGTATTCATTTCCAATGCAGAGCGCGATCGGTTCGATCGGGTTGCGCAACCGAGTCACGAATTTTGAGGCGGACTGTAGGCTACATTCTTGCGCCGCGGCAAATAAAACGAGCCGACGAAGACAACATTATTACGGAGCGCTGCCAGCCATTGCTCATGCCCTGCTTCCTTACGTATTTCCATCCTTCCACGTACGTGCACGGTACGCACACACCGATACAAGCTGTACGCCCACACGTATCCGCGATACGTATCTGCGGCGTCTCCAACACACGCCGAAGGGATACGCGACTGCATAAACAGGCAAATACGAAGAGGGACCACGAAGGGAGAGAGCGAAAGAGAGGGAACGGAGGGGGGAAAAAGATTGGGAAGAGAGGGGACGGGGAAAAAGACTGGAACGATATCCACCTTCGCGGCGGATTCGCAGCCGCTATCGACAATAATTGAGTCTACCCCCGAGTGAAGCAGCCCCATTAATTAGAAACCCGGAGCTCGTGTCTGCGTACCATCGATCACAAAACGAATCACTATGTCGCCGTGTGTACACACGGTGCGTGCCCTCCGTGAAAAACCTACGCGGCGGAGGGCTGGGTCAGCAGGGAGGATGAGAAATCGTTGGCTGACGCTGATAACCTTGTCTCCTTTTGGTTGCCTTGGTGGAAATTAATTTTCGGTGTTTGGTGTGTTGCTTTGTTAAATAATTAACGAGTTTGTGGTTCGAAGAAATATTTACTTTTTTTCTTTCAGGGGTGGATTGAAATGAATTTTTAGTAAGGTATTTCAGAATTGTCTGTTTACTGCGACGAACAGCTAAGATCATTTTCTAACCGAGACACAATAAAGAGAGGCTCACTGCCATAAGAACAACGTCATTGATCACGTCACAATCCTAGAACAATACCGTGTGCGTCAGAAGGAAAAATGATAAACCCTCACCTTGGCAATGCCATAAAGGCGCGAGAAATCTCTTGTAACTCCTTCACCTTATGGAAAGGTACCATCAGGGAAACAACGTTTCTCTACTTATATTTATTGTTATGTGAACGCAGCAAGTTCCGTTGCAACTGTGATGTACGTACGCTTCGCTATGACATATTCATTCCCCTCATCCAATAACAATTCATCGTGGGATGTAATCTATGCGTTTCAGGGGTACCGGGCGTTTCAGAATTTGTGGGGATCGGAGACACGTACAGAAACAATTAGTAACAATTGTGACAAAGACTATCACATTCCCAATATCAATCTTCGATGTATATAGACCATTCCGCTGCAATAATAATGTATTAATAACAATCAATTCTTGTGCAAATGTTCCAGTCATATTTGCATATTACCGAACACTTTCTACAATTATAAACATTAATAATTTACCTCGAACTAAATCAATTCGATGTAATTTCTACGATATTGTCGTTAATGAACCGTTAGGTGCACGTTATTTCAATATACGGTAATTATAATAGCAACACATTCTGAACAACTTTTCCCTTTTCCAATATTGAAAAATTCAATACAGTATTAACGATAGTCTTTTGCAAATATCTCGAAAACTAAAAGCGACCACTCTATATTGAAGAAAGAAAAAGTTGTTAAAAATGTCGAAATCTATAACATATTAAAATTTCATCAAAATCGGAGTACGCAGACCTTTTCCATATAATCACCCAATATACTATTTGAGCTCGAAGAAAATGATTATTGTAGATTACACACCGGGTGTCCGCGAACCAAGGTATCATGGTAAAATGATGCGTACGTGGATCAAAAGCGAATGTATATTGGTGGGATGGTGTCACCGAGGCTAGGCCCTCAGTAAAGGTACCATAGTGAAATGTACGAGCAGGTTCAGTAGAAGAGAGAGAACGAGGGAATAAAGTGGCGGAGAGCGCTACAATGGAGTTGGCACGGTCTGCGGTCATAGAATCATGGCTGTCTATTCAATGAGCTCGAAAATAGCCTTCTCCAACAGATATCTCGAGGGGATTCCGTGGACGGGGTATATTTTACGAAGGTGCACGACCCGCTGTACTTCTAATACCGCGTATCTGTATTGTTAAGCGCCAATTCTTTAGCGGAATAATATTGGATTTGATGTACCGCCCACCGTTACGCCGTCATCTGGATACGTTCCGATTATCCGAATTTTCGGCTGGCCTCGCAGATTTATCGCCAACCCCTCCTCCCACTCTCTTTCTCTCCCTCTCTACACGTCCGACTTATTTTCTCGTGCTGCTCTTCTGGCTCTCGGTTTGTTTCCACACTCGTATTTTGCAACAGCGACGAAACGACCTACGGCTCTGACGTTATGGGACAACGGAACACTTTTCTTTGAAGTGGCCGCTCTTTCATCCGCTACAAAACGATTCCTGTTAGTGGAACGGATTTTATGCGATCGCGATCGAAATCAACACGTCAGATATCGATCAGCGAAGAAATTCAACGGATTTATGAACATTGAAACTGTTCACCCTTTGATGTACAGCTTTCCTCATGTTTAAAAATATCTTTTACTTTTTCGACATGTCTACATTTATTTCAACATTTATTTTGTTAAAATAATTTCATTCCGAATTAAAAGACTCATCTCAAGTACAGTTTGTAAAGCGTCATTTAAGTAACATGATAAATTAATTAATGTATGAGGAAAAGTTTACCATTTTCGACGATATTGGAATCATTTTTCGCTGCGATGAATTGTGAAGAAGGATATGGGCGAGCAAGGGATGGCAGAATATTAGATAATAAATTCGAAGAATATTCGTTAGCGCCGCTTGATCCTCGGGCGATCCGGAACGTAACGAGATCAACAATTCACGTGTATTCTTGGATCGGCGCCATGATGCACTTCCCGTCACGCGTCCGCCATCATCGGAAGTTATACGAGCATTTGAATCGGCGCGTTAATTGTCCCGTCGGTTCCCAATAGGAATCTCACAAATAACGGTCAAACAATTTAACATATCCCGCGACTCCGCCGTAATAATGCTGTCCAATAAAACGGCAGCGGGCAGCGGCAACGGCGGCCGGGTCCGGCCGAGCAAGATGGATAGGAAAATCCACCGGCGAAACAGCGGGACGAGAATTAATTGGGCATCAAGAAGAAGCGATGGCCGAAAAGTGGCCCATCCGTTTCGTCTGTCGCTGGCCACGATGGATCGCGAAATTCTCGCTGAATATTCTCTGGCGAAGCGTCGCGGGTTTCGATGGAAATGAACATCGCCGCGACCAGCCAACTAGCGAACGAAAGAAGTGCCAGGCAACTATGCTCGTTCACACTGGTTAGCAACATGCGACCCCTCTAGATACAGCCAACAATTATTACTACACAACGGATTCTTATACAAAATAAACGTTTTCTACCTGATTTGCAACAAACTAGAATGAATGAATTTTCTCGGTGCAACAGTTCGATCAAGAAAATACTTTAAAGCAATTTTCTAAGTTTGATTAAACTTTCAACGTTTCGATTCTGATATGGATCTTTCTGAAGAAAGAAGAAAACTACGTCTGAAAATTTTTAATAGAAAATTCAGTATTATTGTAATAACAACGGATTTAAATAGAATGTCAAAATACTGTATTAAATTACTAGCCTGCTTTATGAAAATAAAAAAAAAAGAAATTGAGATATATAAATACGTGGCTAATAGAAACAGAACCAATCAGAATCAATTGGCGATTTTTAATGGATTGGTGAATTGAATTGGTGGATTTGGTTCATTCATAACACAAAGATTAAATTTTTATGTAATTCAAATTGACATTCTATAAGATGTGCAGTATCAATATTTACAGAGAACATTCTCTATAAAATTCCTTTAACTTCTACATACCTTCAACTTCTACTATTTACGAGCACGTCGAGACCCTCTACATCAAAAAATAAAATGGGTATCTCATCTTCTTAGCCTCTTCTCTATTTTATTCACTTTCTGTGAATTCCAGAAGAAGAACAGAGCAAGATAGAACGAGAAAGAGATAGGGTGTCTGGTGGATCCGTCGACGTAGGAGTCGCGAAATCCCGACGGGAGGAATACTATCCGAGCAGGGAATTCCAATGAAAATTAATCGCGAGTATCGGGGAAAAATGGATGGGCCGAAAGTGGCGCAATCCTGGCGAAGGTGTAGATCGTGGATTGGTCCGAGGGTGTAGGTAGGAGCCAAGAGGTAAAAGGGTCGCCCAGGAGGTCACTGCCGAAGGAGTCGTAAGAGAGAGGGCGAGGAAAGGGGGTGGAGTAAGGAGGAAGCACAGGTGGGGAAGAGGGTTAGGCGAAGAGGAGATCGGCAAGGGGAACGGGCCGGGAGGTTGCCCTCCATGAATCACGACACGGAGGCTGATTTAGGGGCCCCGAAGTTACCGCTATAGGTACTAGCTGCCTTCTGTAACCTCCGCGCGAACCTACCACTGTACTCTGCGCCTCCGACGGATATTATAATCGGACACTTTTCCCGCTAATTACACCACCGGATCACCCTCTCGTCCACCAGACAACAGGTTGTCTGGGTCTTCCATTTTCTAATCCGACACCTGCGAAAACATCATTCTGGAAAAATGCATATTTTAAAAAGATAGACATTTTCTGAAAGTATTTTCAACAATTCTAAACATGCACATATTCTAGCAGCCTTCAATTGTCAACGAGTAAAAACAGTCTCTACAAATCTGAACAAATCCATATTTTAAAAGCGTTCTGTACAATTTAATTTCACTTTGAATTCTTTATTTCGAATGCTTGAATTGATTTCCAGATGCACGTGACGCGCACAAAAATTGAACACCGATACAATATTTTATATTTTATAGACAGATAGAAGATTATTTTCATGAAAAGTCAGATCGTGGGAACAACAAGACTAAAGATAAGAGACACACACACAAGTGATGCTGTTATTAAAAATATTGAGTGAACAGGTTGCAACTTGAAAGTAGCAAGGGCATTGCGATTAATAATATTCATCGATAGCAATTTGTCCAGGTGTACAACGAGTTCCGTGGATCCACCTGCTTCTTCGCAGCTCGAGAGTCGCGTTATAGAAATTAGGGTGATGCATCATGGTTGAAGATGATTAAAGCTTGTAACGAGTCGGGTCTCGGTACCGCCTCGACAAAATCGTTCGAATTAAGACGCCGCGATATCAGGGCCCCGGAGTCCATGAAACAGACGAATAAATTAGAGGCAGTACCTGCCCATCGAAAGCACGGTACTGATAAATCTCGGGGCGCGCGCACACGCTCGTGCAGATGCGGACCGCATGTATTTTACATTCTCAATTCGGGATGACCAGATTTATTGGGCTTCACCAGCCAACCTCCCTCTTTTCAGCCCTACCTATCCTATTTCTGCGGGAGCGTATAGATTCATTCATTCGCGCGAGAAACTGCGCGAAAAGCCTTCGAACTCGAGGGTGAAACGTACACGACCTTACATTTCTATTAAAGCATTAAATATTTCTGGAAAATGATTTTCACATCAAGACTAGAACATATAAATTATTTGTTTTTTTTTTTTGCGTAGAATCGATGTTACGATTTTAATAAACTGTCTGGAGTTAAAAAAACATTATGTTTAGCAAATCTCCATTCTTGTAATCCAGTTCAACGCAGAAAATAATCGAACAAGAATGTCCATGTTTCACACGTTTCTTTCATCGATAATCTTTACTTACGCAGTCTCGGTTGCTTCGAATTCGAACCTAATCGTGTGGAACACTTCCCGCTGCATTCCGCCAGCCCCATCCCCCTCTCAGACACCCATCCCAAAACCCGCTGCACTTCGGGCTCCATTTTCCGCCCCGTGGCCAGGTGGGGATCCGATTAACTTCGTTCGGACTGTGTTAAGAGTTTGGACCGCGAGCGCGTGGCTGAACCTTATATGAGCTTCTAATGCATTGCACCGGCAATGCCGAAGAGAAGAGTGAGAGAATGAGATAGAGAGAGAAAGAGAGAGAGAGAGTGCGAGAGAGGCTCGTCGGGGAAGCGGCGCATGCAAGCTCGCAGGCCGGAATGGAGTCGTAGGATAGCAATTTCGACCGAGCAGTAATAAAGCACGTCTGCGCGCCGAAATCCTGATGAATGGCCGCGCTTAGGCTTGAAATGGAGAAGCGACGAGCCACTAACACTTACTCTGCCCGTGTCCTCTATCTCTCTCTCCTCTCTCTCCGTTTCTCGTCCCCGTGGTACGCGTGCATGATCCTTCCAACCCCCCTGAACCCCTTCGTCCCCCCTTTTGCCCCCGTTCTCTCGGCGATCGAGCGTTCCTCTTCCTCTCGTTCCATCGTTCTGATCATTCATGACTCTGTCCTCCTCCGTCCCGATTCGGCCGGCTTTATCCCTTCGTCTGATCCCTCCACATTTCAACGTGGCCCGGCGCAATTTATACATTCGATTTACTATCGCCGCGTTGCGGAGGTGTCATTGTTTTATCGGGCTTCATTATAATGAACCGAACACCTCCGGGGAACCTGCGTCCTCCGATTATGATGCATCTTCACGAGTTGCATTGTCTGATCGTGACCGCTCGAGGGGGTCCTGCGTCTTCATCTTTTCAGCCCTTTTTAGTCGTCACCGTTCCGGTGGAAGAGGACAATGGTGGAAATCGATCGATCTTCAATGTGGCTGACAAAGAACACTCTTTACAGGACACAGTTGTGCAGGTTCCAACCGTAAGCCTTGGACGATGCATATTTTGAGCAATTTCAATAACATATGACATTACAGAATAGGTAGACAGGGGTGATCAGCAGTCTATAATGAACAAACCGAAATTGCGGTGAAATTACCGGGCGGAAATTCCTTGGGCAAACCTCGGAGTCCCTTGCATCCCCTAAAAGCCCTCATCACCGTAGCTAAACGAGGTCCGGCCGATTCAGCTCCTCGCCGCCACTTTGTCCTCGAGCTGTTTGCCTTCTGGGGTGGTTGGTTTCTTAGTGTTTACTGCGATCGTTTCGGGTCTAAGCACGGCCGGTTAGTCAGTCGGCTTGGTAATTAAAGAGGATCCGATCCATTTTTCGGTACGGGAGGATTGCTGAGCGGTTCTTATCGTTTCCGCCAGGTTGACAGCAGCGCCTAGGTCGCACGCGCGCGCTCGCGAGGAGCGGCAGTGTTTTGTCCTTTCTGCAGCGTCTGTTGGTTTTTCCGGTGGTGGCCGGGTAATATTCCCGAATAAGTGGGGAAACTCTTATCTTCCTAAGTGCATTACCAGAACCGCATACATTACTCCCTTACGCGGCCCTGTCGCGTGTATTGGGTACATACAGCCGCGAGGAAGGTTTACGAGGAGGACTCCGAACCAGAATATTTTCAATGTATGCAAGAACACGTTCCGCCCTTCTCCTAAAGCAACCACTGCGAAGTAATCTCCCTTTCATCGTCCATGAAGAACTGACTCGTGTCGTTGCGCGGCATAAAAGCTCACGCCTACCGCCTAACGTGCCCCGCCGTCGAACAAATTACAATATTATGCCGGAAACTAATGGAACCCACCGTCCCACTTCAAGGAACAGAAATGAACCGCGAGGAAGCCACACCACGATCCCATCTGCCCCTTTATGCACCCTTCTCAACGCTTTCCATCACTTTCACCATTTCGTATCATTTTCGCCTGACAGGCCAAACAAAACCCTGGAACTGTCTTCTGGTTGCTCTTCAAGTATTCGTGGTTAGCCTAGGAACATTTATATTAATTATTACACCATCAAATAAATTCAATAAATAAAATATATACCTTGATTTCTAAAAAAAAAGATTGTTAAACTTCGATTTCAATATGAAAAATTGCAATTAAAGGCCTGAACCAAATTGATCCAGCCAATACACAAAGGATGAAGACAGGTCGAAGGTGCAGTTGTAAAAAAGGACGACCTCCGCAAGCCCCTTCCAACGTCCGACAATCTTTCGTCGCCAGCGAACATTTGTCTGGCCGCCGTTATCTTCTGTTTGAATAAACGGAAAGTTAGAGCATATTTGCTGACGTGCAGCGTCCGGTGACTTATGGGCAGTATTGCATGAGCAATGGCGCGGACCGTGGGTGTCCGATGGAAACCGTGGGATATTCGAGTGGACGTGGGCACCGGGAAATCGGGCGAAAAGACTTGTGTCGCGGACGAACGACGTCGCGTGGTCAGTGGAGCATCCACCGTTGATGTCCACGGTCAAAACTATAATGTGACAGCGGCCGCATTTCGCGGCCATACTAGCCGGGCACGGTCGCGATAATAATCGTAAGTCCGCGAAGGAACGCGGAGCTCGGGAGCAGCTCGCAGAAACGCCGGCAATAACGACGTTTCCCGCTTCCAGCTACCAGCAACAACCCCCGGGGCCGGCGATCTCCTCTTCCTCTGTTTTCTTCGTCGCCTTTTCCCGTTACCGAGGACCGGGCTGAGGAATAAGACACCAGACGCATATTTTACGCCGTCGCTCTTCAACAACCGGGAATACCGCGCTCGGTGATGTCGCGTTCTGAGTTATCACCGTATAAAGCGACGCTGCCGAAATAAGGATCTGTTCGTCTTTTACTCGAGCTGTTCCACAGCGATTTTGTCTGCTGCTTCCGGTCTGTGCATCCCCGATGACCGATGCGAAGAGAAAACGGTCTTCCGACTGCCGAGACTTTTCGATGCGTTTCTCGATTTTTCTTACGATTTATCGACGCATCCGCGATACCCGATGTGTTTCTGTTCGCCGAACTGCGACCTTGGCCTTTCGACTAGTTGCGTTGTCCAACATCAAACTGAAAATACAGTACTTAAGTACAGGGACAGAGGGACAGTATTCTTTGACTTTTGCCGAACGCAGAGAAGGACAGCCAACATCGAGAGGCCTCGGTCGCTGAGAAATGTAAACATAACTAATCCAAATTTCCAACAACTTTATTTTTAATTATTTTTTTATGAGACTTCGATGATCATAATTGTGGCATTTTTTTGATAAAAATCATACCAAATATGACATAATTCCGATGATATTTACTTGTGTAATACACAATTAAAGTTTCGGGCGCGATAAAGGATAGCATATGTCCTTCCTCGCGCCCGAAACTTTAATGGTCTATTACACAAATAAATATTATCGGAATTATATCATATTTGGTATGATTTTTATTAGAAAAATGTCACAAACATGGTCATCGAAGTCACATAAAAAAATAATGGAAAATAGAGAAGTTTGAAATTACTACACGCCGCAGTAGTGTGGATAGATCTGGGACATTTATAGGTCAGACTTTTGGGATATTTATGGACAAAATACTGTACACACGTAAATATTTAGTGTCTCGCGTCGTGCTACCGTGTAACAACAGTAGTTGGATACGCCTAATGGGAGTTTCTTGTGATAATCGCGTAGGTGTTGAGTTATTACCTAGCCCATAAAATATTACACCACGCTTCTCCAGACGAATAACTATGAAGGACGAGCCATCGGGAACGGATCGAGCTTTTATCTCGGAAGACAACTCGACTAGCTCGAGAAGGTGCAAAAATGATTTGCTGTTGAAATAATGACTCACGCAACCACCTACGAGCGGCGCGAGCAATGCGACGAAGCTGCAAACATCGAATGGAGATATCATATTTGCAACCTTGTCGAATAACTCAGCCGCTCCTGCCTGGGTTCGATAAATATCGGAATTTCACCGGAGTCCCAAACTTGTGTCGCCGGTCATTAAATTATGAAGTCCTTGCGTGACTCATCTGCGATTTATCTTTTGCCTCGATTAATACATCATTATGTTCCTGGAGCTCCGGTTTCAGTATTTATGCTCGCTTGAGGGACGGTTCTTGTAGAGACACGAGTGAGCCTTGAATTATTATTTTCTTCAATTTCCTTACCGTCGAGTTTGCAACGAAACTCGAAATTTTATCAAACATCTTCACAAAAGATTCCTCTCCCTCAATAAATCGAACCTTAGAAATTAATGTATTCGAAAAGCATGTTCCCAAGGATCCCGAAATGGTTGCATAAGACCCACCCTGATGCATAACATTCTCGCGGCAACTGCAGCAACCAGTTTCGCCCGAAGCAAGGGCTCGAATTTCATGCAACCGGGTTCGCGAAACAGTTGCATCGTCCCGAAGAGCTTGCTGCTCATTAAACCAATTTTCGACCCGTGATCCGGGGGCCCGGACCACCGGTGAAGAAATACGAAAAACCTCGGGTTCGGTGTATCGGTATCGTAGCCGGGTCTCGAAGTCTCGAATCCCGGCGAAGACTGATTTACCGCGGCGGAACGTCCGCCAGGGGAATGAAATATTCTCGCGCGCGCGCGCGGCTGTAGCCTGTTTTAGCAAGTTCGTGCTTCCCGCAGAAAAACGAAAAAGTCGGTAATAACAGGTCTCCGGTATTGAACGATTCGCGCGCGCGTCTTATCGGCGCGGCACCAATTCGATTTCTCCCTCCCCTCTGGACGATCCCGATGGGGGTTTGCTTACTTCGCGCAAACCGCCACCCACGCTCGATCGCGAAAAGTTTTTGCAGTGTTGGTTTCGGGTCGGACGGGTCATCCATCGCGGCGGGAAAGAAGCGCGAGGAATGTTAATACGAGCATTATGATTTATTGGCGGAAGAATGTTGTGGATCGAGAGGCGAGAGACACAAGGAGGCGGCGGGGGGTGAACAGGGTTGCACGGTATTCTCTTGGCTAGAAGGGACTAGATGGGGCTCCGTAGGGGTTGGCGAAATGAAGGAAAAGGCGAATAAAAAAGCCCGGAACACCCCCAGGGCTACCGACAAGCGCACCGGCACCAGCTTCGCTTGATCCACACGAACAGGGGCTGGAGGGAGAGAGAGGGCGAAAGAGAGCCGAAGGGAAAGATGCAGAGAGAGACGGAGAGAGTGAGAGTTACGTGTGCGCGGGGCAAGGCGTTTTTCTTAGTCCGCCTGAGCCGCCGGAGATTTATTCCCAGGTCCCGCAAGACAAATGGTGAGATTGTGTCCAAAATTTTAACAGCGCATTTGGGTGAACACGTCCCTGCACCGCGAAGATACCCTTGTTCCTCCCCCCTCTCTCTCACTCACTCTCTTCTTGGACCACCCTTCTGTCCTCTCTGCGTCGCTCTCTCACTCTCTCATTGCTCTTACGCTCACACAACTGGTATAAAGGATAAACGGCCTTACGGGTGGGGTTCGAAGGGGCGAGGAGGCTAGGGAAGTGTTTCGAGACCGGAGGAAAAGAAGTTTTCTAGTTATCCCTTCGGCGAGAATGCGGTCCCGAAACTCCTCGCTCGGTTCGTGACAGAATCGAGCCGTGAAACGAGATCGCCACGGAAACTGCTGGTCGGGGACTGGTTTGTACCAATTATTGGCTTTCGATCAGCTCCGACGCGCTGGCTGCCTCGCGATCATCTATGTGCGTTGGTTAGAATACCTGGCAGCCTTGGTCCGTCTCTTCGATGGCTGAATAAGTCGAATTTAACCCTCGTCCGACCCTCATTTCGCCAACTGAATCTGTATCTCGGTATCAAATCGAGAAATTATAACAGATCGATGAAACAATAATTAAAACAGTTATTTCTCGATGTCTTTCAACTGGTTTTTAACTTAGGTTAAATTTCTCCAACTGAATCTGTCTCTCGGTATCAAATCGAGAAATTGTAAAAGATCGATAAAATAATAATTAACACAGTTATTTTTCGATGTCTTTCAACTGGTTTTTAACTTGGGGTTTTCGGTAATGCGTAACAATTATTCATACCCATTGGGCAAGGGTGGGCAGCAATAAGGGAGGAAGAGTAATGTCGTCGGAAATTGACTCGCAAAGTACCGCCGACCGGTGAATATTAACCTATTACATCCGAGTCCATCCGGCGTAGGTTGTGTGTATATTAATTTAAAGAATGTTGTAGAGCGTCGAGCATTCCATATATGAAATTTTGCGCGGCGGAAAGGGTAGAAAATAACGAGCATTGCTCGACCGGTGTCCGGGGCGGAGACGGTCGAGCGTGCCTGGCGTGCCCGGCCACCAATTTCGCGCCGGTATAAATAATACACTGAGGGATGATCCTCGAGATCTGGACGGGCCACCCTCTTCGCCGGAATTAGATTTCCTATCTGTCTCGGGAGCGCGGTTTTCTTACCGTTTTTCCCGGGTGCTTTTATTACACTCGCGGCCCCGAAAGAAACGGGATTGCCGACGCTCGATCTTCGGAGGCGGATTCGTTTCGTTCCGTTTCGTTTCTTTCTTTCAGAACACACACACAGAGAAATACACACATGTATATAGTGAGAGCTGGGAACGCACCAGACGCTTCCAGACGGGAATTTTCGTTTCCACGGATCGCGACGGAATAAAAAATCTGACCCCGCGACCGCTCTCCAGCTTCGTCTATTCCGTAAATAACGCCACCGGCCATCCCTTACTTTAACTTAGTGCCGGTTCGAGACAATGGCAATAAGAAGAACGAGAATCAATGTTGGGCATTGGTAAATGAAGACGAAGCGTCCCGGAGCTTTACACAGTTCCTCCCCATCGAACCACGGGAAGATGCACCGCGGCTGAGTGCCACGTTGACAGAATAAAGGGGACAGGAAGAGATCGAACCAGAGAAAGAGGAAGAGAGAGAGGCAGAGGGTGAGAGGATAGGGTTGGCAGCCAGGCAGAGCAACCATGGGAGGGGATGACGTACACGTTCAGAGATAAACGCGCGCTGCGTTCAATGAAGTCGGCTATAAAGGTGGCACCAGGTTCGGTCCTCGGTGCAGATAGTCACGAGATTCGAAGGGGGTTAAGGGCTCTGGCACACGTCAGGGGTGAAACAGACTGATCGACCCGCGGGATCGTCAAATTATCCCCGCGGAGTTCCAATTCGTTCTTCCCCCGCGCCGTCGAATCGCCAAAATAATCCTTTGCTACCCTCGCTTCAATAAATTCTGTTTTGTAAAAGTATTCCGGGTACAGGCACTTTCCCAAACCAGAGGACGGTTTAATAGATCACTAAAAATTTGCAACACCGAATATATTGCAGCAAAAATTAATTTTTATTTCAAAACAATTTTTCTATTATTAAATTCGACACAATGTTGAAAAATCTGTCGATACCGGAGTTAAAATAACTTCGAGGGCGAAGGGTTGAAGTATGATTTGAGAGTAACGGTGTTCATAGTGTTAATGACCGTTCACTATCAATTTTGCGGATGTAACTTCTTTGTTTTGGAATATTCCGACTCGTTAGTCAATTTCGAATGCGTCCCGCGGTGGGCAGAAAGATGGCCGGCGCGCAAGAAAGCCGGAGAACGGTTTATTGGCTGAGTGGCGAGGCAACCCCCAACCACCCTCGGGCTCATCCCCCCGGCAATCTCTTTCCTTTACTCACGTAGCCAATTCTATTCAGACCGATCCTATCTATCTCTTTTTCTAAGCCGGTTCGCTGATACCGATTGCGATAGGCGACGCTGTCAGCCCACCCTCCCACCCCCCATAAAACTCACGGGGACGGGGCCGGCACAATTTTAAGTTTTACGCCATTTACAAAATGAGTCGCCATTATTTTTGCCGGCTGGATTTATCGCTACATACATTTGGACCGAGCGACAATCCAATTTATGTGGGAGTCCCGTAATAGTCTGCCACCGCAACGCGAGAAACCCACCCCTCTCTTTCCTCCTTTCTCACTTCCGCTCCGGCTTTTCTGCCTCTGTTTGCCTCGCTCCAACCATCCAACCCTCCGTACCAACCCCCCCTGCACTGATTAAATAAAAGAACAAATGGAGGTGACTCCTAATTAGTGCACTACTTCCTTGCATTCTTGCTCCCCGTGACCAACGACCTTACGCGGATTAGTTGCAGTCGTGCGTTACGTCGACCGCTGTTCTGTGTTCAACCCCTCACCCTCCCTCTGTGAGTTATTAGTCCCTCTTACCTCCTTCTTCGCTGCTTCCTCTTCTTCCCCTTCTTCTTCGTCGATCTCATTTTTAATTGAAGAAGTCACGAATTCTTAGCAACGGTCTCCCAGTTGCTACGTTTTAGGGATGAACGGTTATGTGGAAGGGTTGCAGGGGGTGGACATCATGTGCGGCAGAAGATTGTACATTTTTCAGTTGAATGATTTAGGAGACCATAAACCGGGACGCGCAATTAACGACGGAACTCCTCACCAGCGAGAAGGGTGACTACCCCTTCTGGGTTTACAGTTTTTAAATTGCACGCAGGTGCACCGTGATGATGGGTTTATGGGGAGGCTGATGGTCGTATTGAGGAGAGTTTAATTTACTCGATACTCTAAAAGCAATTCTACTTGTTATCGAGAAATAAAAGTGTTAAAAAACTTTTTATATTTCATTGGAATATTTTTTTACCGGTGATACTAAGTCAAAAATGACCGACGCTTCTCACAGTTGGTTACAAATTCCACTGTTAGATGAATTCTGTTTAATCAGACCCATTTTCCGGCAACTCGCAGACGCGACGCAATTTAATATGTCGTTCTCGCATTCTCGGTTTTCCTTTTTTTCGCCACCAGGGGATGGTAAAAGGGGACAGTCATTTTTGCGCGCACTTTCGGAGGCCAGGCTCGACGGGACGCGAGCTCCCCGGGGCTGATACCGAAATTGCGCTCCGTTACATCGTAAATTTCGCGATAAATCCAGGTGCGCGAAATAGTCACGCGGAAATGCCCCGGTCCGGTGTTTGGACGAACGTAGAAATTGCCGCTGACGACGACAAATATTTCGCGAGCTCGCCGCTCCCCTGTAATTCGGCTTGATTTAATCGGCCCGGGCACGGGAACGATGATTTTTGGTAATATTTCGAGGATAGCGACACGTAGTTGATGGAATACAGGATGCTGGCCGGATGCGTCGTCAGTTCGGCTTCGAAGGAACTCGTTCCCGATCATTAAATGGACCTTAATTAATATATCGCGTAGGTGTTGAAATGTACTCGCCATTATCCTCTGTAATTAACCCCGTATGATTAATCATTGTGTCGCTTATGTAACAACAAACTTTTTGTTTCTATGAATGAATGATAATGATAAACGGACACATATATACGTGAAAGATTTTTTTTATTGCCATTGCTCGTTATTATTTTTATAATTCCTACGATTTCAACCCCTGTGTCCTTAATCAAATTCTGAAACACAAAAGTTCTGACGACAGTAGCAGCCAAAGAAATCGAGAATGAGGGAGATCCATCAGAAGCCTTAGTGTCCGGTATTAGAACAACCCCTGGTGTTCGGGGGTGGAATCCAGCTCGTTTTCGCGAGTCATCGGTCACCGGTGTGTTTACACGAGATGATCGAATGCCGGATCGGGGGTAGCGTATAATACGAAGGAGCGATGAGGGAGGAAAAAAGAGGGGTGGGCTGAGGAGGGTTGGCTGCGAAGAGAAGGCAGGAAAAAGGGAAAAGTTCGAGTACCGAGGGATGAGGGGATGGAGGAGTATCGGACGATAGCGAGTCGAGTCACAAGGGGGGTTGAAGAGAGAAGGGCGGGGGCGCGGCTGCGTCTGAGCTGCTCGCGATCTATGGCTCTCCTTTCTAGCCCCCACCTTTTCATCCCCCTCTACGGGGGTAGCCGGTCTCCAGCTCTTGCTGGGAGCAATTTTTTGTCCGTGGCCCGCTTGTATCAAATTACGATAAATATTGCGGTGCCGACGTGCATCCCCCCGCCCACGCCGCGACCTAACGTCACGGAGGAAAGAAAATCAACGCGCACCGAAGGCGTTTCTCAACAAAATGGACGGCCAGAACCTTCGGGGATTGTTGCACTTGCGGGCACGAAGGTCCGTGGTCGTAGATGGTTCCTAGGTTTTATTCATTATCGACCTTCAACCCCCCGTGCGACAGTCATTGTCTGGTCCCTTTAAGTGGAGCAATTTGTTATTAACTGAATTTATCCCTTTAGATATTCAAACAAAAATTGAAATGAAATAGAACTACAAAAATTCTAGACCCAAGCTCCCAGAAGGACACTGCTTTTAAGCTTCGTTCAGTCATTCAAGGGTTAAAGATCCTTTTCCCTCTTGTCGCTGCCCTGACGAACACAAATTTAATTAAAACCGTAAAACCACTACAAAACTTGCAAATGACACAGTCTTATGGATGGCACGTGGCTGGATAGGGGTTGACCATGTTGTCTCTAATTGTCTGTAGGCCCTCACTTTACGCACCCCCTATCGAGAGCGGTATTGAAGAGGAATATATAAATTAGTAGGATGAGTCACACAGATAATTTCTTCAGACCGCGGATTTATTCGAAATAGTGGTGACTATGCGATTGATTAAGTAGTTATAGATAGATCGATTGAATTGAGAGAATGGCCGATGAATAGACTGGGCAGAAAAGTGGGAGTCAGCAATATGGGAGAAGTACAGCTCGAGTGTCTTTTTCGTGGGGTGGTTGGACCAAAGGGGTAGCGACGACCTACGCCTCCCGCCCTTTTGGCAAGCCGAAAGGGGTGTGCTCTATTCTCACGATTCGAAACGCTGTCTTTCGGGCGGCACGCAAATGTCGGCTGATTTATGAACGCGGCGAA
This sequence comes from Lasioglossum zephyrum, assembly GCA_028455615.1. Taxonomy (NCBI): domain Eukaryota; kingdom Metazoa; phylum Arthropoda; class Insecta; order Hymenoptera; family Halictidae; genus Lasioglossum; species Lasioglossum zephyrum. The sequence continues at coordinate 6,410,106 of CM052333.1, forward strand.
GAACAATACGGTCCGAAACGGTCGGACGTGATTACGCGTTGAATGGAGTGGACGTCGGTGACGTCGCGGGTTTCAATCGTTCTCCTTCCGATTGATTTCGCGTATCAGCGCCGAACAATGGACACGAAAGAGCGAGAGAAAAAAGGGAGAAAAATATGGAGAGGGATGGAGAACAAGAGGGATTTAATAAACCCTAGCAGGGGCCGAAAATGAAAACGGAGGCGGGCGTAGTCGAGTCGGTATCGGTCCCGAAGAATAGTTGGGAAAAGAATAATGGTGGCACTCGGCGCGATGGCGAGAAGAAGGGTATCGAAAGACGCGGTAGTGAGGCGAGGAGAAGCAGAGGAGAAAGATGAGAGGAGACGACGGGTGTTAGGGGGGAGGAGCGGAAGAAGAAGAAGAAGAAGGAATCCCGCGTGCGAAAGACTCTAGATGATTCTCTGGAAAGAAGCGTGACGAGGGTAGGTATGTGGAAGAAGCGAGTATTATGTATAACCGGGAGGAAAGTAAATATGTGCGGGACCGATGGTATATATAGCCGGGTATCCACCCTATCCAGTTGCGTGCGAAGGATAGAAAACACGAGGAGAGGGCAGGGCGCGAAGGGGGTTGTGGGCGTCGGATCCGGGGGATGGTGTGTAGCTAGTGGATGAGGTGAAACGAGACAGCCGGAGGGGAGAGAAAATGCGCGGGACAAAGAAAGAAGCGAAACAGAGGGAGACGGAGAAAGGGAGAGAATGAAAGAGTGAGAGAGAAGGAGGGAGATAACAGAGAACAAGAACGAGCGAGCAAAAGGGGGTGGGCAGAGGGGAGAGGGAGAGAAAGAGAAAGGGAGAGAAAGAGAGGCGACTAGGGGGGTAGGTAGTGGGGGCTGACAGAGATGAATTCGTTTCATTTCACGCTGGGAAGCTCTCGCGTTCCCCGCGTCCGATGATTTACTGGGCTACAATGTGGTAACCCATGATTTATCGCTACCAACACGCCGCCTCGCCACTACGCCATACCTGGGTACCATGACTACGTATGCGTCGGGTCCGTGTGTCCAGAGAACTTTATACTCTTTCTCTGTTTTTCGCTCTGCCACTCCCCTCTTGCCCCTAGCCAGCTCGAGAGAGCCTGTCTTTCCGTCGCGAGTGGGAGGAGAGGGAAAGAGAGAAAGAGAGAAAGGGGGTTGAAGACTCTCATGGCCAGAGTCATGGGATATATATATGCTATCCACCTACCTACATATCGCACCGAGTACCACGATGACGTCGTCGTCGTCGTCGTTGTCGTCTTCGTCGGGCACCTCGCGATCCCCATGATTCCACGGTCCGCCACCTTTATTTATGCGCGCGAGAAACCAACGCCGCTTCGCGCTGCTCTGCGCGCAACGCCGAGCCGAGCACAGGCTCGCTAGCGAGAGCGATCTGTCATTTTCAATGCGTGCTTATCTGTGAATTAACTATCGAAGTCACTCCCGGCACCGGGTTACCAGCGCTCGCCGATAAATTGCCAAGGACCGAGCGAGCTAATCATTAACTCGGCATTTTCGAATTGATCTATCGACCGCGCCGCGCTATTATTCCGTACCGAACCGGTGACGCTCGCATACCCGCGCCGCCCTGCAAATTAACCCGCGTTCTTGTTTTGCTACCATGCTGCACGCCGCGTTTTTCCTACCACCACCATCCGTGCTAGCTTCCGGCTGTCTCGTAGCCATCGGGGTCGGCAGTTCTAACCTTTAGTTGAAATTAAAAATTTTGGATCTTGGATTTCACAATTGTTGAGATTGTAACAATACTTGCAGTAGGGTAATATAATAAAAATCTGAATAAATTGTGGTATCTTTGTAAGATAGCGTGTTGTATAGACGGATCCTGCAGGATACTCCTAATGCGGATTAACGTATCGAACGATGTAAAAGTTTGACGACGAGGATGGTCGGGGGATGGCGTAATCTGTGGCTCGCCGGCTGATTTACCGACGGGGTAAATACAAGTCTCCCTCTCTCCGTCGCTCTGGCCTTTCGAACTTCCGTTCGACGAATTTCGATGCCAGATAAAAGAAGCGGCGGGGGAAGAAGTTTGATCGTGAATCACGTCGACGGGGGGAAGCGATTTTTGTAAAATGCTAGCGGCGAAGTATTCGCCGAGTATCGGTTCGCCGGAAACGTCCTCGCCGGATGGAGAGGAGACACTGCTGCTTCTGCTTTTGCGGGGGCGGGTGGTGGAAGCAACGGCTATGGTTTAAACGGTCGAGGATTTGCCTGTTGTTTACAGGGGCCGAGCAAAGTTTACGCGGTCGAGATAAATTTCGTGGGCAAGGTGGCTGCGGCCGCTCGAAACACCGTCAGGATCAGCAAGATCCCTAATGAATCTGGCCGGAAGGACCCCCCAAAACGGCACGAGATCCTCTCGCACTCGGAGTTCGGGTCTTCCCTCGACTTTTCAGAGGGTGTCCAACTTCGGATGGCTAAGACTTCGAGTTTCCAACGAGCCGAGGATACCTTACAAGGTATCGCTCCACCTTCCTGCGAACTTACGACCGTTTGCAATTACCTGCACTTATAATTGCGCGAAAGCTACGGATTCTCCGCGATACAACCATCGCGTTCCTCTTGCCCAAGTATTCGCCAAGTTGCTGTTATTCTTGCGAACCTTCGCAGCCGTAAATAACGTGGACAGCCGCCGCGAAGTTCTGGTGCGTAGGGACGACGCTCTCGGTGACGACCGAAAAAATTCCGATGACCCTCTGCGCCCGAGGAACGTTGTTCCCGCGGGACAATTTACTCGTTGCTACTTTCATTTGATTTTGTTCATCGCCGATGGCACTGTAAAATATCATTATTCTTTGTGGAAATCTCAGCGTATGTAATTTTATTATTCTTTACGTTGCCTTCCTTCAACGTTCGATGTCTTCGCACGAAGTTTAACAACGCATTCCACCTAGCGAGTTCGCAAGTGACGCGCGCGACGCTATTCCGCGCAACTTCCGGTAATCGCGCGATAATAACGGGCCAGCTCCGGAGCAACTTTTGCCGCATTTTGTCGCGCGGCAGTCCGGCAGTTATAGTTCCATATGCTCGTTGACCAGGTCCATTTCGACCCCTGATGCTCGCGATACGGTCGCGTTACGGTTCACCGAGCGATTTGACGCGGAGTGCCGTAGTCTCCGTGGTCCGGCCGCGGATGGCACCGCAGACGGACGTTAATATGCACGCGGCATCGCGGCTGTTAATCTTGTCCTTGGTCAGGGACGTTCTCAAGTAGCCACTGTGGCCACTCGTTAACAAAAGAACCATCAAGAATCGGTCGTCGATCGAGAAACTTCCAGGAATCTGATTCGACATTAGAATCCGACATTAGTCCGACATCAGGCATCTTCAAAGAAAGATGAAATAGTAATTATTTACTTTGAGGGCCCCCTCACCGATTTTGATGATCTTGAAATATGTTGTCGAGGTTATCATTCTGAATAACTTTTTCCTATACATGTTACAAAATCCTTTTTTGTGTATACGTTGTACCTGTGTTATTCATTTTGTGTTTGGTTAGAAACGCCGTTAAGCAATCGCCTATGCTGACATACGAAAATTCAATATAGTATTAGCAATAGTTTTTTGCGAATATCTCGAAAACTAAAACCGAGCGACGGTAACATGTATAGGGAAAAGTTGTTCAGAATAATGACCTCGACAACATATTTCAAGGTCATCAAAATCGGTGAGGAGGTCCTCAAAGTAAATAATTACCGATGAAATCACTGTAGCCGGTGAGAAAAACAATTTTGGAGAACTGTGTCCTGTCAAAAATACTTTCCGAAATTGTCTTTCGAATATCAACCTCAAAAGAAAATTGATCGATCTCTATCGATGATCGTTAGGAGATTGCTAGTAGAAGAATATTGCTGGAGAGACCAAGACGAATAGATTTGGTCGAAATGCAGTGTAGACTGGCTACCGAAAGAACCGCGCTTCATTTGACGCGCCTGCGACTGCAGGGAGATCATCAGACAGAATATCGTCCGCTTGTTGCTCGCGGAAGTCGGTTGGTTTTTCGCCGGCGGTTTAATTAATCGGCGGCAGAGGGCATTCCGCGCCGCGATATCTCAAACGCGGAAGCGTTATATTCCGTTGCGTAACTGCGTAACGCGATATATTTCAGCAAATAACGAGCGTGCCTCTCCGCGTTGTTCGCGTGCAACGCGGTGTTCCCCTGCGCTATAGCGAAGCTCGCGCTCTCGCCCTTTATGATTTGTGGGTCCGTGCAAGTTCTAGGCATCCATCACATTTAGCGGTCGTGAAACGAGAGTCGAGTTGTAAAACACCGCCGGCCAAATGAGGATATACGTGGCGGAAGGAGTGTCCCGGGATCGTCCCGTTGCCCGAGAGCCCGTTGGGGGTAAGTTTTCGCGTCCGGGGGTGGAAAACCGTCGCCTGGGGGGTTGGAACAGAGAGAGAGAGAAAGGTAACACGCGTGTGTGCCTCCCTAGGAACCTCTCCCAAACCCTTCGGGTTTTATAGGGCCGTTAAGTTAGCCCGACGATTTTCCAAACTCGTGTGATTGTCTTGTCGCGGCAAGCCGGCTATTAAATGCCACGGAAAATAAATATGCCACGGTCTCGCGCATGGCTTTTATACGGCCGCGCAACCCCTGCCCCGGTTAGTCGAATACGCTCAACTTCGCGGTCGTGTTTTATCGGTTTCCTGATTTTTACGCTCGTTCCGCCACGCGGAAACGCCGTATCGTTTTTAAATTATACGATTTTTCCGTGATTTCCTCCGGACCAGCCTCGAGCGACCGATTCCGGATGAACTTTTCCGTTCATGGTTACAGATGCACCCGATGCTCGTGATTTTTAGAGATCCAATGTACAACTAGTTTATATTATGCAAAATCAAGAAAGTTGTACATAATACGACAACAGCGCGAAGACAACGCCTCGTTGAGAGGACCTGCTAACACCGTCGTCAGCACCCTTTCTCGGAATTGTGAACAGCGATTTACGGTTCTTTAAGCAACAACCCCTGACAAATATGGTGGCCAAGTCGAAGGGTGCCTGTACGCTTCCTCTCCGCAGGATTAGCTTGATTACGCGTACAGGCGTCGCGAGGGGAATAATTGCTGTCGCGTATTCTTTACGGGCTGTTGAACACTCCGGCGAGGGTCCCCATCCAAGACGGTTGCTTTTCCCCGAACGGCTCTCGAAGATTTACGTTAGCGGATTGCTTAGGCTAACCAGACAGACGAGCGATCGACGCGGAAGTACCGCATCGCCGGGACGTGTCGCGAATTCGCGCGTCCCGTCGGCCAACTATACGATACCAACTCCGATCAGGTGAAAGTGCTGACGCTTCACGAATGAAGACGGGAAGATAAGATCCGGGAACGCCGGCGAACAAATTAACCGTGTTTCCGCGAGATAGCATCGCTGAACTGATCACCGATACTCTCGCGTCGATAAGCTGAGAACGCGCCCGGACGATTGCTCGCCTGCGATTTTGAAATGCTCATTACCTCGACGTGTCGCAGCGGGCTCATAAATCGATTCGCTACCCATATGATCACTGTTAAGTTCTTACCATCTGCTACGATTTAAAGATATTCGGTGAATAATTTGTACTTCATTCGGAGCAGTTGTAAACGGTTGTAAATAATGATTATTATTTATTATAGACGGGCAGAAGCCCTTTTTACACAAGTATGTACAAAGAAAGATACAAGACTACTTATCTAATAAGAAAGTAGGGACAATGATGAGGGTACAATGATACTGGTATTATCATATTATCCTGCGTAGTTGCATTTGAAAATTTTGCAGAGATTCTATGAAAAAATAAATACAGTTGTAAATAGTGCATGATTGTTACAATAATAGGATGCATTGGATTAATTAATCCATACACTTTAAGTGTATGAAAATCCGGTCTCGTTCTCAGTTCACATTCCGGTACATAAAAATTGATTTGCTCAAGTAGAGAAGAACAATCAATATGATTATTAATTAAATGAAAAATAAAGCTCGATTATTCGATTCGTCGATCAGCCTGTATTATGCGGATTGCAGACAAGGCGTTTCCTGTATGACCGTTGCAATTTATTTTTATCGAACGGTCATCCTTGACCTAGTGCGTTGCTCGATCTTACAAGTTGATTTGTACCTTGGAATATATATAACACCGGTGCGACGATAAAAAATAAACGAGGTGGAAAGATGTGTAGAGAATGTAGAAAATGGCTTTAATAATTATCTTTATAAAGACTTGATATAATAATAATATAAATGAATACAATAATTGATATCTCTCTAATTCTTAGGTTATAACCTCTATGACTATCCTCGATAGAGGATTCAACCACTAATAGATGGCGTCACAATTCTTGCCCTAAAATATAATATAATATGAAAGACAACCTCAACAAAATGGACAATGCACATTCCCCACATTCCAAGCTGTTGAAAAAATCGTCAGAGTTTCGTATAAATCGTTGTTCCCAGAAACAGCGTGAGGGAGAGTTTCAGGAAAATTCGTGGCTACATTAGAAGCTTCTCAAAACCCGCGTTATTTAGAGCTGGAGGCTCATCGATCACGTCAGTCGCGGCAAGATAGTGCAGGAAGGAGGGGGGCTGATGCGGTGGTATCGGCGCCGACAAAGACGCGCGCGGTATCGTGCGGTTGTTGGGCTCGATTCGCGCCCGTTCCGGCGAGAATTTTCTATGGTAGACGTTGGTCGAAGGGGTGTATCGGAGGGAAGATTGCCCGCGACCACGCTTTTCACCGTCGTGCCCCGCAGCTGTAACTCTAGGCTGGAGAGGGCAGGGCGTCGTAGAAAAAGGGGGTGGCACGGGGGTAGGGCAGCTGAATGACGGGATTCATGCCCGGGCCGTGGATTCGCAGACGCCTTGAATGGAGCTGGCGGAAGGGCTTCGGAAATTAAACGTCCTGTAGATGGTCTTTTTTCGCGTGCGGTAATGTACGATCCTCTCTCCCACCCGTTTTCTTCGTTCGTCTCTTCAGCTTCTCCTTCTACCAGGCTCTCTCTCTCTTCTCGGCTGCTAGAGGGTGGAAGGAAGAGGCTGGGGACCTGCCACGCCGGCCAGGACAATTTCGCTGCGATAAGGAAGTAGATCGAGGCAGGAGATACGACGCATCCTCTTCCCTATACACAGAGCTACCTCGAGACTGTGTTCACCTGTACGTGTGTCTCCCACGGCTCAAAGGGCCGCAACACCGACAAGGAGCCCGTAAATGCTTCCTAAAATTAACAGGAAGAGGTCCCCAAATATCCAACTTCTGCTTGGTTCTCCTAGGATGGTACTGGACATCTCCATAATTAGTTGACTACGGGTTTGATATATTTATGACAAAGATGGTTGTCATTTGAAATAGCAGAGCGTCGATACATTACTGCTAGTCTACTTGAATTATTCATGGAAGCAAGCCATTACGTAACAATTTGAAACTTGTCATTTGGTCTGGCAGTGTCAGGGTCAGTGTTCAACGTTTTCCTAGAATGATTTGTATCGGCTAGCGTGTCGTGCGAAGGGTCAAGCAAAATTTTCGAAATTCCCGGTAAGACACGCGCGATATATCTTCATTAGTCGCGTGAACTTGAACTCGTCGTGCCAAGACGGACTTCGGAAGTCTCATAATCCCGGGAACAGGTTCTGTTCGGACTTCTCGAAGTTGTTGGCGAGAGCGAAGTAAGTAACGATGCGAGGAGCGAGCCAATGCAACGCATGCCTACTGCATGAATAACAGCAATATCGTTGCGTCGAGGGCCCTCGCAGATGATCCACGCCTGCGTCGACCACCAACGAAAGCCGTGCTGCTTGCTGAAATTCGCCCATAAAGCGGAAAGTTCGCCGAATAACACGGGAGACCGCGCGATAAAAACTTGAACAAGATATCGACGGGAGTTTCGCGGCTTGAGGGGAGTTAGCCTGGGGTTTTAGGAGGGCGTGCGCGGGGCCGCCACTGACCCACTTGTCGTCCCCTCTGATGTATATTAATAGCAGGATCGTGGAATCTAACGGATAATGCCGCTCATTCCGGGGATTCCAGCCGGATCGCGTCAAAAACGCTCGCGGAACTTCCTGGTTTCGTGAAGAACGCTTAAACCTGCATAAATATCCACTGTCTTCTAATTACACTCTCCAACAACAAAAATGTTTTCATATAACTGTTGGGTGGATCTTATTTTTGAGAAATTTGAATTTAAACATGTTTAAACAATCATAATACATTACTATTGCACATTACCGGATTCGGAAAAATCTAGAAAATCTTCTGATGTAAAGAACAATACAATATCTTATATAATAGCATCACAATATTTGTTCGAAATCGAAAAATATGTCTTTTTTTCGAATTCATTTTTCTTAAGAACTGTGCATATAAGAGAAAAATTAAGTTATCAGAAAGAAAAATCAACAGTTCTATGGAAACAAGAAAAAAGTTGAAATTTGTTGGACAGTGTTATTCTCTAGAAAAAAAGCAATTTGGTACACTTTTAAAACAACTTCATTTTTAAGTTGTTCATCCCTAATCATTTTCTAGAAGAGAGAGAGAGAGAGAGAGACATTTATTTTACGTCAGTCGAATAAGCAATAGAAATGTGAGAGGCTTATCCGATTAAGTTGCAGTACCCGGAGTAGCCTGTCATCTCTACAATTGCAATAATGTAGACCGTACATAGGTACACTCGCCGATAGAAACCAACGATTAATATTCTGTCTGCATGTTGACGGCCGATCGATCGGGAATAAATGTCTAAGCAATAGTTATGCGCCTCGGAGTCGCATGAACGCGACATTGACTTTCACGTGGCGACCCCGATCGCATCTCTTTCGTTGCGGAAACGTATACGATCCGTTCGAAAGGAAATCGCCTTCCAAGTATTTCCGCGATCTTTCCGGAAGCAATATTTTCCTTTCGATCCAGAAGATAATCTTATATAATACCGTCGGATTTTCTTGAATATTTTCTTCCGTATTTCGAAAAGATACTTCGACGACAGCGATCTGTGAATCATGCAAACTCTTCTCTAAATCTACAACAATTAGAAATTTATATAATTTTCTAGAAAACAAAAAGAAGAAAATTTATATATCCTCTGTGGATTTGTATATTTTAATTAATGGTTACTTCGAATTCTTAACTCTTAGCTTCAAATTGAAATGTATTTTTAAATTCTGCCCTCAGCAACGAAATTATATAATAAATAATTGAAGTCTGTATAGGATTGACTGTTTCAGTGTATTGTTCGGTGTGTTGGACAGCGATAAGACCGAGTACGTAAATTGAAAGAGCGACGGTGAACGTCGGTGGCGTTGTTCCAAGTTTCCCGCGTTTCATTCGCTTTTAAGGAGAGAAATCAGGAACGAGGGAGGTAGTTAAACCGAGCAGGCATCGATGTGAAACCGACACATCTTAATTTCCTGTCAAAATATTGACAGCCGAGCGACCATTAGCATTATGAACGACTGGTACTGGGTCAGTACCGGTTCGCCGGCTTTGCCGGCTGTTTAGTTATTGTTTCCGCCACAGATTATAGGGATGGGGTCTTTATTGCCCTATGGCGGTAATATAGGTATACCCCGGCCACACCGATACACTCCTACGAGCCCACCAATACACCCGGAGGTAGGCTTGTGCAAGCTCGCACCTGTTGGCGCCTGCGATTATGGCCGCAATAACATTCCGTCAAACTGCGAACACGTACCTAGACCTTCTAACCCAACCTAAGCCGCCCCGAACATACCGGAAACCACGTGGCCGTTGCACCCTAACCGCTTCATCCTTTTACTGCTTCTCTTCCAATAGGACAATTCAATTGACACTTGCCAATTGTCTTCATTTTGACCGCTTTTTAAAAAAATTTTCTAATAAATCCAGATTTTTTTTATAAATCTACTTTTATACAAATCTACTTTCCAGTTTCATTTACCCTAACCGCTTCATCCTTTTACTGCTTCTCTTCCAATAGGACAATTCAATTGACACTTGCCAATTGTCCTCATTTTAACCGCTTTTTAAAAAAATTTTTTAATTAATTCAGATTTTTTATAAATCTACTTTTATACAAATCTACTTTCCAGTTTTATTTCTAATAGTACAATCAAATCCAAATTGTCCACGAATTTGTAACGAGTATATTTCTAATTTTAACTATAATTCGTAAGATTTGAAGTAAACATGTGCTGGGCTGAACGAATTTGAGTCACGAAAACCCACCGGAAGTATGATTGTGTTCATTTCTAATGGCACAATCAATTCTAAATTGCCTACGAATTTGTAACGAGTATATTTCTAATTTTAAATATAATTCGTAAGATTTGAAGTAAACATGGTGCTGGGCTGAATGAATTTGAGTCACGAAAACCTACCGGAAGCAGGTGAGTGTTCTCAGCGACTTCAACCCCTGGCGCGGTTTTTCTTAACGGACCTTGCTCTTCATTCCGCGTGCCATTTGTAAGTTTTGACGAATATACACGGCATCAGGTGCACGGATGGAAATTGTGACGGCGCGGGAGGGAGTGAGAGCGATAGTCCTATGTAATTCGGTAGGGACTAATAAAAGGCATCCGTGATATATCTTCGCGGGGCAAGTTATTTTTTGTTTTTTTTTTCAAGCGGCTTCGGTCGGCAGCGGCCCGTTTATATTTATTCCGCGTGTTCGCGTGTTTTTGCGGACTTTTTCGGAGCTAATATTGTCCGGCGAAACAAATACGCGAAACGGAAAGGAGAGGAGCCGGGGCTACGATTCATTGATTTTACGTCGCGGCATTATTTATCGTCCAATATATCGGGCTTGTCGATACCATTCGTTGCGTCATGCGCCATAATAACGGTATCTTCTTCAAAAATTGTTCATTGCCGACGACGAAGAGCCGGAGAAAGGGCGACGTCGATCGGACCACGGGTTGCTCTGCCGCTTTTATATTCCTCGACCACACTGACGAACCGAAAGCGAGTAGATGATGTATAACGCGAGTTTTTCGACAACTGGTTAGGTACTCGTGCGAGAACATCCGAATGGCCCCTCTACCGATCGACCGTGACCATGCAAAACGGTGTACCCGCCGATTCTAAATTCGCCGGGTAGGTCCGAGCTCGATTTAAATTTGCCAGAAGTGGAATTGACCGCACGGCGAAACAATTTCGATGCGAGTTTATTCTACCGGCGAATTCGAGCGAATGCAATGCATGACTTTCCCAATTAGAGAGATTCCCGTAACCTTCGACACTTCTAGATACATCATTTTTCTCATTTTATTAAATATTTACTTATTGATTAGATGCCAAAATATTTAATAATCTAAACAATATTTTTAATAATGGTACAGCAATATTATTGTGGCGACTTTTAAACATATTCAGAAGTTTATTTTCTTACGGGAAATTTAATTCTTAACTTTTGAAGAAGGTGACCAATTTTCGAATCATCCAAAAATGTTGGTCGACATAGAATCATTCAGCGATATGTCCAATTTCTTGGTCCAATTATTGGACAATTATTGGAATTGCGAAGATACATTCATACAGAGCTGACATCCGAAAAGACCGCAGTTTAGTGCAAGCCTATGAGAACGTTCAGATGACTTCAAATAGACAATGCGACGGGAGGAAACGACTGAAAGGCAGCAATTAAAAACGTGCAGAAATTCGGATCGAAAGCCCGCGAAACGGGCAGGCGTTCGTGCCCGTTAATCTCCGGGTGGCAGGCTCGCGTGGCAGCGGGTACAAATTAGAAGAATGCGACGAATCCGGTCGAGCGTGGCCCGCGAGATGACCTATCAACCGTCGGAGCACCGTTAATTTCTCGATTAACAAATCTCCACTTATCTGGCGATGCTCGCCGGAGATCCGTGCAATTAAAGGTGGAAGCAGAAGGTGAACGTCGAGGGACAAGGGGCAGCGGTGTGCGGGGGACGAGAGCAGGATAAAAAGAAGAAAAACGAAGACGGATGCAAGGCAAGTCTGCGGGACGAGGCAGGTCCAGCGCGAGGCGTCTGCGTGAAAACAGGAAAGCCGAACGAGATAAGAGAGTAATTAAATTCGCATACTCCTTGCGCGTCGATAATTCGCGCAGCGACCGGAGAGTCTCCGGTAGCGGCGGGAGAAGTAGTCGAGCCAGAAAGAGAGCCGCAGATAGACAGAGAAAGCTAGAGAGCGAGAAGTACGAGAGAGAGAAAATGTTCCGGGGGGGATGAGGAAGAGGGGAGTGTGTCGGGTGGTGGAGAGCGGGTGCGCAGGGTACAGCGACCACGTGGTTGCACCGAGAATCCGAGCATGTGTGCGGAGGAGCGGCCACAAATCACCATTACTCGATGTGTATCGCGACGCTATATAATTATACCTATAACGCCAAGCACCAGGTAATGGCTCAATCCTGCATGTGCATGCGATGATAACCAGGCCTGAAGGTGGGCCACTAGGTGGGGTCTGGCTTGGCCCGCGAGATTCAAACCGGCTGAGCAGGATTGGCCCGCGGTTGGTCACGTGGCCGGGTTTACGTCACCGTGGCCATCCTCGTGAGAGCGGGTACGAGGCTGGCGGCGCGCAACGCCGCGAGAAGGACGGAGTATGTACCCTGCCGCGGGTACGCGTGGTAGGGATGCGAAGAAGACAAAGACGGGGGAACCGGCGGCGTTGGTTGGAACGAGGTGGCCGACCGTAGTCGACGAAAGAGGACACCGAGCGCCGATTCTCGTAAATAAGGATAGACCAAGGAACGACAAAGACGAAACTGATAGCCGGTAGGAAGAGTAACGAGGTTGAAGAAGACGGCGAGTATGGGAGTGCGAGGGAGAGAGAGTGAGAGAGGGAGACGGGCGGGGACAGAGACAACAGGCCTATACCCTACGCCGAGCCCCCTCCCGCCATTAACAACGCCCTTGCATATAAATCCCCGTCTCATCGGTGTACAGGCGGCGGATAGCCGTGTGTGTGTTCGTGGGATCGTTCGTCTCCGTCTTGATCGCGGCGCCCCGGAATCGCGCGATCTCCGTTCACGCTCGGCTCTCCTCTCTCTGTCGGCGGTTCTCTTTGTCGCGCGAACGGGCCAGATTCCCCGCCTTTGCACTGGCCGCAGGACAGCCGGGACGGGGTGCGGAGCCGAGAGGAGCCGAGAGGAGCGTTCGAGGGGCCGTAGGTCCGAGAGAGACAGGCTGAGAGAGCGCGAGGGCCAGACCGGAGTGCCGTAGAGTGGGAAAGAGAGGAAACGAACGGTGCCGGGCGAGAGCGAGACACCCGGGGAATTTCTGGCCGGTTGGACAGGGACGAAAACGCGAACGAGAGAGAGGCGGAGTGCCACCGAGGAGAGAGAGAGAGAACGGAGGCAGCGCCGCGTGGCGGTACGAGGTGGGGACTATCGGGCCGTAAACCATCCGCGGTGAACATTTAACTCACGTATTGCCATCCGACAAGTTTGCTTTGGCCCGCGAGAGAGCGTCACCCGAGCGACCGAGCGTCCGACGTCTCGAAAGCGAGCCTTCCGCGAAACACGCGAGGAGGTGGACACCACCAAGAGCCCCTCGAGCTTCACGTGGCTCCTCGTACCCGCGTTATCGTTCCGGAGAGAGCCGCCGATCCTGCGTTGCCGCCTTCTCCTCGGTGTTCACTCGGCTCCAAAATCTTCCGAGATCTCGTGCCAGGCTCCGTCTTCTCTCCGGCGCCCACTCCGCCGATTTTCTCGTTCGAATTTCGCGCGACTTGGGAACCCCTGGTTCGGGAAAAATCTCTCGACACCCTCCGATCTATCAGCTTACTCAGCCGCGTCGTATCCGCGTCGACTCCCCGAGATCACTCGACACACGCTCGGCGACGTCCCGGAGCCAACCAGCCGCCACGAGACTTCCGGATGCAGCCGCCGGTTCCGGTCTGATCCACGACCGCTATCATGAGCTACAAGAAACGGGCGCGGACTAGCATTCCGCAGACGGCACTCCGCTTCCGTTGACTCCCTTCGACCGGCCGCTACGGTAAGTGATCGTTCACAGATACTTATGCGTATTCGCGACGATCCCGAACGATCCCGCCGCGAGATCGAGTAATCGTAGACCTCCAGAGTGATCGAACCGGCCGCGTCCGTGGGTGTCGTCGCGGAAAAATACCCTCCCGCCAAAAACGCTGGCCCAGTGCACATGCTCCGCCGTAGGACAGAGTGATGGCTGCTGGCCGGCCACACGATCCGTTCCAAAATAATCGGCCCACCTGTGATACCTATATTCCACCTTCCTCGGAGAAACAAACTTGCTCGATGCTATTCAACGATACTCCCCCGCCGCCGGGGCATAGAATGAACGAACGAACGCGTGCACGTGGTGTGTTCGCGTGAACGCACGCCATGAAGCGGTTTCACCCGCGATCATAACCCGATAAACACACCGCGATATTTCTTTTATGCTGCTCTCCCGTTTCGAGCCTCTTTCTCGCGCGCGGGCGCGAGTTGTATGCATAGATATCAATTACGGGAACGAATCTCCGGGCCCGGGCAGCTTACATCAATTTTCCCTTGTATCTCGGTCTGTCAAACCGGTGTTTTACGGCCGGCGTTAATGAAGAACTATAACCGGCCGGACGTGATACGCTTGTAACGCTTCGCGCGCCACGGCATAATAACATCCCGCGATAAATGTTACCCGGGGCTGGTTGCTCTCGAGAGGTGTGTGTGCACGGCCTCTTCTCGCGGCCCGCGAAACCAGGACTCGTGCCAAATGGTAAATAATCGCGGGCCTAATAGCCGAGGGCTCATCTTGGCCGCGCCAACGGACGCTTGTTGGGGCTTAATCTTGCTCGTTTCCTCTTCTTACAGACGCGTTTCTTGTCACCGTCGACGGTGTTACGCGAGATAGCGGGGCCCGAGCCTGTTCGCTACCCGCGGCCGTTACTTAAATCACCCAGCTAGAACGACTCGTGTGTGTGTGCGTGCGTGTGTCTTCGTCGTGTTTCCAGCGCGTTTTAATGCGTTGTTTTGTCACCGGGATCGATCCCGCTCGAGAACCGGCTGCCTTCGATTTTCCCCGGGAAAAAGGGGGAATCCGGCCCGAAAATAAAGTGACTTCGGTATCGCGAGGCCCGGGGGTGAAATAGGTGGTGTGTACCGCACCGACGCCTGACGGGGACCATAAATAAGGATCCGACGGTCGGTGCGGCTGCAGCCGGTGATAAGCGTTCCTTTGCCCCCACCAGACAACCCTCTTTAGACTTTCTTCCTCGTCTTCTTCCCGCTCGAACGCCTCGTAACCCCTTTCGCGGGTCCGCTGCCGCATCCCTTAAGGGTGGAATCAGCGAACGTCTATCGCCTCGATCCTTTCTTACGGAGTTTGTCTTTCAGCCTCAACTTCTTCGAAGAATCGATCCACAAAATACGGAACACCGGTTTTCTTTCGATTCTCCTGGTTCCATCGAGGACCACCTTCATCCGAACAATTTGTCGAAAATGTTCTTCGAAAGTCCGCGCGCCATTCTCCGGAAATATTTCGGGCTGGCGCAGCCCGGAGATTGCAACTCGGACAGCACTTGCAACTGGATTAAACTACAGTTCCGAATTAATTCGCCGACCCTGTTAAAATGTATACCGCCCCTTTGCAACTGCGGGAGAGATGATTGCACGGCTCTCTCTCTCTTTCTCTCTGGTGGCCCCCGCCGCGCCGTGTGTGTCGGCGTAATTAGTTTGTCAAAGTGACAACGCGATACTTTTTTGCCTCCCCTGGCGAAACCTAGCGCCCGCGTCCCTGCGGTGCGATTCCGGAGCCAGAGGGTCGCAGAACCGTTTCATCCCGACAATAAGTTACCGGATCAACCGAAGCGAATATTCCGCACGATCCTCGCGAGTGAGAGATCTCGCTGCGAAATCCACCCGCTCGGCGAATTTCTGCCGGTGCGGGGATTGGTTCTAAAAGAGGCGTAAGACGGTAACTCGGTCGAGCAGCCTGTATCGCCGCAAATATCGTATCGGAACCGGGGGTTTACGCGTGAGAGAGATAGCTGCCTGAACGTTTCCCGACCGAGTAACGTATAGGCGTGTAGTCGGGTTCCTTCATCCCCCACGGGCAACACGAAGCGACCATTTCTCATATCAGTTTAGCCGACACTTTCGAGAACTTGCTCGCAGAGCCCCAGGCGTCGCGACGTCACCCGATGCCTCCTGCCCTCTGTCTGTCCCTCTACCCCTTCGTGTACAACACCCTCCAATTCCCTTTACCACCCCATTCGAACGGCACGCAGGGCTTCGAACACTGCTGGACGAAATTCTCGTTCGATAAGAAAGATGCGCAAAAACCATGCAATCTTCCGTTTCCATTGTCACTTGGACCTATCCGGTCAACATTGGCAGCAGTCTTTCGAATTAAAGTTGGAGAACATAAAAGTACAGCCTCAATCAGCCAGGCGTCGCGACGTCACCCGATACCTCCTGTCCTCTGTTTGTCCCTCTAACCCTTCGTGTACAACACCCTCCTACTCAAATCGAAAGAAAAGAAAACCATGTACTAATTAAGAAACGAATTCTTACAGACGCAATTACAATGAAATAAGTTTCTTGAAAATGATCCAAATCGTGGATCGAAGCGTCGAAATATTTTATGTAAATTTGCAAAATAGCTTAATTATTGTCAAGAATGATCGTACCAGCGCGCCAATAACATTCAAAGATTTACCCTCTAACTCCCTTTACTACCCCATTCGAACGGCACGCAGGGGTTCGAACACTGCGTGCTGGACGAAATTCTCGTTCGATAAGAAAGGTGTGCAAAAACCATGCAATCTTTCGTTTCTCATTGTCACTTGGACCTATCCGGTCAACATTAGCAGCAGTCTTTCGAATTAAAGTTGGAGAACATAAAAGTACAACCCCAATCAGCCAGCGAATATCTCCCGGGGGAATACTTGATCATTCACGTTACGTCTGGGACACGCAAACTTGTACGCATTGCCAGGTCCTTTTCCTCCCATTTTCCATTTCGGCCGTCGCAACCCCTAAAACTGAGTAGCCGCGGGCAACGCGAGATAAGTGATGCCCGAAACTTAACAAACCCTGGATGATGAAGGGTCCCGCGACCTCTTGGATCAACTCCGGTTGGAGATTGCGAGCGCTTTATCAGAGAACCGCCGTCCTGTTACCGAAGACTTGCACCCTCGGCCGCTGATCAAACCCCTTGAACCCGTGTTCCATTGTTCCGGAGTGCAAAGGTTCCAACGATAACATATCCGAGTTTTCTGGCACCGTATCCTCTAACCTGCATCCTAAATTGTAGTTCAGGTAGTTCTTGTATCTTCAGTTTCACCTCTAAACCAGTCTTCAGCGTATCGATTGTAAAATTAAATACAAAAATGCAATCGCTTGCTCAACCCCTGCACAATGCAATCGCAAAAATGCAAATCGCGTTTGTCGTTTATCGAAGCATCCGTTAATTCGTGAACCGAGCGCTCTTCTCGGGCTTTTTCGTCGCAATTGGTATTATATTTTCCAACCCCGGATGTTCGCGTATCCACCCCCGAATTTAACACCGCGGAACCGCGATGTATATCGGCGAACGGTGAATCAAGTGTTTTCACAGGTGTTATACGTTATTCAATAAAAAGTAACGGTTTCAAGACACAGTTAAGCCTGATAAATGGCCGGGCAGATAGTATTTTTAAATGGCGGTCGGGGGGGTTGCGCGGCCCCGCGTTGCTCGCATAAATTCGTCCGATCTTCCAGTCGGCCGCGAGGTATTCGCGTATTCCTATTGAATTCGATAACTCAAACCGGGCCACTGTATATCACGCGGAGCGGACCGTGCGCTCGGTACTTGCACGTGCTCTTAATTATTCCTGTAAATAATTCAAACACACCCCGTTACTCTTCTTTTTTACTACCGTGGGACGATGCGTCTTCATTAAACATCTATTGCTTTGTCGAATATGCTCGGTCCCCAATCTTTCTTCAGGAAAGGGTTGCAACCTCAAGAAGCATCGGTGGACGAGAATGTGGCTGAAAAAACTCCAAGATTCTCGTACAGACAAAGACTGAGTGTTCTTTGATTACTCCAGTAAATAATTCAAGCATTCGCTACAACAGAAAAGTCTGACAACACCGAGAGACATCGCTGAAGCAGAGATATAAAATTCTGAGATGTTCGACCAGATAGAGATCAAGATAAAGCTTGATATATCGCGGATTAGTTGTCTCAATCATTCCAGCAATACCCACAGAAACATACAGTCGAATATGATATTCTCAGGCCATTCGAAAAGAAACGCTGAAAGAGACATCACTCGGCAAACTTGTGGCTGAAAATTCTAAGATTCTTTGGCACATCGAGATTTCGAAATGGACAATTTCGAGGCTCCATAAATCACCTATCTTAATTATTCCCGTAAATAATTCAGCCACGCCTCGTCGCTGCTCGTTTTCTTAAAAAGAAAAGGGTAGACATCGGCGTCCGAGTCCTCGGCTTAAAATTCTGAGGTTCTGGACCAGATAGGGATTGCGGACCGGGAAAATTTAGGGCTCCATACATCGTGGATTGTTTGTCGTGTACGTTTGTCTCCGAAATGTTACATAGTGTCGACGCGCAGCTGAAATTCTCACGTTGCAACGACGCGTCCCATGCTCTCCCGGCAGTTATGGCTGCCGTCGGATCGCAGCACGTGGCTGGCACAGCCTCGAAGAAGTGTAACCCGCCTCCTCGTCTTCGAGACCGAGCCAGGAAATCGCGGCAACGGTAGCACCCGCACCATGTTCTTCCGTAGCGCTGGGCGATATTTCAATTTTATTGCGCCCGGCTAAATATACTTTTGAATATTTTGTTTGCGGCGCCGATAAACGTAACGCGCGGGCCCGACCGCATAGCTCGGTTGACAAGCAGTCTCCAGGCTCTTTACCGGTTGATATAATTTCAGGCAAGAAATATATGCTCGTCGGTGCTCGCCAGCCCGGTTACATAAAGTAAGTAAATTAATGATCGGGTGGTTAAACTGCGAATGTATCACGCGAGAGAGCGGCCGCCCGCGATAGAGGGAGAAGCCAGATATTTCGGATTAATGGTCGGCCTATTAATTTCCAAAGCAGTTCTCAACTCCTCGGCCGGTATCTACGATATTTTTCAGCGGTTCATGGCGAATCGGATCCCCTCCGCGTACCATTAAGGGATCCTAAGTTGCACGAGGAACAAACAGTTGTAGGTGTTTCAAATGAAAAATGACACGTGAAACTCAGAAATGTCCAGCAAAATCGAAGAAACATAAAGTCGAAACGGATGCGCATAAAATTGCGGCGGAAATAGTGTTGACAGTCTGTTGGAGCAAGTTACGATCCGTAAGGGTGGCGTCCGGTTCCGAAAATCGCTGAAATATTGGACAATCGTGTTCCGCTGTGGGCGCGAGCCGGCCGCAATTAGGTGGGAATTATTCCTTCCGGTGTTGAAAGTATCCATCTTCGCGGGACGGCGATTTACAGTGCGCGGGGTCCGGTTAATAATTGAAACGCCTTCGCGTTTCTGCGATCGGCCGTCTCGCAAATTCGCGCGGCCGCGGCAGGCCCCGCTCGGCTCGAATAAATCCCGAATTAGGGGACATAAATCGGCGTGCTCAAAAACTGCAACCGGCGAGTAAACACGGGCTTCGGCCGGGAGTTTCAGCAACAGCGATTCCTCGGCCGGGCCTCCGGAACATTCCTCTCGCCTCCACCTTGAAATCGCGCGGCGGCTCCCCGCATTCTTCACGGATCAACCGAAAACCGTGTCGCCTACGAGTGACCTTAGCCATAGCGGCGAGAAAGAGAGAGAAAGAGAGACAGTGGAGAAGGAAAAAAATATTCAAATCGGTTCGTTTGAAAGTACAATGGATTCCTTTGTGGCCCGGAGAGGCGCGCGGGACAGAGGACGACGCACAACTGTGCTGAAGTTAGGGAGGGAGTACCAAGGGTACCGTCCGCTTGGGGGGTAGCTACTACGAGGGTGTGAAAATGTTTTTGGAGCAAGGTCAGCCACAATTGCGTCACCTGTACACCCTGCTCTTTCTCCGCCGTTTCTCGCTCTGCTTTGCTCTCTTGTCCTACCTGGCGAGTTAATGCACGGAAACGACCTTAACCACGACCGTTCCCATAAATTCGAGCAGTCGTAAAGAGACGAAACAGGCGAGGAAGAAAAAAAACCGTCAAAATGAGCTAGCCACTTACCGGCCGTAACGGTACAACAATTCGACCTTTCTTCTGGCGAAGGTCACTGCTCCGATGTTTCCAGAAGCGTGCTTGTCCGGGGACAACCTTGTTCCCAGGACAGTCGCGGTGCCCTCGCGATCACGATTTCGGCGGTCGCGACCGATGGCGAGACCTCAGCATCCTCCATTCTGTAAATCTTAACAAAAATTCTTTTTCTTCGAAACATTGGTTAATGCACGAAAAGAATAAGTTTTACAATGAATTCTCTCGTAAGGGATAAATTTGTATCTTCGTCAGTATTGTCTTCTAATATTCTGGTGTTTGGAATAGTAGAGGCGCCATTCTACAACCCCTTCCCTCGAAGGGAATCGAGGCTCTCACCCCATTCGCGAGCGTGATCCGGCGTCTGGGATTTGACGGACATCGAACGAAAGGGATTACCGTGTGCAGCGCCGGGGATTATTCGGAAAAGCTTAGCGTCCAGTTTCGAGATAACTCGTAAATCACAGTGGTAGTGGGGTCCGGTCGGATCGGAAACCGGGCGACGTTTACGCTAAAACGATTAAGTGTACGTCTCGCGTCGATGATTTACGGACGCGAAACGGACGGGAAGAAAACGACGACACCAAGAGCAAAACGAGACGGAGCAAAGACCGATACCGGACGAGGACGAGTTCGAGAATGGGGTACAGCGATATGCAGAGGATGAGGGGGTGTATACGGGGAGGGTCGCGTTTGGAAAACGAGAGGAAGCGAAGGGAGAAAGAGAGCCGCGTGTAAGTAGATATCGCTTAGCCGTGATCGATTAATGAATTCGACTCGGAACGGATAAGACACGAAGAAACCACTCTCATTTGTAAGTTGAATTATGACAACGGTCCTGGGGCCCTCGTTCGTTAAGAGCATTATTTATAAATTCAACGTTAAACTTGTGGAGGGAGAGAAAGAGAAAGAGGGAGGATATGAAAAGTCCTCCTCGGGTGGAGACCAGAAGAACACGGCCCAGGACGATAATGGACGGTCAACAACGAAGAACCGGCGATTCCGTTGTTGGTCCGTCGTTTGATTTATAAGTTCAACCCGGGGACGGACGGACAATATTTTTGTTTGAATGCTCGTTTTGTCCGAAACCGTACGTGCCCGGACTGCCGGATGGGGCGCGAGCTGGACATAGGTGGCTGATGATGTCACTACCTTCGCCAGCGTGGCGAAACGAACGAGAACGAGACGAAGAAACACCGGAGGAGGGAACACCGTACGAGGCACCGGACATCGGGCTACACGGTGCCTAGTTTAAGCCCCGGGGTTGTCGCGATGGCACACAGAGATTACATCGTACACCGCGGAATATACTCAAGGTGTCGCCGACGATTCTTAGCTACACGAAGATTCTTAATAGCTCCGCTCCAGAGCCACGTATATGACTCTAGCCGCGACGCTACAAGCCGCGCGTCCTCCATCGCGCCTCCTCGCGTCCACCATCTTTTTTTTCACTCTCGCGAAAAGTAGATCTCTGATTGCCGACCGGAATATAGCAGGTGCAGGGGACACGTTAAACTACTTGTCCGAGGACGTCTTCAAGGTTCGATTTTGTTTGAAAAGTTTTGCGGATGATAAACTTTTTTTATGGTGAATTTATTGCACGTGTGATAAATTTCTAACGAATTTATTCGGTATTATTGCAAGTAAAAGGAATTTTTTATACGAAGACAATGGTGTATTCTTTGGGATTTTTCAATTAGAATGGTGCAACCCCTATTTTTTTTAACACTGCTCACCATAAAAATGGAAAGAAACACAAATTGTTCGCGCAGCCAATAAATTCAACGACAGCAACAAAGCCGGCAATAGGAGTCGATCTCGAGTTTAATAAATCACTAATCTGGCTCTCATAATAAATTTCCGAGTGGCTTCTTGTAACCGGTGAGCGGCAGATAAGTTTTTCGATGCTGGAAATAGAAAAAGAAATATTAATTACGTGCACGTCTTGGTGTTCTTGCACGCAATCCCCGCGGACTCTAGAAACAGTATTATCTCCTAGGTGCGCTTAATTGCGTTAGTTACCGTCGGTTGTATTCTTCGCCGGCTTATCTGCCGGCGACTGAAAAATCGTTCTTCGCTCGACGGTGATTGATGGCAGCGACGAGTGGGTGGATGTTCAGATTGAATAAGGGGATAACAAATTACGTCAGCGTGTAGGTACAATTTACAATTTAAGAAACAAAAGAGCCCACGGTACAATGTGATCGTCAACAATGCCACAAGAGAATTCTGCAGGAAAAAAGAAAACCTTTGGACGGTGCGGAAAAAAGAAACGAAAAAAATAGGTATCGCATCGAATCTGCGATACGATTCGCAACAAACTCGCGAACATAGCAACGACTAGCTTACACAACGCTAAACATCTGTTCCGTCGATTCGGCCGGCTATCGTAGTGTTCGCATTAATTGATACCGCGGGAAACAGAGCGTGTCCGATTAATTGCGCGCCGTTACGAAAAGTAATGTATCTTTTTCACATATACAATATATGTATACATATATCTATATAAAAAAAAAACGCTAGCACGAGAGCAAAAGAAGGAGAGAGAGGGAATTAGAGAGGAAGAGAGATAATAGCGAGCGTGCCAGTCCCAAATATCAACAGAGAACGCGCGCCGTAGAACCGTACAGATAGGATCGCGAGCGATTAACGCGAGCAATTAAAGCGCGCATCGCTCAGCGCGGATACGCGATAAATTACCGAGATGTAGACAAAACAATTTGTTGGGCATTAATAATTAGCGGTTCGTTAGCGGCCGCCGAGGGATCCTCGTCGATTAGGGAAACTTCTGCTGGCCAGAGAAGACCGGGAGCCGTGCGGCGCATCGCGTTCGTTTTGAAAGTCGAATTGCGCAACGGAACGCTGCCTCTAATTAGAATTGTTCCATTGATAGCGTCCACGCAGGGAGCAAGTGGCGAACGAGCACGTGGCCCGTGCAGAAAGGTCTTATCGGCGACCTGCGTTGCGTGGAACCGTGCTACCATGCAAAATATTGTGTTTTGCATACGGCTTTCGTTGCGCAGGACGATGGGACACTCGTCTGATTAACATGAGACCACCGAAACACCTGTACGCCACGATTCCACCTCTCTTTCTCGCTCTTTCTCCCCTACTCTGTCGCGAATAATTATTCCACCGAGCTCGAGCTAAGATGCTCGATAAACAGTCTACTCCTGGCTCCACTTGTCTCTTTGATAGCGGATGCTCGGCCAATTTCGTTTTAATTTAATTTGTATTAACTGGAATATTTATCGCACTCGCGACATCGCGACTTGTTTCTCTGCGGGCAGCTGCAATCTAGTTAACATTTATTCCCTCCGCAAATAATTATATTTTACATAGCCTGTGGAGAGTTAGTTTTAATATCTCGGAATGTCCAAAAAAAGGACAGAAAGGCGGAATGAATACACGGAGAAAAGCGATGGTGTCACAATGGAATGTATAGATATGAATTCAAAACGAAGAAATGAAAGTTAGACCCACCCCTTGTCGCTCGTTACCTTGTGGACCGGAGTTGATGATATGTAACGAGAACATACTGTTGTGCCGGTTGACGGACCATCAGGCTGGAAAGTTCAAGGAAGATTTATTCGATCGGATCTGTCTGAAGTATCCCAGCACTCGAAGTATTCAAGTAGCTCGATAAGATTGATATTTTAACCGAGTACTTATTCATCCGCGTGCGATACTGTTGCGGGGCAACTCGAGAAACTCGAGTGTTCCGAGATTGAAGCTTGGATAAAGTACGTTTTGCGAGAGGGAAGCACTTGGTCACTGGAGAATCTTGAAATTTGAGCCGGACGGTCAATCATTCGAGCGACACAGCGCCGGTGGTTAATAAAAGTTCCCGTAAAGTGATATTCTAGCTGCGCTCGCGATTTCAAATTTCAACTGAACACGACTAATTAATGCTGGATCGCGTCGGTGATCATTTACAGTTCGCAGGAACCGACCAACTTTCTTTTCACTCGAAATTACTAACTCGCTAAATTAATAATTCCGACTGTCTTGCTGTTAAGAAACATTAAATTTCAGGGTATTGTTTAGCAAATTAAAAATTCTCGATTGCTGTGGTAGCTTTGGATTTCTAATTTCTTACATAACACACGCATAGGTATTTTTTATTACCAGGGTGCTACGCTAAAATTGATACTGTCTTCCTGTTATGAAACATTAAATTTCAGGGTGTTGTTTAGCAAATTAAAAATTCTCGATTGCTGTGGTAGCTTTGGATTTCTAATTTCTTACATAACACACGCATAGGTATTTTTTATTACCAGGGTACTACGCTAAAATTGATACCGTCTTCGTAAAATCAACTACGTTTGTCGGAGTTGTGATTGAAATAAGATACGGGGGAAGGAGATTCGGGGGCAATTTGCACGCTGATCGCGCAACGATCGTCGGTATACGAGATTTCCATCCCTTTCCCGGTGTCCGATATTTCCTTAACGAGCAATTAATGGCCGGTTTTGAACGACCACTTCATATTCGACGTTCATTGAGTCATAAAACCCGATAATGATCGTTAAACCACACGATCTTGTACCGGCTCCGCGGACTGGCTCAGGGACTTGTGGCTCGCGGGATCATTTTTCTCCATTAGGAGACCGGGTAAATTATGCGGCCCCCATTACAGAGAGTGATAACGGGAAAAAAGGACGGGGAACGATCGACGAAGAAGTGACGGAATTAGCTTATAAGAAATAAACTAGTGTTTACCGCGTTCAGGTTGCGTTCTCGGTCACATGCACGCCGCCGCACACCGTAACGTTTCCTATGTGCCTTGGCAGGTGCTACTGTTTATGGGAATCCCCTGGAACAGCTTATCCGATGAGGGAGCCTCCGATAAGGAGGATAGCGGTTAGCATTCGCTTAACCCGGTTCTAATTATGGTATTCCCATTCCGTGTATTATATTGCGCATATACGGCACCTCGTAATAGACCGTTCAAACGTTGAGAAAATTAGTTCTCGAAAAAAAATCCGATGATATTGATCAGTCCACTGATGCGGGACACCGGTTGCTAGTCCTCTGGTTCATCAACAACTTTATAAAATGTCAACATAAATTTTCACGCTTCAAAGTTATTAAGACGCGGTGAATCTATCGATAGTACCACCATCGCTTCATTGATAAGCATGATTTCCCTTTGGTAATAATACATGAACGCTTCCAGCGTCGTTTTAATGTATTCACCATTAATTCCTGGTAAATAGTATAACACGTAAATCGTTCCAATAATTGTCGCTAATAATTGCATTTTACGTACGTTTCTATACAAAATTATTCTACACTCGTATCTTCGACGTACAAATAATAGCGCGACAGATACGCGTCAATTAGTCGAGCTATTAAGGCAGTTGACTGACTTTAGCAATTACAGCGTCGGCTCTGTTCATTACTTGCAATTATCGCAACGCCTGGAAGAAAGAAATCGGGCCATTGGTTTATCGAATTAATTGGCAGCATTACGTCTGACAAAAATGAACGCGTGTAACCGGGTGTAGTTGTAATTTCTGGTATGAGTAGGTTTAACAGTAATGTTTAACTGGGATGCGTTTCTGCGACGCGACAGAGCCTCTCGGAGCGGATCGAGAAGTCGTTGATGAGCAGACTTCAAGTTTTCGAAGGGTCGCGCTTCCTGCCGTCACGGGGTCCCATTGTCGGCGGGCTAGACGAGGCAAAGGGACAGGGATCGAGAGGCCGCGGTGGTAGCGTTTAATTAATTTCGAGGACAATCGAAATGCCGGGTCGTCGGTGCTCAAAAGTCCGACAACTTAACTCTCGGTTTGCTGAGCGCAACAGCTGTGCGGAGCCGTAAGCATATGCGCGCCGCGCCGGCGAAAGAACAACGAGAAGGAGGAAGAGCATCGGGAACCAGTTTCATCTCTTAAACGCTTAATTAAGGTGGTTCGAGGGAGAGTGAAACGCACAAGTGGAGGGTGGGGGAAGGAGAACGAAGGGGGATATACGTGAATCCGAGTGACGCGGCCCGAACCGAGAGAAGATCCCTGCTGCTCCCCCGAGAGGGAAAGATATCGATATGCGAACACATACACCACGATATACGTACATGTATACACGTACGAGGATGATGCACGTACGAGGGGTTACCTATACACAGACGAACCGAATCAGAGACCCGTTCAGAAGAGAGTGTAGGTGTAGCCCGTAGGTACCGAACCACGTTCTCGTCTTCCACCGTCCGGCTCCGCGCATTTCGATTTATCGTTAACGGCTCTATCGCATGCGTGGACCTCGAACCAGTTTCTCGTTTTATCATGGTCCCGAGAGCGGCTCCACGTAACCGGGTAGCGGAGTAATTATTGTAAGGGGCATATATACGTGCATACTGAGTGTGCCCGGGAATTACTCACTCGCGACAACAACGAGATCGCGAGCGAACATCCACGCGGATTCACTTGTTACGCGACCAACTCCGAATTGTAAACAAGACGAATTGGCTGCACTCTCTACCACTGTCTATTTACAAAATCTTTTCCTTCTTCAGGTCCTTGTGAAATCAATAACAATGTCCATCGAGATTCATAGAATATATAAAATTGTTTTTCGGACAGTCTTAAAAATAATATTCTACACAAAGCGCAGAGCCAGTACAAATCTACCAACGTCATAAGAGTCCATTAAGCTGGGTGTACAGCGGTTCAGAGACAGATAATGCCACTAAACTCTTTCTCCCGTGCAACCAGGTGAAAGTAGTTAGGGAGAAAAGAGTGCAATTTAGGGTAACGAGCGTTAACGATGGTTCCGTGAAGGATTTCAACCCTCGGATTACAGCTCACCATCTCCACCAACCACGTCAAAGACACCTTTCAACTAGGATCTCTCTGCTCCCTCTACACTTGCTCGGCAGAAAGTGATTTATCGTAGGATTATACGACAAAACGATCGCGATAGACCGTTTTCTGGGTGCGTGTAACCCGCGAATATCGAGGGAATACTGATATACTCAGGGTTAGCGCAACAGCCGGTGTACGCGTTGAATCAAAACGTGTAACGGCACTCTCCGGTTGCATACACACCTCGTTCTTATAAAGTGTTCCCGTTGTTAAGCACGATTTACCGTAAATTCCTCGAGATTTTATCGATCCGTGTCCCCCCAGCGGCGTCGGTGGCCGTGCTCAACGCGTCGGAATGCCGGTGCCGAGAGAAAGAGACAACCAAGCTCTGTTATCTGCAGGCCCAGAAGACAATCCTTCGTGATCGCTTCATTTCCGTCGGCCTGTTCGAAAGGCGAACGGCGAACTGTGGAAACCCCACGGCGAGCGTAATTTCGCTGTCGCGGAACGAGCTCGTTATCGTAACCTTGAATTCGGATCGAAAATTGAATATGTAGCTCTCTCGGTTTCTTAATCGATGGACGTCGCTCGGCTCGATGTGTACAACCACGAGGAACTACATCGACGGCGCACACTATCCTCGTTGTTGTCGTCGTCGTCCATGTGCGTTTTGCATTTCTGAAATGCGCTCGCGTATGTCGCAAGTCGCAGCCGCCTACTTGCACCGAGGTTTTTCTGCTGCTTTCTTTTTCTTTTTCACGGCGAGCAACGTGCTGTTACCCCTGAGCTATGCGGCTCTGTGGAGCAACGCGGACAGCTCTCTTTGCTTCGCTAATCGATGAGAATGTTCGGTGCCGGCGACTTTGTCTTTTCAGCCGCGCGTTGCCGGTTTCGTTATCGACGTGGAATTCCAGTGAAAATTTGTGGATTTGTGTGGGGTTTTTGCGGAGTTGCTTCGAGTTTGCTGTTGATAAAATCGTCGAGAATGACGGGCTAACGAGACAGAAAAATCGACAAGTTTTA
This sequence comes from Lasioglossum zephyrum, assembly GCA_028455615.1. NCBI lineage: Eukaryota > Metazoa > Arthropoda > Insecta > Hymenoptera > Halictidae > Lasioglossum > Lasioglossum zephyrum. Next base: position 6,438,106 of record CM052333.1, read on the forward strand.
TGGAGGTGGATGCTACAGCAAGGTGCGCTGTAGCTGAAGAGAGCGAACTGGCCAGATCAAGGCCACTACGGAGGAGCATGCGAATTTTGCTTTTAAAATGTGCTAATGGAATAGGATGATTCTATTGAAACAAATATTCAAAATGTCAGGATCGAGTTGTAGGAATGCTGGAGAAGCGAGGTCTTGATCGTGATGATCGGTAAAAATAATAGGTCTAAATGAAATACAGTATTTTATCCATGTGTCCCAAAAGTCCTACCTGTAAATGTCCTAGATCTATCCCCACTACTGCGGGGTATATCCTCTTGAGAGATCCTTATTTTTCATTATTTTTTTTATGAGACATCGATGACTATATTTGTGGCATTTTTCTGATAAAAATCATACCATATGTGATATAATTCCAATGATATTTACTCGTGTAATAGATAATTAAAGTTTCGGGCGCGAGAAAGGGACGCAGAGACTATCCTTCCTTGCGACTAAAACTATAATTGTCTATTACACAAATAAATATCATCAGAAGTATATCATATTTGGTATGATTTTTATCAACAAAATTCCACAGATAAGTTGTTAGAAATTTGGATTAGTTATGTTTACATTTGTCGGTGACCAAGGTCTCGATCTCGGCTGTCCTTCTCTACGTTCGGCAAAAGTCAAAGAACACTGTCCCTGGCGCATAAATGTTCCTCGGCAGACCCGTGCTAGGGACTCATATGAATAAAATACTGTATCTTGAAAAATAGATTTAAAAAATTGCTGAACAGAACGTTCCAGAAAAGAGATAAAAATTAACAGAAATGGTTCGAAAGGGACAATCGAGAAAGGGTGAAGCGCGCTGGCCTAGACGCCGAGAAATCCGAGGAAGGGTAAAATGGCCAGAGGGCAGAATCGGCATGAGTCGGCGGAGCTCTAGGTGGAAAAAAGGGGCGACTCTGCTGCAGGTGAAACGAAGCGGTTGGGTTATAGGTGGGGATAGGCATCGAGCCGGGTGTAGGTGTAAAGTGAGCGTGATCGCTCGGTGGATGAGCGCGGGGTACCAAGGGGGAGTGGTCACCGGTTGAAGCCTCGTGCTGACCTATTCCTTTCTGTGCCGCCGCAGTGCATTATGGCCGCTCTGCAAGGCTCTCGGCCACGGCTCCCTCGATCACCATAGACGGCGAATGTGTCCGCGGCCTATCCTCGCTTCGGTTTATCGGGCACCGTCTCTCGATGCGTTATCGGATTGTTCCGCGGCGAAATCTGTTCCGGCTGGATCAGGATCGTGGTTCCCTGGGCCACGGTGTTTCCTGATGCCTTCGCCTGGCCGTTCTTCGGCTCTGTGCGCCGCTGTGTAAGTGCACTCTCTCGCTCCCTCTCGCTGCTCTGGTCTGCTCGGCAGTGTGTCAGCTCTTCGAGAACTGCGACCGTGGAACGGCGCGGGAGAAGTTCGCCGGAAGGCAGAGAGGGGACTTGTGTCGTTGCGGCACAATGGGACCACTACTGCAACGCTGTAAGTACCCTGAGGAGCTTACACGTTGATCTCTCTCCTCTCTCTCTCTCTTTCTCTCTTTGTGTGCGTCCTCTTCCAGCTCTTCCAACCCGACGCTCGTTCGCCTACTCCCGCGCTTTCGTTCTTGCGTCGAGCTTTTGCGGCCGGCTTTGGTTACTGGCGGCTGCAAACTTCCAGGGTATTTCTGGGATTAAGAATCCTCCCGGTACTGGACCAGCTACACCCCCTCTATCCCCACGAGATTCGCGTAAAACCGAAACGCCGTCCGAGTTTACCTCGCGACGGATCGAAATCCAGTTTCCTCTCAGTTGGAACGTTTTCGCGTTGTCCGATCCTCTCGCTGGCTCATTGGCAAACGCATTTCACTCGATTACTGTAATCGCCGATCATCTGGCTCGGTGTAAACACGGCGTAGACATTCTATGAAGCAATTGGATGTTTCTCTACGCTTTGTTCTCGGCTTATCATTCATCGCAGCTCCGAACCGGGAACGTTCTTCCATAAGAACGTCGATTACTGATAGACGCTGCTAAAAAGTGTCTTTCTTTCTTTGCTTTTCTAGAGAAGCAATTCTATTATTCATGAAACATTCGCTTATCAATTTCTCCGTGTCCGATGTCGATAAGATTGGAAATCAATTACGACGACAGCGATAATGCGGAAGAAAAATGTATAGAGTACTTGAAAAAAATATGAAGTACTTGGTTCTATCTAGTATTAATATAGATACACTGCCATCAAGAAACGATAGCGCGTGCGTATCAGATTGTAACAGAAATAAGTTCAGTTTCCGAAGCGTGAAAGCGTCGAAATTCTTGACTTTATACTGAACAGCGACGAAGCAACGTAGACCGAGGATTCCAGGGCCGTCGGTAAACAAAATTCCTGGCGGAATTAGCGAGTTCTTTTTCGCCGGTTGACGAGCTCCGGGTTGGAACCCGGAGGATTGTGGAACGGCGACCGCGGTCAGTGAAACACGGTACCGTAACTAGCCGATCGAAGTTAGCCGGGCCGCTGGAACGCCGCGCCGCGCGAGCTTAGGAGAATCTAGAGAGACAGACCAACCGGTTCGCGACTTTGGCGGCCGCCATCTTCCCCTCCCCGGTTGTCTCTTTCGCCTCGCGTGAGAACCTGCTCCCTATATAACCACCTTTCTACTCGAGAGGATACTCTGCCCCGAGAGTTCCGCTTCTTGCGGGACTCTATATGAAATCCGCCAGCGAACCCGGAAAATCTTCAGGCCCTTCGCTGAGTCTTGGAAGGCAGTACACTCCTGGATAGCAAGGTTGCTAGGATACACATATAACAATTGAGCAGAGAGAGATTATTCGTTGGGGCGTGAGAACCTGCTCCCTATATCATCACCTTTCTACTCGAGAGGATACTCTGTCCGAGAGTTCCGTTTCTTGTAGGATTCTATATGAAATTCGCCAGCGAACCCGGAAAATCTTCAGGTCCTTCGCTGAGTCTTGGAAGGCAGTACGCTCCTGGATAGCAAGGTTGCTGGGATATACATATAACAATTGAGCAGAGACTATTCTTTGGGGATCCTTGTAATGCGAGGATAATCGTGCCGGATAGGAACGAGTGTACGAGATCGTGTTTTGTAATGATTCCGAGTGTCGACGTGATAGAGGATGTAACAGATTAGGGCAACAAGGACTCGCGGTGAGAGGTCCGAAGTAACAAGACCACCGAATACATAGAACAAGTAGACTGCCTCTGAAGGCTCGAGGAAACGACAGGATCATTATATTTCGTTCTCGACAAGGATTGGTATCGATACCAGAAAGATCTGATCCACCGATAGTTGCAGCATGTCTGTGACCCAGACTCGCATTAAAACTACTCAGTCCGCTAATAGTAAGCCGATAGATCCGCGAAGTCGTAAACCACATCAACGGATCGAGTAAGGATTTATGAAATGTTTGACCGTCACTCGAGCCGAGGAGGAAGGCTCTCTCTCTCTTTTCTGTCTGGGATTAGCGGGCGACGCTCGTAGCCGCGGATGAGTTATTGTCTACTTAATTCAATTATACGAGCCGCGGTGTGTTTTAAGATGCGTGCGATTTTTACGCTCCGCGGCCCGTGATGGTACGCGCTTCTGTCTGGCCCCGGCCAGTTGTAATTCATTCCGGCCGTTGCATTAGCGTTTTACATTCCTTCGGGCGAGAAATTAATATTCATTCATCCACCGTTTATCGGCTTGCTAATTTCCTCTTTGTCGCGACTGAGGGAGAGAGAGAGAGGATAGAAAACCGACGATCTCGGCGCAGAGCCGATACCATCGGTGAACGGTCCAGGATCCTGAATAATCTCCAGGTACTGTGCGGAGATCGTAAGTTGCCGGGCGCCTGTAGATTGTGTTATTATTGTAAACAATCTATTAAGTAATATGTTCATCCGCGGGTCAATCTTCCCAGTAGCCATTGCTTTATTTATGACGATAATGTGTAGAAGAATTAAAACCTCGTCTCTTCTAATATGACAGTTTTCCTGAAATAAATTATACTGTTCTGTCATTTGCAGGTAAATTTGCCTGAAACATCAACTTTTATTATTTAATGCGAAACACGGAACCGAAGAACCTAAGGATACAAATGTCAGCTCGTCAATTTGAATAATTAACTGTTTTTCTTGTTATTTGATCAATGTTTTACATTATGTCAATACTAGTTATACATATTATTATGTTACTTCCAATTTAGGTAAAAAATTCTTCAATATTTATTGTATGATAAGCACAGGTGTTCTCATCTAAATAAGACCCAACTGAAACAATAAATGTGCGAACAGTATAGATTCCCGGCAACTTCCGATCTCTGTACATTATACAGGACTCTCCTCGACCGTTCGAGAAGAAGGTCAACGATGAAGCCGAACACCGTTTTCAACCGAGTCTGCTCGATTATCGTTGCCCCCGTTACGCGATAACAACGCGAGCAGAACAACCGTCTTCGTTGATTCCACTCCCGGGAATCGCAAGAAAACCTCTGCTCTTTCGCCGAGCGGATTCCAGCGTGTGCCGCGCGCGTACGTGCCGGCCGTAATTAAAGGTGCGTAACGCGTGCGAGAGTTATTTCGAGCGGAGAACACGTGTCCTCGCGAACAACCATCCGTCAGGAGCAGACCGAGACCAGCACGCGGATGAGCACCGTCGACGAGATACTCTGCCAATACTAATGCGAGTCTTAACGCCGGTTCACGTTTTTAAGGACTAATTAAGTCAAACAGGAACTGAATGGTTACGAGTCTAATGAACTTTTTACTCGGGAAATCGTGCGCCGAGTCTGTGGACGGGATTTATGGTATTTTTCAAAGACGTTTCAAGATCCTCAAATTTTCTTGTTCGCCCTTAAACGAAGAGGCTGCAGTCCGTTTCGATCATCATGTTAGTATTATTTGAATTGAATGCTTAAATTAAGACAACATCATAACACTGTCTCGAAGTCCTTATGCAATCAGGAGATCCACTGATCCCAGCCCCCTAAATTCTCACACCCTTCTCCCACGTTTATGATAGAAGTTTATAATAAAATTCAAACAGGAACTGAACGGTTACCGAGTCAGTCTAATAAACTTTTTATTTGGGAAATCGTGTGCTGAGTCTGTGGATGAGATTTATGGTATTTTTCAAAGATGTTTCAAGATCCTCAATTTGTTTGTTCGCCCTTAAACGAAGAGATCATTTGAATAGAATGCTTAAATCTCTTCGGACCCCACTCGTCAACATCAAGATTTTTACTAAGCAATATCATAACTCTGTTTCGAAGTCCTTACGCAATCAGGAGATCCTCTGATCCAAGTCCCCTAAATTCCCACACCCTTTCCCCAACGTTTTATGATAAAAGTTTCGCTGGGGGAATCGAGTCGACAGACGGGGAAAGATGAACTTTCGAGCGAGCGATCAGTCGGCTGCGTCGATCGCAGACAAATGGAGTCGAGGAGGAACGAAAAAGTCGGATCGAGCGTTAAATGTCAAGGATGCCGGGGCGCTCATCCTCTAACTGGGTCTCCTTCCGCGTAATGGCGGTTGCATTCGATTTTCCCGTGATTTAACGCGGTCGCGTAGTATCCGGGACACGCGACGGTTAAATTCTCGTTGGTATATATCGGTTATTCTCGGCCGCTTCGGCGTAGAACGTTCGAGCGGCGCGCGGCACGGCGAGGCAAACGCGAGGCGAGCGGTAATCTGCCGACACATTGGCCTATCGCGGCCGTTCCATAGCCAATCGGGACACGGGGATCATGAGAATCCAGCCGGCATAAATCAGAATGGATGACGAAAGTCTCTTCGCGCGCGGCCAGTGTCGGTTGTTCCAGCTAAAGGGATTTTCTAGGTCGCGAGAGTGGAGCGTTACAAGCGGGCAGGCAGCGGCGTCTTGTCCGCTCGCGGATTTCCATCGCGGCGAAAACAGCCGAGAAAGTATCCGATTCGAATCCCCATAGGCGCGCGCGTGCCACGTTTACGCGCGGATTACCCGCTCCTCTCCGCTTCTCCCCGCGATTTGCGCCGAGGCCGTTCCCGTGATTCATGACGCGTTTAATTTGCACAAGCCGCCACGTTACCTTGCCGCCTCCGCCCGAGCAGACTGAAAGTCCGCGCAGGACCGGCTCCGTCGCTTCGAGCATGATCGAGTCCCCGCTTTTACCGTTTCCGCGACACTCTGCCAGAAACCATCTGGCACCGTTCCGTTCCGACACCTCGTCGTCTCGCTTCGAAATACGGAGATTAGAACTGCCATCGAGCGGTTTCGTCGTTGCGCAACAACGACCACCTGAACATTGCCGATGCTACGGCACCGTTTCGAAAGCGTTTGTGCGTCGATCCAAACGATACTGGAATGAGAAAGTTTGAAGACCATCGGCTGCCTTGTTCGCCGGATTTTTATGCAAAATAAAAATTCTTCTATCGGTTGCAAAAAACGGAAACCGAATAGACACATCTCGAAATAAGCACTGAGACGTTTCTGCCATGAAGAGTTCCATTATTTTTTTATGGGACTTCAATGACCATATTTGTGGCATTTTTCTGATAAAAATCATATCAAATATGATATAATTCCGATGATATTTATTTGTGTAATAGACAATTAAAGTTTCAGGCGCAAGGAAGTACAGTCGCCGGCGACTGCGACTGAAACTTTAATTGTCTATTACACAAGTAAACATTATCGGAATTATATCATACTCGGTATGATTTTAATTAGAAAAATGCCACAGATATGGTCATCGAGGTCCCCTCAAAAAATGATGAAAAATAAAGAAGTTAAAAATTTGGATCAGCTATCTACAAAATACTGTAGTATTAATTGGAGGATGCAGAACGAATTCCGAATTATTTCTTCACTCGAGCTCGCTATCACCTTCCAGAATCTTTTCAATTTTGCTTCCGATTCCACGAGTATGTTGCAACACACGGTATGCACATGCAGAAAATCCGCAGTCTAGTAATATACCCAACGACCGTTTCATCATGCAACGACAAATTGAATTTCAGTCTTCGCTTATTTCAGGAACGTTTTAAACAATTACTTTCTCTCTCTCTCTGTCGAGCGGCCGCAACGGAATACGATTAACATTTGAAATCTCCGTTGGATTCATTCAAAGTACGCGCGGAATTCGATATCAGTTCACCGGGAGTACCTCATAAAGGCAGCTCAGCTCAATTACTTCGGTCTACAATTTCTCGATCGACTCCATATCCGACTCGTCACGAAAGTCAATCGGTATTCGTTTCGCGTGATGCCAGGCTAATTGCGTATGTCCTTTTCTTTCGTGAACGTAATTTGTTTAATACATTGTGGTCGGGCCGATGGGTGCCCGCACCTGGCTACGGTCTTTTAAAAGCTTGCCCGCTTCTTAATAATCTACTGCGACAGACTTTGAATGAGGGGTAATAACACCCTTGGTAATTGATATGTGACAGTTACGTTTTTATTGTACACCTGTGAATATGTTTAATTTTACACTCTAATACTTGTACTTTTATCGTAAATTTTATAGTCTCCACATTGCAGGTATACTTACGAGCATCCTCTATTTAAAACATTCATCGGCATTAGTCTTATTCTGCGATCCAAGCTGCGCCGAGTTATCCTGTCTGCAAAACCAGTCTATCCTGTCAACCGTAACATATTAGCACCTGAATCCTAGAGACACGGTACACCATCTATGAATCTCGACCAATCAGACAACTAGTCAGAAGCTTCAACCCATGCGACAACTTCTGCCAAGCCCAACAGTGCAAACAGCATCGAACCAATTACTTCTAGACCATCCTCCGATAACCAATCCGCGAGGCAACCCGAAGCTGATCCACGCAAGGGTACAACTAGCCCGGGACCGTAGTCACCTGCCGGTATCCGATCCAGGGAACACGCGTAACACCCAGTCCAGAGTGGTATCGGACCAATTACAGGGTCGCTCGGAGATCATTCTTCCCTGGACATTCTAATAACCAGTCTGCGTACTCGTGTAACACTGTGCACCGAAGCTGAAGAGGCAAAGGTATACAGAGTGTGCCGCGGTACACCTGTCCATGAGCAAACGACGGATATTAACCGTTTAGAACGTATCGGTATCAAGAATATCCACAATGTTGATACACGTATCCTGTACAAGATCTTTGCACAACTTCTAGATGAATATCCTTGAATGACCTTGAACGACCTTGCGCGAATTTTGAAAGCCAGCGATCATACGTCGATCAATTCGTGATGGAATAGGCTACATACTCGTGTAAGTAAATAAAAACAGTTTTATAGAAGGAACCTTGAAGTCAGTGAAGGAATTGTTGAAGCAAGTTAGTAACAATAGTAGCAGACGGGGAGGCTGAGCGTAATTTTGCGCGTGTGTTCGGGCTTGAATAAAAATGACGAGTGGCCTATCTTTTTGTTCCGGACTGTATGTTCACCTGCCCGGAGGATCGGCGCTGGGACCGGGCCCGTAACCGGCTCGGCAGCATGTCACCCTCATGCGCGGGTGACTCTATGCCTGGTTCCTTTTACTCCGCAGTCTTGTCACGCCTTCCCTTCCATGCCCACCGGGAGGATACGACGGAGTGGCAAGAGAACCCGGAGGAGAAGCGGGGGCCCGAAGAACGGGGCCCCGGGAGCGTGGTCAGAGAGCCTGGGCCCCGAGGAACGTTTACACACCGGGCACCGGTCGCTTCGGGCCATTTTTCGCGGCCGCACGAGAATCTCACGCAGACTCTAAGGCTGCCGACTGATAAGGCAACATCCCGGATACGGTCCATCCGCGGACGATTTTTTTCACGCGGATCCAGCGCGAGTAACTGAGCCTAACGGGACCGCTTTTAGAGGCGGCCGCGACCACGGTCGTTATAGTTATCTGGATGCTGGACGGACCTTTACGTACCCAAGCGATTGTGTTCACTGCTGCTTTTCTGCCTCTGAATGGTTGTATCTAGTTTAGGTTGTAGCTAGGTGTTGATGGTATTGCTGTCTTTTCTGGTTGTAATATTGTTCTGCATCTACTATGCTTGGTTTTGTTTTTATTTAGCAGGGACTAGCTCAGTTAGGAACTGGACCTGGCTTGGACATAGTTTATAAATTTTTTAGACGATCTCATTTAGAGGATCTATAGGGATTTTTGAATTGTGTCCTCCAATAACTATATAAAGGCTGAAGTTATTTTTTAATAATCTTAATAACAATTTCTGAA